>OX465101.1:22529042-22851542 GCA_949987565.1 Luidia sarsii | reverse complement strand
GGAGCGTTTCCCATCCTGCTGTCAATCTGTAAAACTGCGCCGGGAAGCAGCGACACAGACGGCCGGGCAGACAGGGTAAGGCGCGTTGTATTGGGACAGTCACACCGTGGACGTGCGGGGTGATTCAGCACGCTAACTCCGTGTATATACGAGCCACCGGGGGAAGGGATCGAATTGAAACGATGGTTCTTGTTTTCCGATGCGCTCCTGGATCTCGGAGTCCGATGGAGGCTGTGGCGTTGTCCCCTTTGTTCAGAACAGCATTATTTAACCCATATAACCGTGGCCCAGTCTGGTGAATTTTACATGTTCGTGATCCCTGGAGGGGCACGGCAGTTAGTGGTTAAATGCTTTTGGATCCCCTACCCCTGCAAAAGACTGGTTGACTATTTAGGAAGGCCGCCATTTTAGGGTTGGATAGCTCAGAGGCCTCGTGTTTGAGTCCCAGTCCAGTCAACTTGAGGCATCTTTTTCTAATTTGTTCAAAAGTTCCCAGTCAGTTTTTCTTATAATTTGTCTGGCCTCAAGGAATAGGAATATCAGGTTACTCCAATATCAGATTGCGCCGGCAAGTCCCGGTTCAGTTAAAGTTTCTTGTTCCCATTTTTCAAGAATGCTCGCCCGTTAGAATCGTTTCGTATATAAAGGGTTAACTCTGCCGATTCTTGGCACAATTGACTGAGATTTTTGTTTTCACACATGCAATTCAGAGAA
Organism: Luidia sarsii; assembly: GCA_949987565.1. NCBI lineage: Eukaryota > Metazoa > Echinodermata > Asteroidea > Paxillosida > Luidiidae > Luidia > Luidia sarsii. The sequence goes on along the minus strand of OX465101.1, from coordinate 22,850,828 downwards.
GCATCCATCATTCTGCCCTAACTACACGTTGGTAAGATAAAAACAAATCGTGTTGGATGAACCCTTCCTTGATTGTGAATGCACTGAATAGATTTCCGGGTGCTAAGGCTAAGGGTGCTAAGGGCCGATATATAGCACACCCCCCCCCCAATCAAGGTTTGCGAATTGGAATCGCATTAAACTCCATTCAGACCATACTTACAATCGGCGTTCCAAGCCCGCTTGGTGTACATGAGCCCCTACGCAACATTGGTTAAAGATCGAAAAACAGAAATGTTCACAGGTTTACATGAAACAGTTTGAAGATGGTTATTGAAGATGGTTATGGTAAACCTCGCTCTGAAATATTTTTTCCTAAAATGTTGTGTTTTGGGAGAAAAGAGTAAAAGAAATCGTTTACGTCTCACCGAGATCTAAACTATTTTCTCGGAACAGTACGGCGTTGCATGAATGCTGCATTTTCGCGAAACAAATGGAGCGGTTTTCACGATTTTCTCGATACTCGGTTGGCGGATTGAGCTGAAATGTTCACAGGTGTGCTTTTTTATGTATATGTTGGATCAGACAACGTATGAATGCTATTCTTCGACCTTGACCAAGGTTGCCGGGTGTCTCCGTGCGTATTCGGGTGTTTCTGGGTGGAGTGTCCAGTAGAAACACAACCGGGCGTCGAATTTTCCGAACGTCATCCGGCAACCCAACGTTCACCGACAACCACCTATTGAGGTGGATCTTGCCGGGTGTCTTCGGGTCACACTCGCAACAGAAGTAGTGAACATCGGGCAATTCCTTGCTTTGACCTGCGGCGTGACCCGATTCATTCCGCACGTCCGGTCTACCCTCGACGAAGGTCGACTGTGGGCCTTTTCCGTTCCGCCTTTTCCGTACTGAGTAGAAACAGGCGTTTGTCGGTGATCCGGATCACCGACACCCGGAATATAGTGGGTAAGAAATACCGGGTGTTAGCGTGTGCTCAGTAGAAACACGCTGAATGTTGTGTAGGGGCTTACAGCGGCCATCTGTAAGTTCCATATTCCATGTTCCATGTTCCATGTTCCATGTATGTTCCAGGTCGAACGCACTCACTTCCTTCATCTACTCACTTTCGAATTCCCTGTGCTTGTTTTCAAACATCTACTTGGTGATATCCTCAGAGGGAACATATAAATCGATGGCAAGCTCAGTATTATCGTCTCCGATTACACTGGCTTGATATATATTAAACATTTGGCTTGGTAAAAGGGTGACGGTATGCCGCTAGTATAATTATAGTAGGAATTACTGGGCACCACTTCCTATAAGAGAAGGTGGTGGTTTGTCGGCAGGGCCTATATCATTATAAGAGAATTAAGACAAATAATATAAGGATTTAAAGTAACATGAGTTTTGTAAGATTTTTGATACCACAAATATATGATATAAAAAAGGGACTCCTTAACCCAGAAGGACACTATGAGTGGATATCTTATTTTGTGTAAGAGACCAATAACCATAAATAGCATACATGCACAAGCGGACGGAATAAAGGGTTGTCGGGATTCTATCCGCTGTTCCCAATGGGAGCCGTGGACAATTCCATTCGTAAGGAGGAGGGAATCAGAGATGCTGGCTTTTCGTATAACAATGATAGACAGGGTTCTCCCTGGTTGTTTTGCAGACGGTTTTTTCAGGCGTGAGGATTGGTAAACATTTGTCGACTTCACCGCGATCCTCGCCAAACATGACATCTTCCACCGTGTTTTGATAGGAAGATGAGCAGCTCGAAGCCGGGACCAGGAAAAGCCCCCTAGGGATTCGTGACTTGCACGGCGCGGTCTGATCATAAACAAGACCCGCCAATGCCAGTGGGACATGGGTGCACCAATCCGTGTAAGCCCTTGCCCGGTGCGAGATCGGAGCAGCGTGCCCCGATGCCAAAGAGCTCCGAATGCGAGAACATCCGGTTAAAGGCCCTATCCAACATTGGTAAAGGTCAAAAAGGTTGCCACAGTGTCTGTGTTAAACCATAAAGGATTTCAAAAAAAGCAATACTGCGAAGGTTTTAGCTCAAATTGTATTCTGAGAAAGTAGAAAAATGAAAACAAAAACCTTCTGTAGTGTAAGAAATTTCTCGATAGGTACAGCATCCCAGACCGTAAGATTTTGACATGAGGATTCTATCATTGCCATCTACAAAGTGTGTAAATTAGAAGGAAATTCGTGGACATCGATGTTTCCCGATCTTCCCAATGTTGTATTGGGCCTTTAAGACGGAAGTGTCTTAAAGGTAGGGTACACCATTTGCGAAGGTCATTTGCATATACTTTATAAAACCTAACATATCGGGCCTACAGTAACACGCCTGCGAAAGTTCCGGCTCAATCCGTCGTGTAAAAAAAAAACGTGGAAACGAAATTAAATGCTATGTTTTTCTCAGATTTAGAGGGCGGTATTTAGAAAGGGAACTCTTTGTTCCGACGATCGCTCCGCGGGGAAATCGTTGGGATTTCAACCACATTCCTCTCTTGTCGAAAACGTCGTATTCTTTAACAGTTGCACGCAGTTGCATGCACTGAATGTCCGATACCATTACAAAACGTCCTGATGAGTAATAAGTCATTTCTCAAATTTGGGACGTCCGGAAAGTGGGCACTTTGCAAAATGGCGTCCCACTCCCTTTAAACGGGATAAACAGGAACCCACGCGCCCGTTGCCTTTTGACGTCTTTTGCTACTGGAATACATTGGCGAGCATGACCATACAATGCCCGTGGCGGTTTTGTCTGGCAAAATTATTGGATCAAGCCAGCGGGAGGGGGAGGCGGCTCAGCGGATGAACTCCTCCCTCCCTCCCTCCCTCCCTCCTTCCCTCCCTCCCTGGGCTAAAGGTATTCGCAGCACTGTTCGTAGTCACGGTGGGGGAAGAAGATCGGGTGATAGATCAAAATACGACGAGAGGCAAGATTGAATGTAGTCAAAATGCGTCAGCACCACGTACTTTGACCAGTTTTGATGGTAACCATTTCAACTGGTAATTATAGTATTGGTCAGAACATGTCCAATTCTTGTACACTGTTGGTTTTATCCATCGGAAACTCCCTATATTTCCTTGTTTTAAACACCCCTATCTACCAAGAGACCTATCTGCCAAGAGAGCTATCTACCAAGAGAGCTATCTACCTAGAGAGCTATCTACCAAGAGAGCTATCTACCAAGAGAGCTATCTACCAAGAGAGCTGTCTACCAAGAGAGCTATCTACGAAGAGAGCTATCTACCAAGAGAGCTATCTACAAAGAGAGCTATCTACCAAGAGTGCTATCTACGAAGACAGCTATCTACCAAGAGAGCTATCTACCAAGAGAGCTGTCTACCAAGAGAGCTATCTACCAAGAGAGCTATCTACCAAGAGAGCTATCTACAAAGAGAGCTAACTACCAAGAGTGCTATCTACAAAGAGAGCTATCTACAAAGAGAGCTATCTACCAAGAGAGCTATCTACCAAGAGAGCTGTCTACCAAGAAAGCTATCTACCAAGAGAGCTATCTACCAAGAGAGCTATCTACCAAGAGAGCTATCTACCAAGAGAGCTATCTACAAAGAGAGCTATCTAGCAAGAGTGCTATCTACCAAGAAAGCTATCTACCAAGAGAGCTATCTACCAAGAGAGCTATCTACCAAGAGAGCTATCTACCAAGAGAGCTATCTACAAAGAGAGCTATCTACCAAGAGAGTTATCTACCAAGAGAGCTGTCTACCAAGAAAGCTATCTACCAAGAGAGCTATCTACCAAGAGAACTATCTACCAAGAGAGCTATCTACCAAGAGAGCTATCTACCAAGAGAGCTATCTACCAAGAGAGCTATCTACCAAGATAGCTATCTACCAAGAGAGCTATCTACCAAGAAAGCTATCAACCAAGAGAGCTATCTACCAAGAGAACTATCTACCAAGAAAGCTATCTGCTAAGAGAGCCATCTATGGTACTAAAAGACCTATCTACCAAGAGACCTATTTCTCGTTACTCATGCTCTGTCAAAACACATTGTTGGCCAATATACCAAGAGAGCTATCTACCAAAATAGCTATCAACCAAGAGAGGTATCTACCAAGAGAGCTATCGACCAAGAGAGGTATCTACTAAGAGAGCTATCTACCAAGAGAGCTATCTACCAAGAGAGCTATCGACCAAGAGAGGTATCAACCAAGAGAGCTATCTACCAACTTGAAGAGAGCTATCTACCAAGATAGCTATCTACCAAGATAGCTATCTACCAAGAGAGCTATCGACTAAGAGAGGTATCTACCAAGAAAGCTATTTGCCAAGAAAGCTATCTACCAAGAGATCGAGCTATCTACCAAGAGAGCTATATCTCTCTTTACTCATGCTCTGTCAAAGCACATTGTTGGCTAATATACGACCGACATTTTGGACCAACTATCAGCAGATAACATTTTATGTATTGGTTCCAAAAAGCCCGTGGGCTTTTGTTTGGATTTTGCCGGCCCAAATCGATCGTATAAACTACAGACCGAGTGTGTGGCCGGCCAGGAGAATTTGATGTAACGTTCGTGCGTACGGTAATGAGAGCGAGCAGCGGAAGGAAGGAGAGGTGACTGGAGGGACGGAAGGAGACTGGAGGGGACACAGAATCGACTTCTGAAGACTGAAGAAAGATGTACTTTCCCGCTTTGTTATCGGAGTATGTGATTGTGTCAGGCTTGGGGAGAATGTCTTGATTATCGGCCCGCCCGTGCACGGCCGGCCGGACGGCATGCAAGGACCTCGGGGCATGAATAATTATTTCAATGAAACTCGCGGTTATTGCCGATATTTGAGATCGGCGCATCCAATCATTTCCGTCGCGCGTATGTATGGAGGAAGCACGACAGCTGCTTGACTCCGATGTGGCTTGTGACGACTCTTTACTCGGGCCTGGCCAAGGTGAGCGACCCGCCGGTTGCTTTAGGCTGTATATAGTTATCCTTCGATACAATGCTTTTAGGAAGACTGAAACCGGACTGCCTGAAAGCCAACAAGAGAGAAGAATTCTGCTTACTTTACTGAAGAGTAGTACATTGAGAAATGGTCAGTCACAGAGACAGAAAAATCAAAGTGTTGAATGGACTTGTTAACACCGACTGTCGTCTGCACTGTGTTTGCTGCAAAACGGTATACTGCATGTCCAACAGTGACTAAAATTCGGGCGATTTGCACAAGTGCGCCCTAAAGTGCTGGCAACGCGTTGGCCAATCACAATGGGTGGAATCTGTCGACCTTTTACAGACGTGCATTGGGACGACAGATTCCGCGCATTGTGATTGGCCAACGCGTTGCAAACTCTTGAGGGCGCACTGCAGGATTTTTGCACCCGTATTGAGCTATTCTGCACTGCATTAATATGTATCATGAATGAGTAGACGACATGGAGACGGTATAACGAGGCATAACGATGCTGACAAAGCCACACTGCGCTGCGAGTACTAAAATGGCCGGCAAGCTTAACGTATACAAAATGTGACACACCTGCGTAAATTTCATCAACCATATCATGAGAAAAACTTTCTCTTTTTTTAGAGAAAGAGGGCGGTATTTTGAAAGGAACTTCCTAATCCATGGAGCGATCCTTCAACCAATTTCCTCTTTTCTCGAAAACAACAGATTTCCTGCTGATGGGGACCACTGCGTTTGTTTCGTTGTTGTTGTTGTTGCAGGGACCATAGCGGCGGGATTCTCGCTGATCTGCTGCGGGAACCCGGGACAGTCCGGCGGGGGAAAGCTGGGCACGTTCTGCCTGAACTTCTGGGTGGGCGTGCTGCAACTGCTGACGTGCTGGGTCTTCCTGCTCGGCTGGATCTGGAGCATCATGTGGGGCGTGGCCTTCATTGGGCTGGCCGGTAAGTCGTGTCCACACCCTCCAGGTTCCCCACCTGCAGACTCCAGAATGCGGGTTCTTGGCCTGTAGTGCGCCCTCAGGAGTTTGCTACGTGTTGGCCAATCACAATGCGCGGAACCTGTCGACCCAATGCACGAAAGGGTCGACCATTGATCTCCATTATAATGGAGATCAATGGTCGACAGATTCCGCGCATTGTGATTGTCCAACGCTTTGCAAACTCTGGAGGGCGCACTATTAATTATGAATCGCCCGTATTCGGTAAACAGTGCTATCGCACGACAATCCTCTGTCTACCCACATCAGGTTACACCATAGCGGTAGTGGCAGTCATGGCCTTCAAACACCAACCACCGTCTGCCCGTCACCGTCATTTTCAAAATTTGCTGAGGCACAGCTAGATAGCCTTGCCGAACGGAATCACGTTGTCGGCCTAAGTTCCACTTGTATTTTATGCTAAGCACCCCATTATTGGAATACAAGTTCAGGGCAGTAAGCACCAAGTGGAATGTGGTAATCGTTTTATTAATCCATGGCGAATTTGCATGCTAGGCAGGTTTTTCTTGCTTAAACGGCTCTATGAAAATTGGCCCTGATTTAGGAACACTGACCATTGACCTTACGGGACTGCGTGCATAATGGGTCGCATAGATCACGTGGCACAGTCATAGACCATGTGTCCCGGGTCATTGGTTAGTACCGTATTTGTGACCCCGCGCAGCATAATGAGGAATAACCCCACTTTTGAGATTTTGAGATTTTCTAATGATGTGAAAGAGTATACCATTAGCTTTCAAATGATATGAAAATATAATATCCTCTAATAATTAAAATCTCTGAAAATACCAAAAAAAGGACATTGATTTGTAATCGAATTGTGAAGATACTTTAACTGCAGACGTTGTTTACTCAAAAAAAGGTTTTTGTGGGATATTCCTCATGTCGTTGTGCCGAGTCACATTTGTCCGACACGCATACATATATATATATATGTATATATATATATATATATATATATATATATATATATATATATATATATATATATATAAGGGGCCTACCCTAGCCCGAGGTTGAAAACATCGGGAACAAGAATAAGATTGACTCATTTCGAAAGTGCACCAATAAGTCCAGGCTGTAACGGTCTTGTTTCTAGACTCTAAGCAGCGCAAAGCAGCGCACAATGCCAGATCGGTCCCCACTCCTCTATCGGGTAACGGATCTCAGTGTTTTCAACCGCTTCACAAACCCGTAACAGAATATGCCCGCCCGCTAAAACCCGGAGGAAGGACGCTGTCATTCACACGAAGAACGCGCGCTGTCATTAATTCAATGGCCAGTATTATTCTCGATCTTGAAAGCCGATAGCCTCCGCGCGTGACCATCTCAATATCGATCCCATAAAAACCCCAAATGTCGAAAGAAGAGAAAGAAACCGTTTCCTGAATGTCATTTTTTTAGGGGGGAGGAGTGGGGGGGGATTCTGCAGTCTGCAACTGAAATGGTCAGAATGAAATCGTACTCTCTTTTATTAGGTCTTTATCCTTACTGGGAGGTAGACTGTGAATGCAGTAGAAACTACCTGCCCTCTGCATGCGAAAAGTTGATTGATTTAAAAAGAAAAATAATAATAATGTTGTCCATTTCATCAGAGCTGATATAAGTGTAACTCGAAACTTTCGGTAAACCTTTGAAGTTACCTTAATACGTCAATATACCGGCCTCTGATTTCGGTCCCTGATTTACCAAAAGGGCTCGCCGGTCGTCTGATTTGATCTTGCCGAAGCGTAAGAAAGCATGGATTTTCCTAGAACATATCCTGAGACGTTACACGGGGAACCAATTTTTCTATCTTAACGATTGCAACAGAATATTGGGTTACAACTTAGGATTGGTGCCAACAGTGCTTGTAACAAAAATGCTCCGCCAAATTGGGAATATCAGATGTAAAGTGGTTTTTGATCATTATAAATGCTCTCAAGATGTCTTAATTGCTCAGTTTAAACAACGCTTACGAATATTCTTAATGTCTGAAAAATCAAGACTGAGTGACGATAATTTTTTAAATGGTATGCGAAGAATAAAGTACTTTGTTCGGTGGAGGCAAGTGGCCTTTTAGTTTTGGAATTAACCTCATGATGCTTTTATTTCTTAAATTTCAGTACATTTTTTGGTTGATATACTTTTAAAACAATGAAGTATTTGTGAAGAGCGAGAAAAGAATGAAATAAACGGAGTCCTGAACTCCACTGCGAAAGAAAGAAAATTAAAAAAAATATAAAAAAAAAACGCGAAGGAAATGGCGATCATTTCATTTTGGGAATGGGTAGACTGTAATAATCTAGGGCAAGAGCGCTCGAGCCATCGCCCGGCAACGCGAAATCAATATCGCCCATTGGGACTGGGAATTTGGGTCGGTGAAGTAATGAATTTGCATGATGTGATTTGGACAAATAGTCACAGAGAGACCGGTCAGTCTCCCGAGACGTAGCTCGAGAAAACGAAGAATAACGAGAATGAATATACGATAGACCCGCCGCGGTTTGCTCTCCCTCGAACCCATTCGTTGTCAGACTAAAGCTACCTTTTTGTCGGAGTACACTGTTACATGTTTCTTTCTCTAAGCATCCCTTTAACATGCATCTTCAAGTATCGTGTGGCAACTCTTCATTGATTTGTGCACTGACGTTCGGTCCTTGTGATTGGAATAGAGACATTGGAATCGGCTTAAACGCTAAGTACTTCGAGCGAGATTTTCGGAAAGCCGGACTGTAAAAAAACAAAAACAGGTTTGACACATAATTTGTTGAATTATTGTATTGCTTTGGGTGGGCAAAAGGTTCGATAGAATCGAAATGCTTTCGATCACTGGGTCCTAAAACTACCTACATATACACTCTGGTGTGTTATCGACTGGACAGTGTTCATTACATGTAGTTGAGTACATCGCGTTCAAACAAATGATAGAAACATAACTGACTGGGATCTTTTGGAAATTGTTTAAATACGGTGAAATAAAACTTGACTGAACCGGGACTTGAGTCCCAAATAGTCAACTATTTTTGCCGGGGTGGGGGCGCCAGTCGATGGGCATTTCAAAGCGGGCCTCTAACATGGTCCATCAAATCCCGCGGTTTGTTAATTTTCGATTTCAGAATTACATGCCTGTCATAAAATCAAACAAAAGCAAACAAAAAGCAACTATATACTCCCGTTTACGGAAAAAAAAATTACGATCAAAAATCACATTTTTAACAGCGCGCCGTGGCCGAATCAAGAAAAGGATGAATGACGTCATAATGATATGCAATTACCTGCATCTTGGGAGTCCCCGACTTGTATGCGTGTACGCTACAACAGGCGGCCATATTGAATACGCGCTGTAAAGCTTGTTCCAAGTCCCCTATAGTTTGTTCGTGTTTAGCTCGTTACAGCGTGATAACAACTCTTTTGTTTTCATTGGAACACATTGTCACCTTGTCTCCGGGGATGACACCCCCCGTTTTGATTCAGATGCAAACAACCGATTGCTGTAAACCTGGTTGCGGCAGTATGGAGACATCAGAGACTGGATACAGCCTTTTCTTCTTCTTCTTTGTCAACTTCAATCCGAACAAAATAATAAAGTCAAACAAAAATGAAGGAAAAGCTGACTGTGGGAACTTCTTTTAACACAATTTCGAAAAACGGCAGAGAAAATTTGGACCGGGCCGGGCCCTGAACCCGGGACCTCTGGTTTATGCGTACCGGCGCTCTTACCATCTGAGCTGTCCTTAGAATGATGGTCGCCTTCCCAAAATAATACCGTCAGTCAACTAGTCTCTGCCGGGGTCACGGGTTTCAATATCCGGTCCAGTAAAAAAAAATGACAGGGAACTTTTGACACAATATTTTGCGTGCATATCGGTTCAGTCGCTTTCATTGGCTTTCTTATCTCCCCTCAGCCGATTACCACACCCCCACCGAGACCACGACCGTGATCACAACGGGCCCGGCCACCGCCGAGACCGCCCTGAACGGTCAGCCCGTGGTGGTGACGCAGACGGAGGGCCACGTCGGCGGCGCCGACCCGCCCGGCTTCGTACCACGCGCGGGCGACCACCTGAGCTACACCGAGGAGATACCGGGCCCGGCCCCGGGGCAGAAGATCGCCGTCGCCGGCCGACAGCAGAGCAACGGGGCGCTGTTCACCGTCACCCACGGCCCAGCGCCCGTGCAGTAGAGATGCCCCCCCCTCCCCAATCGACGTTCGGAAAGTCCACCTAAACTGATGTCTCATTGCACCCCAAAGTGCACTGCACGAACATTCCGTTGACGCCAGTGGCTGCACTCGTTTAACACACGCATTGACTATAGCAGTCTTGGTGCAGTGACGTCATCACGACGCCATCTTACGGCTCGGGCTTCAACTCCGTCAAGCAAAAAAACCTGCGAATGCGATTTCAAGGCTTGTTTGTATGTCTTTTCAGCACAGTGTTGACTGTTCACTATACATCACCCTGTGGCAAAAGGCTTCTTCATAAGTGTCGGCTGCGCTGTTATAAGGAGTGAAAGAGTTGACACCAAAACCTCAAACCCGACCGAGCTTAAGCCTTCATTTCGTGGACGGCCGTATACAGGCGAGTCGACAACGAGACAATGGATACGAACGCCACGTGCTCGCACGGCGCTCGCTGGATGTCATCGTGTTTTTAACTCTACCTGAGGGCGCCCTGTACACGCAGAAAACGACGTCCAGTGCGCGAGGTCCCTTTTGCCTCGCATGCATTGACGCGAACGAGGAGACTGTAGGACTCTGGGAACGAGGTCGGCGATGCTTCCTGCCATCGAGAGCACTAAAAGTGGCGCGTGTGGCGGCGGCTTGAGTTCCCGTGGCCGGCCAGTGCGCCATCCAGTTGATAATTATGGAGATCGGAGGGCCGGCCAGCCAACGGCCAAGCACCTGGGGACCGATCTCGGGGGCGTGTTCCGCTCGAAACCCGCCCTCACGGGGGGCTGAGGCTGAAGAGCCCCTTGAAGGCAAACGAGCACGTGAACTTGAGAGCTGTATATATAATGTGTGTGTGTCGGTCGTATACCAGCCTCTCATTGCCGACGAAAGAAGGCAGCGGACAGTTAAGAATTGAAATGGCCGGCTGAACAGAGATGAAACCGCGTACAAAGCCATTGACTTTCCGTTGCTTTAATATTCAATCACAGGCGTGCACGAACGTCGTATCCAATGTACGCGTATATTTTCTTCTTCTTCTTCTTCTTTTTTTTGGTACAGTGCACAAGGTTTCCGTGCTGTGTGATTTGTCTCTTGGGTGTAACTTCCGGGTACTTTGGATTTGCCTATTCGTCCTGCCCCGGCTGGGTGCGCATTATCATAATTATAGCAGCACTATAATTTCCCCTCTTCTCACTAATCCCTACCCTACCCCTTGCCCTTCCCTTTGATCTCTCCCTACCAGCTTCACTCTTTGTCCTTTGTTTCTCATCCGTGTCCTATTCACTCTCTCCCCCATTCCTTCGTGTTCATGTATCTGTTTTGTCCTGACGTTTCGATCCTAGCAGGACCTTTCTCAAAGGCACTCTGCCTTTGAGAAAGGTCCTGCTAGGATCGAAACGTCAGGCCCACTAAATTTTAAGATTTACATTTTGGTCATTTTAGTCAGTAAGCAGTTTGCAACATTTTTGTATATCACCAATTATAGCAGCAGTTTCCTTGCTTTTCGGAAAATGATAAATCAGGGTTGATTTTTCATGATCGCAGTGCGGACCGTGCTGCGTACGGTAACAAATTAGTGCGCACAAGGGGCCCACCCAATGCTGAATAATTATGTGGATTGTAACTGCGTATTATAGGCGTTCACGACCCAGCCTGTTGTACTGGTTCACGATCTTTAAGACAGTCTTATTGTCTTGATATTCTCGCGCCGTCTCATGATAAACCTTAGTCCATCGTGGTTATGATACAGACCAGTTATATAGCAATGGCTCTAAGGGTCGATTTCATCAAACTCGTTGTAACTTGCACAGAGAATATTCGGTCCATCACAACAAACGACAGGTTATCAGTCGTGAGTTGAGTTACGATGCATCGTGCGTATTTATTAGACTTTGTGAAATCCACGCGAGGTGTGGCTGTAGTTAACAACTGTTAATACATTGCGTACACAACCAGTATTGGGCCTGATTTTGGATTGTGGGAAAGAAATTGGCGGGAGATTGACAGCTGTCCCTACCCCCGACCAGTCGCGTTCCGATCAGATGAATAAGCCTGTCGATGTGATCAGGACGTAGCGAGTCGAGGCGTCCCCGCGTGATTTCATTTTGGTGCTCGTCTATTGAGTGTCGGGTGAATTCCTGGCTTCTCCGTCGGGCCCATTTTTTGCCTTTCCACGAATTCCCCGAGGTGACGTCATGTTTTTTCTCTCTTTTACAGTGTACGTGTGTCGTGCGACATTCATATTTTGGCCCCGATACGAGGCAGGGATATACCCCCCCCCCCAACAACCCCCACCCCCCCCCCCCCACCCCTCCGTATCCCACCCACTCCATCTCATACACGATGAGCAGAAGTCGCTGAGCAGGCTTCCCGTGTACACATTTTCCTAGGGGAAATATTGACAGGTCGTGCCGGGGCAAAGACATAGCTGCGATTTTTTGCCTTTTTTTTATTCGGTCGCCTGCCGAAGAATGGCGGGAATCTAAGGATTTTCCTGGATTCATGCACAATTGGCCAAAGAAAGTTCTTCAGCACGTATGCTTTCGGAGTAGACTCTAACTTCGATAAGATATTTGGAAGGTTTGCATGGTGGAAATACCAAGTATAGACCCTTCTTAATGACGTCACGTTGCTACTAGAAACAGCGAAATCCGCCATCTTGGAGTACACACATACGCTTTCGCTCGCACGTTTGTGTTCGTTTAACGTTACGTTAGTCATCATGGCGAATTCGAATGCTGCACGGTCGGCTTATTACAGTTCTATCGACATTCTCGGCTTTATTGCTGGAATAGATCTGTACACAATTAACCCGCAACAACCATTTCGTCCATCTTTTTAGCGAAAGTGTACGAGTTGCGTCACCTTCTCTAGTCAGTACAGCGAGTAAACGATAAAAAGATTTCTTATCACGATCCCCCTGCTTCCACAGCCAAGGACAGCGCAAAAGTTAATCATCTTTCAACAGAACAAGTACCTCCAATCCATGGTACAACCACGGAGGAATAAAGAGATTCCTCCATAACACAACTAGTAATTAATACTAGTAAAAAGTAGCAGTAGTAGCAGTAGTAGTACAACTACGACGAGTTCAAAACTTGCCGCCGTGCATGTGGAGTTGTTTGCACAGCTGACTTAGTAACGGAAGTGACGTGCGCATGTGTGTAATCCAAGATGGCCGATAAACAAAACCGTGACGTCATCGAAGACGGGTCTATAGGAGGTTTGCGAGGACACATTGTATATCATCTTTTTAAAGAAGGAGTACCGGTAGGGCTCTGAAAAGAGCGAGTAACTCAGCGTTTCGGATAGTGTGTACTTTGCCAGTCGTCAGGGGTTACCGGTTCTTTTCAGAGCCATACTCCTTCTCTTAAGAGATGATAATACATCACCCCAAATTTCCTATTTAGACGCTAACTTTTATCCGCAACCTATCATGTGGCTTGCGAGTTCTGTACAGATTGTGCTGTTCAAATGTGTTCACGGTTCACACTCACAGTATTAACATTGATGTACCAGTAACTCTTTACTATAGTCATCAGAATGATGTTCATTTAGTGACTAGTTTTGGAAACCCACAGCTTTTGTGTTGAATTTGAACCACTGTTTCGTATAAGATCGTAGTTATACCCGTAACGTTATGTCACCCTGTGTTTACCGAACCATTAGTCGTTAATGTTGGTACTAATGTTGGTGTCAATTTAACGTATTTGCTATGCGTCGAATTACGCACGTTTTTTCGTATAGAGTTGGATGCCGCCGTTGGTTAGAAATAAGATATAAATATCGGTGAAATTCACCCCCCAAGGGGAGATAAATTGTTGCAGGGTCCTTGACGTATGCTACTTTAGATCAATGGACTATCTCCACTGACGTCAGTGTTCGCCTCCCTGTTATCATAGTCGGTCAAAGGCAATGGCAAATGGAAAGGGCTGCTTTTGACGTCCAGTTAAGACACCCCCCTCCAACCTGTAAAAATGATAACGTCATATGGGCGGACAGTGAAAACAATGCACGTCTGGATGAGAGCATTGAAGAGCAAGGATAAACAAGGTGTATCCCCCACACACACTGGTCTGCCGATTCGATAACCTGTGGCAGTTTGGCACGGTTTCGCAATTTTGGCCCCGGGTCACAAATTACTGTTCCGTAATGCGAGTTCTGCGTGTCTCAGGTGACAGAGCGGGTTGATAACCCTCTCGTGCCTGACACGGGCCAGAAAATTGAAGATCCAAGCTGACAAAAACAACTACACGAGCGTGTAAGCCCGTATTCTCACGATACAAGCCAACCACGATCTCTTGTTTTCACCTAGACTTCATTTCCAAGTCGGGGATTAAATAGGCGCCGCGTCCACGAATAGGCCTATATATACTGCCACAAGACATGCTTCTCTGTCATCACCCTGAAGAACTCTATTTTGAGCGAGAGAAAAAAATACCTCTAACGTTAGCGAAGATGGCAGTATCATCAATCTTTGATTGCGAAGACGAAGCCCGAGCCCGAGCCCCGAGCCCCGAGCCCCGAGCCCCGAGCCCCGAGCCCCGAGCCCCGAGCCCCGAGCCCCGAGACCGAGACCGAACCCGAGCCCCGAGCCCCGAGCCCCGAGACCGAGCCCTGAGCCCCGAGCCCCGAGACCGAGACCGAACCCGAGGCTAAGACGCATGGGGTTCCGAGACAGGCCAACATAATAAGAACAGGTCAGAGATCAAAAAGAGAAACATGAATCAGACATATACACAATCAAAAACAACTTAACAGGTCCAACATTTCCCAGTTTTGGTTCAAATTTCAAAATTCGAATAATTATTGGACACATTTATCATGGTTTGCGCACATTGTTACCGTAGCTTATGTTTGGTGAGACGTAGGGGCTATAGGGGGTCTATACACAGCCAAAAAAAGCGATAGGTCAAACCGTTCCCAACGCTGGTTCAAGTTCCGGTTTGACTTTAAGCTGCCAACTATCGAATTGCAGAAACGGTTTTGATGTCAATGTTTGTTCTTTCAAGCTCAGCGTATAAGCCGCCCAGTATATTAGCCGCAGTAAACTGTTTATATTCTGCGGCTTATATTCCGAAAATAACGGTACATAGTAATGGACCAACAATACAAACTATATCTGCGGCTAAGTAAAGATAATGTCAAAAGCTTGCTGCCCAAAAAAAACATTAACAGTCCGCAGCTGATGAATCGGTAAGCAAGGCAACTTTTATCGAGGACTACAGCTGTGAAATCCTAACAGGCTCCAGGCTCCGGACATCGACAATAGGCTGCCTGTTGCCAGGGCAACGCCATCATTGCCCTGGCAATGAGGAGATTTCGCGCGCCTTTTGAGCTGTTCACGTACACATCTTTTTTCTGTGTGTGTGTGTGTGTGTGGGAGGGATGCATGCGCAGGCATCCCACGCTAAAATAGCCGCGGGTTTTTGAGGGTGAGTTTGATTTCCTTTCTTTCTTTCGCGGCTCAGTCTGCCCCGTCCGTGTGTCGAAATGCCAGTGACGCAGATCATGGCCTAGTAAACGCCGACACTGCTGAGGATAATCATTCACGCCGAATGGAAGACGAATGGTGGCAGTCATCCACGCTTCTCTCTTTTGATTCCACTCGCGTCATGGTTTCTATCGATTGCCTGTGCTAAATTTAAAGACACAGAGGTCCTTTTTTTGTATATACGAACGATTGAATGTAGGATGCCGACCACACAGTTGCATATGATTATGTGGAAATATACTGCACACTTTTATTACGAAACCTGTACCGTTGGTCGTACTGCTGTGGAAATAAAGAAAACGACATTTTCTGGAGACGGTTAACGAATGTTATTAGGCGTGTTATTGCTTCCAGTTTTGATTCGTTCTGCTAAACACATTATTCACATTGTCATGGTCGGATGAATGTCGGCTTCCTGTTCCTGAAACACAATGTAAATAATGTCAAACAAATCAAAGAATCAAGGAAAAAAGGGACTTGGAACATTTTGAACAAGATTGAGAAATGGCAAAGAAAACTTTGGCTGATGGAGCGAGATTGTAATCCGAGACCTCCTATTTTGCGGACCAGCGCTCTTACCATCTGAGCTATAAAGCCCATATAGATGGCAGCCTTCCCAAACAACTTATTTTATAGTCTTTGCCGGGGCGGGGGCGCCAGTCAGAAGCAATTCAACCTTCAACTGCCGTACATCTCCAGGGATCACACCCCCGCTTTCAAGTTTAGTATATTTCAAAAGATATTTTTCGTCGTTTTTAAATTAACTTAAGGCCGCTGCACACTCGTGAGAGCTATCTGCTGAGCAAACATTCTCTCGAGGTCGTTAGTTCAGCACGTAGTTCTTCGTGTGCGCTCAAAAGGCCGTGAGACCAATATCTATCCTGTTTGATTTAGTTCGCCTCTCGTGGATAAAAACTCATCGTGTGCGGCGCTTAAGCTACATGCTAAGCAAAAAATATACATTTTTGGAACCCATCACGTGAGCAAAGCGTGCAGCTTTTATTGGCCAGTTGTTATTTTTTGCTCAGCACACAGCTCAAGTCGCCGCACACGATGAGTTTTTATCCACGAGAGGCAAAAGAATCAAACAGGATATTGGTCTCATGGCCTCTTGAGACATAAATCTCACTAAAAGTTCAGCGCACACGAAAGCTACGTGCTGAGCTAACGACCTCGAGAGAATATTTGCTCAGCAGATAGCTCTCGTTTGAGGCGGCCTTTATGTAAAGACTAATTGAAAGGTAATGAATGAATAAATGAATGACAAAATAAAACTAGAGGAATCAGTATATTTCCGGTTTTCTATAAGAATTCAGAAATTCCAGATAATGTTTTAACTATTCAGACTCCATAACATTTGCTTTTCCATTCGGGTTCCATATTTGTAAAAAAAAAATTAAAAAGAGGGTGGGCCATTTTTGATTCTCGATTTTATAATAGTTGAATTGGATCAATATTTCCCGGCTTGTTATGCGTCTATGAAGTTGACGTCAATGTAATGCAACCAATACATAGGCCCTAATTTAATTATAGTGGTTTTGAGGCTAATAAAATTGTAAAATTTAATGGGCCTGACGTTTCGATCCTAGCAGGAACTTTCTCAAAGGCACTCTGCCTTTGAGAAAGGTCCTGCTAGGATCGAAACGTCAGGCCCACTACATTTTAAGATTTGCATTTTGGTAAGTCTAGTCAGTAAGCAGTTTGCAACATTGTTTGTATATCACTAATAAAATTGTAATATACAAAAATGTTGCAAACTGCTTACTGACTAAAATTACCAAAATGCAAATCATAAGATTTAGTGGGCCTGACGTTTCGATCCTAGCAGGACCTTTCTCAAAGGCAGAGAGAACTGTGGATTGCACACCTACAGAGCGCGAAATGTAGCTGATTGAGGTTGGGAAGAAATCTGACGGATGAGACCGCGATGAAGAAGCCGGAGAGCTGGATGGAGATACGGGCACTTGAAGATGAGGTTATACGGTCCACACCATCCGTGGTTGGTTGAGGTGATGCTACGCTGATTGGCAAGGTAGGACTCTGCCGTTACGGTAGCCTGTATTGAACGTCTCCTTCCTTCTTGGAGACTGGGAAATAATAGATGTTGGATGGATGACTTTCCAAGAGGACACTTTATTCAAACAAAATATTTACAAATCTGTTACAAAAGCATAAAAACAAAACTGGAATCGGAAAACATATAAATAAACCAAGAGGGATCAAAATACTTCAGAAGTTAGGTTTTTTTCATAAGTTAACAGAAATTCCAGATTAGGTTATTCACACTCAATAAGATTTGTTTTTCATCAGGGTCCCATCTTTGTATAAAAGAGGGTATTTCAGTTTTGAGTTTGTAATAATTAAATTTGATATACATTTTGCTTTTTATTCGGTATTTCCCGATTTGTAATGTATCTTTGAGGTTGCCGTTAACGTACAACTAATAAATAGTGGCTTTGAGGCTAAGAATCAGATAATTACAGAGATCAATGCTTCTCCGTGTTTGACTCCTGTCACTATGAATGAGACACCAAAAGACCACGGAATTTAGCTTGAGGTTGGGAAGATTCTGACGGATAAGGCGGTGAAGGAGCTGGAGAGCTGGTTGGAGATGAGGGCACTTGAAGAAGAGGTGGATGAGGTCTCCCTTCCCACGCGGTCCACACCATCCGCAGGTTTTCTGGAGTGTTGGGTTGAGGTGATGTAACACTTCTTGGGACGGCAGGATTCTGTTTAGCGGCCTGTATTGGACATCTCCTTCCTTCTTGGAGACTGGGAGACGATAGATGCGTGTCCAGGGCAAGGTGATCTCTGGCTGCAGGACGCTGTTGTGCCAGGGGGTTCTTGGTTTGTGCGGCAACGTGTTGACCTCTGAGTTGATGATGGTATCAGCGTCGTAGGTCTCGAGACCGTCTCAATTTTTTTTTTTTGAGGTCTCGGTCTCGGTCTCGGTCTCATCAAAGTTTCGGTCTAGGGAGGCTGGTCTCGGTCTCGAAAGCTCAGGTCTCGGTCTCGGTCTCGGTCACGGTCTTGGATGCTCGGGTCTCGGTCTCGGTCTCGGATGCTCAGGTGAGTGAGGTCTGGGTCTCAGTCTCGGTCTCGGTCTCGGTCTCGGTCTCGATCTCGATCTCGGTCTCGGTCTCGGTCTCGGTCTCGGTCTCGGTCTCGGTCTCGGTCTCGGTCTCGGTCTCGGTCTCGGTCTCGGTCTCGGTCTCGGTCTCGGTCTCGGTCTCGGTCTCGGTCTCGGTCTCGGTCTCGGTCTCGGTCTCGGTCTCGGTCTCGGTCTCGGTCTCGGTCTCGGTCTCGGTCTCGGGAGGCTGGTCTCGGTCTCGAAAGCTCAGGTCTCGGTCTCGGTCTCGGATGCTGAGGTCTCGGTCTCGGACATGAAGGTTTCGACAACAACACTGGCATGGTATTATATGAACCAAACCATGCAAAGCCTTAAGTCTTATTAGCTTTTTATTAGCTTATTAGCTTTTTTTTGTATTTTTTGTTTATATCTATTGGGGAGGTAGTTTGGAAACACCCTCCGAAGTCAAAATGTCTTGACGTAATCGTGACCATCATCAAAATGCATGTTTTTAAAACACATATTTGCCAAAGGTCAATCTTCTCGAAATTTGATGGGCATTTAGCTATTGGGCTAGACGTTCTAAATCCTGAGTTTGGAAGCAATTGACCATTGTTCAGGATTATTATGATTTTTTGAAAAATATAATGAAGTCCCATACAATTTATGCACAAAATATACACGTGCGTTTTGGGGTTGGAATGGAGGGTACGGGGGTTCGAACCCCGTTGATGGCAATTTTTTTTTTTTAAGAGAACCAGATGCGAAAAAGCGTTATGTTCTGTTTGCCAACAGACATAAATCTCTAGGTTTTTTTTAGATGTTTTGGTCTTCCGAAGCAGCTGTTGCTTTCTTTCTGGGTATTTTTTTCTATTTTTTTTCTTTTAGTTTTTTCGGTCTTTCCGAAACAGCAATTGTACGTTCGATTTCATTCTCTCCTCATTTAGCCAAATTGTTCTGGACCGTTTATTTAGTAGTTTACTTAATCTGATTACTAGACTTATATCGGGGCAATGTAGTCTTGTACGTTGGAGAACGGCGCACAGCCGAGCAGTAACGGGCATTCAATGCCCTGCACAAAATCTGGCGGTTCAGACGTGTTTTATTTTCTCGTCAATTTTTCCTAAAATATTCACTCTATGAAGCTAAAAACAATGTCTAGTTTGTAGGCCGGGACCTTTTCTATCGATTTCAGACACAGTGAAGAAGTTCCCCGGAAACTGCAATCAAATACGCCCCAGCAAATGAACCCTGATCTCATCGACAAGCTCAAACTAGCGGTACACCGGCTGTCAATGAAACACAGACAGGGGGTGGGTGTCAGATCGCCGTTACTTTCTCGTCATTCTCATCAAAACCGTTTCGTTCCAGTAGCTGAAAAAGTAGCTTGACATGTCCCCTCGTGATTCCCATCAAAGATCAGGACCTCAGGGAAAATATACTAGACTTATATTGGGGCAACGTAGTCCTGTACGTTGCGGGACGGCGCACAGCCGATTAGTAACGGGCTGAACGGCAGATTTTTGCAGCCATTTACTTCTTAAAGATTTTACAAGTAACAGCAAGAAAATAATGTGTTAAAGATGGGGGTTCGCATTGTCGCGTTACACGTTTTATTGATTTTGAAGAGTGTGAAATTCTCTTTCAAGAAATGTTCACAACTTTAACCTATAGCGTCTGCTTCTCAATAATCTTAGCAAGAATCTTTGCAACGACTCACAAGAGGGACTTGTCTTCTCGTCCATACGTCCTCATTTACAGGAAGCATCAGAAACTGAACTTTAGCCTGAATCCGGCCCTTACTGTGGATCACAGGTAGAATTATTATGATTTCGCTGAATTTTCCTATGAAATCAATAAAAGCAAATGGGTCTCAATCACATCGACTAGCGCATTTGCAAAGCACTTCAACAGTCAACATAATACCAGGAGAGGGGGTGTAGCTTACATAATTAACCTTTGCTTTTCTACACCCTTCGCTGCACCCTTTACTCGCGACGAAATCAAAAAGCCCGCCGCCAACGGCCATGCCCCTTAATTTTAATCCGGTTCACCTATTAACGTGTAAGATGTACGTAAGACTGTTGCGTAATGCAATTGGCCTTGTGTGAAAGACGCTCGACTACTAACGTGTAGGTTAGTGGTTCGAATCCGGTGGTAGTTTTCACTTATTTTTTTTTCAGCACGATCGTGTAGTATAAGGTGTTTAAAAAACTCCAGCAAACACCAACGTCGCATGTGGCGCATTCAGTTGGGTCGCTGTGATGCTGGGACTGCCCTCGTAATCCAGGTTCGCGTCTTCGTATAGGGACACACGCGTTTGGTCGACTCGGCGGCCAAGGTCTAGGGGCCGCTGTGTTTCCTCCCTCACATGGCGCGTGGGTCTACGGGCCTATATGGATGAGGGCAGGGAAGGACGTGCGGTGGACCGGTACCGAGGCCGTATGAGCTCTAATAGATCCGTGCACACGGGACGACCCTGGAGGTCCCGGGGATCTGAAAGCTTGGTCTGACACCGCATAACTTTTTGTCCCGCAAACTTTTAATTTTTTTTAGCTGTTTCGGTCTTACGAAACAGCTCTTATTTTCGTTCTTGTTTTTTTGTTTAGTTCATTTTTTTTTCTTTTTGGCTCTTTTGGTCTTCCGAAGCAGCTCTTGCTTTCTTTAATTTTTTATTTAATTTAAAAAAAAAAATTTGGATGTTTTGGTCTTCCGAAGCAGCTGTTGCTTTCTTTCTGGGTAATTTTTAGCTTTTCCGCCGCGAAGCGGAAAAAGCTATTGTTGTTGTTCTGATTTTTTTTTTTACTTTTCAGCCGCGTAGCAGAAAAGCTATTGCTCTTGTTCTGATTTTTTGTTTAGCTTTTCCGCCGCGAAGCGGAAAAGCTATTGCTTTTGTTCGGATTATGTTTTTTTCTTCTTATCGGAAAAATCCCATAGATAAAGCACAGTGTTTTTCTGTCGGTTTTTCTGTTGAACACACTTAAAAAAAATTTTCAAACTTGACAAATGCATAGAGCTCTTGCTGAAGTTGTGCACAGTTGTCTTTAAAACTTCATGACGTCACCACGTGTCACGTGACAGCGCTTTAAAGGGGCAAATTTCGAACTGCATTTTAAGCAAAAATGCAATTTCGTTTGTTCCAATTTTTCACTATATCTAAGTTGGGATAAGGTGTATCCAAAAATTGCCCTATTTGATCGTGACGTCATCTCATGAATATTAATGAGGTCATGAACTTTTAAGTTTTTCACATTCAATTGAGCGTATTTGTCCAACGGAGCAATTTTTTTTCATTTTTTCGATTATATCTATTGGGGATGTAGTTTAGAAACACCCTCCGTGGCCAAAATGCCATGACGCAAATGTGACGTCATCAAAATGCGTGATTTTAAAGCACATATTTGTCATTTGGACAATCTTCTCGAAAATTGTTTGGCAGTTAGCTATTAGGCTAGACATTCTTAATCCTGAGTTTGGAACCAATTAACCATTGTTCAGAATTGTTATGATTTTTTTGATATTATAATGAAGTCCCATACACGTGCGTTTTGGGGTAGGAATGGAGGTTACGGGTTCGAACCCCGTTTATGTCAATCTGTTTTTATCTTTTTTATTTAGAGAACCAGATGCGGAAAAGCGTTATGTTCTGTTTGCCAACAGACATAAATCTCTAGTTTTTCTTTTTGGCTGTTTTGGTCTTCCAAAGCAGCTCTTGGTTTCTTTAATTGTTTTTTTTGTTTTGTTTTGTTTTTTTAGATGTTTTGGTCTTCCGAAGCAGCTGTTGCTTTCTTTCTGGGTTTTTTGTCTTTTTTTTCTTATAGCTTTTTTGGTCTTTCCGAAACAGCAATTGTACGTTCGATTTCATTCTCTCCTCATTGAACCAAATTGTTCTGGACCGCTTATTTAGTAGTTAACTTAATCTGATTACTAGACTTATATCGTATATCGTTTTGGGGTAGGAATGGAGGTTACGGGTTCGAACCCCGTTTATGTCAATCTGTTTTTATCTCTTTTTTTTAGAGAACCAGATGCGGAAAAGCCAACAGACATAAATGTTTGCCAACAGACATAAATCTCTAGTTTAGATCGCTTCTGTTGTGTTCCTTGATGTTTTCCGCTCTGCGCCAGGTCACATTGCTGTTGAGAAGGTGGCCTATTTTCGTGATCTTTTGTGACAGGAGTCGCGCAGAGGGAGAAGTATGGTGGCGCAGAAGGGACATTGCAAATCGCAAATATCTGCAAAGATATTTGCAATTCGCACATTTTGTCGCAAATATGTGCGCAAATATTTGCGACAAAATGTGCAATTCGCAAATTTTGTCGCAAATATTTGCGCACATTTTTGCAAATCGCAAATTTTGTCGCAAATATGTGCGCATATATTTGCGACAAAATCTGCAAATTGCACATTTTGTCGCAAATATGTGCGCAAATGGTTTTCAAAGAAGCTAGGGGGCCCAAACCAGTAGTGCTGTAGTGTCGCATGACTCACTGTGCAGTGCCTTGGTCAAAGGTCGCGTAGTGCGCTGTGGCCACCCCCCACAAGGTTACAGCACAACGTGAAATGGGCCTGACACTGTGACTATAATACCGAGTATCACGGTGTCACGGAACATTCATTGCCCTGTTCTTCAATCTCCGTAAATTATACCTTTCCATTCGTTTACAAAGTAAGAAAACTTCAAAAATCCGTTCGTGACTGTCAACAATACTCCATACTCCAAGTCCCATCGTTGAGCCGGGTCTAACACTGTGTGAAGTAACCAGCCGCGGTTTCTTTTTTTTGTGGCCCTCTAGCTTCTTTGAAAAAAAAATTGCGACAAAATCTGCGAATTGCAGATTTTGTCGCAAATATTTGCGCACATATTTGCGACAAAATGTGCAATTCGCAGATTTTGTCGCAAATATATGCGCACATATTTGCGACAAAATTTGCGATTTGCAAATATGTGCGCAAATATTTGCGACAAAATTTGCGAATTGCACATTTTGTCGCAAATATTTGCGCATATATTTGCGACAAAATGTGCGAATTGCAAATATCTTTGCAGATATTTGCGATTTGCGATGTCCCTTCTGCGCCACCATAGAGAAGCGTTGGTACTTATACAAAGAAAACACTGTTGAATACATGAATGAATGAATGAATGAATGAAATAATGAATGAATGGGGGTCTTTTCAAGAAGACACTTTATTCAAACTCAATATTTACAAATCAATCACAAAAACATAAACAAAAATAAACAAATAAATGAATGAATGAATGAATGAATGAATGAATGAAAGTCTATACCAAATCCACTGCAGTGAGCTACTACTTAATATTACTACTGAAGTTATTCGTGAGGTAACATCCAGGCCCAAATTACTAGAGGAGTTCTTTTTAAAACAACCTACTTATTTTTACAGCATCCTAACAGATTGAGTTCCACTTTCAGGGGGGAACAGAATTCCGTAATTGGATTGATGTTCGAAGGTCGCCCTTGACCGAGCTAGTGAGAGATGTGGGGAGAGAGAGAGAGCTGTGGCCCAGGGATCGAAGCCGCCGCGTGAAGACGCCGTGGTCGAGTCCAAGGTCTTGGGAGGTGCTAGAATCCTCAGCTCGTGTCAACAGTCTTCAAGACGTACCCCGCCCCGGCCCCTCACCCTTCCCCTCTTTCCCACCCACAGCCCGGCCGTGTTTTCCTGTGGTCGGGAACATATAGGGCGTTTACAAAATGAAGGCCCGTGGAGGACGGCCCGAACGTCACCATAATCAAACCAACATTCTTGATTTTTTTAATTTTTGTTTTGGGGGGTTGGGGTTGGGAGGAGGGGGGGGGGTAATGCTATGCAAAGCAACTCGTCCCCCGGCCCGGCCTGGTTGTGGCGCTATCTTCTTACATTCTCAACCGCTGCTGATGCTGGTGTTAGGAGTGCAGCATCTTCCCTGCAACCAAATAGTATCGATAATCATAATGATTCCCGCTAGTTTCATGGATTATTTCATGCAGAGAGAGACAGGGAGAGGTGGAGAGAGGCGGAGAGAGGTGGAGAGAGGCGGAGAGAGGCGGAGAGAGGCGGAGAGAGGCGGAGAGAGGCGGAGAGAGGCGGAGAGAGGTGGAGAGAGGCGGAGAGAGGCGGAGAGAGGCGAAGAGAGGCAGAGAGAGGCAGGAGAGAGGCAGAAAGAGTTGTTAGGAGTACAGCATCTTCCCTGCAACCAAACTAATGGTATCGATAATCATAATGATCCCCACTAGTTCCATGGATGGTTTCATGTTTCCAGAATCGGTGGCCTGATTTGCGCCGAGATTCCTCGCCGGCTTGGGTGTGCGTGCGGTTTCACGGCCTCCGCGTTGTTGGTGAGCTCACTGGCCGCACTGTCCAGACGTAGGGCCTAGGCCGTTTTCGAAATGAAGGCTTAGGCGAGCCTAAGCCTAAGCCTGAGCCTTCGGACTTTCGTCTCCGTCTGACAAAACCTGCAAACCCAGGTCGTGGTTTGCTCCCAAATTTAAAGGTTTGTTTGGCTTGATAGGTACAGGGTATTCCCCCAAGAAGCAGGGGGCCTAACGCTTGTTTTTATAGATGCCTGTGATATATTACAATGAGTAAGATAAATATGACCGTAAGCCTAAGCCCGAGCCTATGCCTTCATTTCGAAAACGGCCTTAGGCTCGGGCTCAGGCTTCGGTCACATTTTATCTTCCTCGTTTTTGATGTCACGGCTATCTTTAAGAGGCAACCGCTCGACCCTTCGTTTCTTGGTGAATGCCCTGTACTTTAACAAGCCAGCAAATGTTCAGGTTTCGTCAGAGGAAGAAGGGCAATACAGTTCTGCTCATTCGAATGAACCCACCTTGGTTCGCCGCTTTGACCGCCTTACTAGTTATCACCCAATCTCTTCCATGAGATGAAATACATATCCTTCGGATTAGTCTTTATAAAAAAAATTTTTTAATAATTTCATGACACGGCTTTTTGAAGTAACTCGCCCGTCAGTTTACAGAGTAACGCTTATGCGTGTATCGATGTTAAATACGAAACGCCCCGCACTTTATGATGGATATTCATATTATGATGGATATTATTGTTGTCGAGATTGGACACTCCTTGTATAGCCAGAGCGTCGTCACTTCATTCCCTTATCTTTCGGGCTCGGATTTCTGCTCGCCCGTCAGCACGCCACACATCACAAGGGATCTGTGAAGACGAGGTCAGCTTCCGTGGCCCGTGACGCACGCGTACGCCTCTGATACAATATAGGCCCTATATGTCCGTCCATATTGAATTCGAGACGAGGACCAGGGTTGAAAGAGGAAGCAAGAAAGAGGGAGATTGATACAAAGATACAAATAGAGAAATATGAGGAGGTGAGAGGGACACGCTGAGAGAAACAGAAAGACAGAGAGAGCAGAGAGCAAAGACTCGGACTCGTGTAGCAAGGACTGGGACTTGGGTGGCAAAGACTCGGACTCGTGTAGCAAGGACTGGGACTTGGGTGGCAAAGACCCGGACTCGTGTGGCAAGGACTGGGACTTGGGTGGCAAAGACACGGACTAGTGTGACAAGGACTGGGACTTGGGTGGCAAAGACTCGGACTCGTGTGACAAGGACTGGGACTTGGGTGGCAAAGACCCGGACTCGTGTAGCAAGGACTGGGACTTGGGTGGCAAAGACTCGGACTCGTGTGACAAGGACTGGGACTTGGGTGGCAAAGACTCGGACTCGTGTGACAAAGAATGGGATTTGGGTGGCAAAGACCCGGACTCGTGTAGCAAGGACTGGGACTTGGGTGGCAAAGACTCGGCCTCGTGTGACAAGGACTGGGACTTGGGTGGCAAAGACCCGGACTCGTGTAGCAAGGACTGGGACTTGGGTGGCAAAGACCCGGACTCGTGTAGCAAGGACTGGGACTTGGGTGGCAAAGACTCGGACTCGTGTAGCAAGGACTGGGACTTGGGTGGCAAAGACTCGGACTCGTGTAGCAAGGACTGGGACTTGGGTGGCAAAGACTCGGACTCGTGTAGCAAGGACTGGGACTTGGGTGGCAAAGACCCGGACTCGTGTAGCAAGGACTGGGACTTGGGTGGCAAAGACCCGGACTCGTGTAGCAAGGACTGGGATTTGGGTTGCAAAGACTCGGACTCGTGTAGCAAGGACTTGGACTTGGGTGGCAAAGACTCGGACTCGTGTAGCAAGGACTTGGACTTGGGTGGCAAAGACCCGGACTCGTGTAGCAAGGACTGGGACTTGGGTGGCAAAGACTCGGACTCGTGTAGCAAGGACTGGGACTTGGGTGGCAAAGACTCGGACTCGTGTAGCAAGGACTGGGACTTGGGTGGCAAAGACTCGGACTCGTGTAGCAAGGACTGGGACTTGGGTGGCAAAGACCCGGACTCGTGTAGCAAGGACTGGGACTTGGGTGGCAAAGACCCGGACTCGTGTAGCAAGGACTGGGATTTGGGTTGCAAAGACTCGGACTCGTGTAGCAAGGACTTGGACTTGGGTGGCAAAGACTCGGACTCGTGTAGCAAGGACTTGGACTTGGGTGGCAAAGACCCGGACTCGTGTAGCAAGGACTGGGACTTGGGTGGCAAAGACTCGGACTCGTGTAGCAAGGACTGGGACTTGGGTGGCAAAGACTCGGACTCGTGTGACAAAGAATGGGATTTGGGTGGCAAAGACTCGGACTCGTGTAGCAAGGAATGGGACTTGGGTGGCAAAGACTCGGACTCGTGTGGCAAGGACTGGGATTTGGGTTGCAAAGACTCGGACTAGTGTAGCAAGGACTGGGACTTGGGTGGCAAAGACTCGGACTCGTGTAGCAAGGACTTGGACTTGGGTGGCAAAGACTCGGACTCGTGTAGCAAGGACTGGGACTTGGGTGGCAAAGACTCGGACTCGTGTAGCAAGGACTGGGACTTGGGTGGCAAAGACCCGGACTCGTGTAGCAAGGACTTGGACTTGGGTGGCAAAGACTCGGACTCGTGTAGCAAGGACTGGGACTTGGGTGGCAAAGACTCGGACTAGTGTAGCAAGGACTGGGACTTGGGTGGCAAAGACTCGGACTCGTGTAGCAAGGACTGGGACTTGGGTGGCAAAGACTCGGACTCGTGTAGCAAGGACTGGGACTTGGGTGGCAAAGACTCGGACTCGTGTAGCAAGGACTTGGACTTGGGTGGCAAAGACTCGGACTCGTGTAGCAAGGACTGGGACTTGGGTGGCAAAGACCCGGACTCGTGTAGCAAGGACTTGGACTTGGGTGGCAAAGACTCGGACTCGTGTAGCAAGGACTGGGATTTGGGTGGCAAAGACTCGGACTCGTGTGGCAAGGACTGGGACTTGGGTGGCAAAGACTCGGACTCGTGTGGCAAGGACTGGGACTTGGGTGGCAAAGACTCGGACTCGTGTGGCAAGGACTGGGACTTGGGTGGCAAAGACTCGGACTCGTGTGACAAGGACTGGGACTTGGGTGGCAAAGACTCGGACTCGTGTGGCAAGGACTGGGACTTGGGTGGCAAAGACCCGGACTCGTGTAGCAAGGACTGGGACTTGGGTGGCAAAGACTCGGACTCGTGTAGCAAGGACTGGGACTTGGGTGGCAAAGACTCGGACTAGTGTAGCAAGGACTGGGATTTGGGTGGCAAAGACTCGGACTAGTGTAGCAAGGACTGGGACTTGGGTGGCAAAGACTCGGACTAGTGTAGCAAGGACTGGGACTTGGGTGGCAAAGACCCGGACTCGTGTAGCAAGGACTGGGACTTGGGTGGCAAAGACCCGGACTCATGTAGCAAGGACTGGGACTTGGGTGGCAAAGACCCGGACTCGTGTAGCAAGGACTGGGACTTGGGTGGCAAAGACCCGGACTCGTGTGGCAAGGACTGGGACTTGGGTGGCAAAGACCCGGACTTGTGTGACAAAGAATGGGACTCGGATTCGGACTCGGAAGGGAAGGAATCGACTACTACACTGACTGTCAGAGAGAGAGACAGAGAGTGACAGACAGAGAGACAGAGAGAGACGGAGAGGAGCAGGGAGAGAGAAAGAGACCGAGAGAGGCAGAGAGACAGAGAGAGACAGGGATAGTCAGAGAGAGAGGAAAAAAGACAGAGATACACAGTCAGAGAGAGACGGAGGGAGATAGAGAAACAAAGAAAGAGAGACAGAAAAAGAGGACAGAGACAGAGGGATTGAGACATAGACAGAGAGGCTGAGAGACAGAGTCACAGAGATACGCGGAGGCGGGCAGGCGGACATATTATAGACAGACAGTCAGACAAGCAGACAAGCGGACACAGAGACAGACTGTGAGCCAGAGGGAAAGGAGGGAAGAGAGACAGGGAAATGAGGGGAAAAGAAAAAGAAACAAGAACTGACTGTCCTACGTTGTCAATGGCTAAGACGGGGGTGGGAGGACAAGACAAAAAATAGGGTGTGATGTTGGTGCGTGGCACCTAAAGTGCGTCAGGGGTGCCGGCATTAGCCACCGAGGCACCGTGCCTAACCGCGGGCAGGCGACAGGCACCCTCCCCCCGGGGGGGGGGGCACGTCCCGCTGATGCCGCCGGGGGACCCACCTCGAGTGGAAGGAAGAGGGAGGGAGGGGGAACTTGTAATCACTCGGAATCGAGCGCAATCATTCCGACCGGCGTTTGATGAGGCTGGCGTGCCACGGCAAATATGGGCCCGCGCTGAACTCCCTGGATGCCCGTATAATTGAGCACGTCCCCGCCCCCTACCCCTCCTCCTCCCCCTCCCCCTCCCCCCGTACTCGAGCCAGACAATTCACGCATTGCATTCCGCGGCTTGCCTTTCGTCAGTTCGGTCTTCCATAGTATCGAATTCAGAATTCGAATCAAATAGCAATAATTTCATTTTTTCCGTACGGCACTGCTAAAGGTCCCGGTCTGCGGTCTCTGAACGCGTGCAGTGGCACTGGTATTGAGCGAAGAGGTTAGTTTTGCAGGATGCTTGATGAAGTGGGATGGTTGCATGGAAGGATCGCGTGAAAAAAAACGCTCGTCTTAAAGGGAGGCTGCACCATTTGCAAGGTGCCCAATTTCCGGACATCCTAAATTTAAGAAATTACCTATAGGGCCTAAGGAAAATTGTAATGGTATCATACTTAACGTGAATTTTCAGCGCTCGAAAATCTCCTGTTTTCGAGAAAAGATGAAATTTGTCGAATTTTCATCGATCGCTCCACGGAGCGATCGTTGGAACAAAGAGTTCCTTTAACAAATCCCGCCCTCCGTGTCTGAAAAAAGGGGCTAGCGTTTAATTTCGTTTCCGTGGTTGACGGACTGAGCCGAAACCTACGCAGGTGTGATGTCTCATGAATACGTCGATTCTTAGATCTTCGCAAAAATGGCGAGAATGTGAGAATTGTCAGTCGTGCCAGCTGGTATTGTGCGGGGGACAACTGCAGGAGTCTGCAACATGCGGGCAGAATGGACCTCTTGAAGGGTTTCTGCAATCAAATGTCACAGCCAAACTCATACTCTGCTGTCATCTAGGGATCTTAAGTGTGCAAGCATCATTGGCAAGCTTCTTTTTCTTAGTGGAGTCAGAAAGTGGTCATCTTTTTTGGCCTTAAAAATATCCTTATAAAAATAAGGGCGATATTGTAAGGTCATTATAATTAGGAACCCAAAGTTTAAAAACTAGGCATTTAAGAAAAACATTAACTTTCAAACTGCAAATTAATCCCTCTGGATTAGGTTTGATGACAAAAATCCTTGACTAAGTGATTATGAAGCATACATTTTGTCAATAAATCGACAGATAGGTCTGCAGGGGAAAAAAATCAGAAACTTGTGTACACGACCAACTGGGTTTCTGTTGCTTGATCCTGTGATGACATCCCAAATTTGTTCATGAATAATTGAAATTCTCATCAGCATAAAAACTGAAAACTTGCAAATGCACCCCAGAACGAGTATGAAAAACAGTTTGATTGTCAGCGACTTTGCAAAACAGTTCTGCAGCATGAATTTAAGTGATAACATGTATATTGCAGAGACCCTTTAGATTAACGTCTAGAACTCTTTCGCTTCCTCTACGCAGAGATGGGGGTTGTGTTGAGAGCTGATCGTGCCGTTGTTGAGAGCTCAGTCGGTGCCTGTGCCACCCAAGCACTTTACAGCACTCTGTCGTGGACATTCCATGTCAGAGATATATCGCATAGGTCCACACATGATAATACCTTAACCTCTCCAAATGATCTTAACACACTATTAACATACTATGATTAACACACTATGTAATAACGTCACTTGGCTACTCTATGCCACAGCCACTTTATGTCATGGACACTCATTATTTCACAGCCACTCTATGTTATGGACACTATTTCACTCAGCCACTCTCTGTCACAATCACTAATGATAAAAGTTGCTGGTGGTCATTCCGATGACCCCTACTATTTTCCCCGACTCAACTACCTTACATCAATGTGCCAGAGAAATCGTCGTCGATATCGTCACTTTAATGGTATACATAGCATTCGTTATGCTGTATCTTAGAATTGACTGTGAATTTATCAAGGCTACGATGTCGCCGCTGTTCGTTGAGTGTTTCCTGCCGCTTGTATCTATTATATGGGTAGGATTTGTTTTTCTTGGCTTAATGCTGAGCTTGGCTCGGCTATGCGCCGACGTTGCAGATCCCGTGGACTGTGGGTGTACACACAGCCCGATGCCATGACATGTTACGGAGCGTGTGTAGCGAGCCCATAGACACACACGCACATCTTTACGGGTAACCCCGGGCGATGCATGATGTTTGTATTGCATTCCATGCTTAGGGCAGCATTATTGCGAGTGTATTATAGGAGACATGACAGAGCGCACTACTGGCACACGAAGTGAGCGATGTGAGATTGGCTCATCTGATGCCACTCCGCCCTGACCGAGCCAGACCACAGCCCGTGCCAAATCCCTCCATCACTGTACTTGTATGTAGGTGGGTCGTCACTACCCTCAGTATATCACAACCCCAGCACATAACATTCTTCCCAGCCTTTCGTTCCTTCTATTTCTTTCTGTCTTTCCTTCGCTCACCGATATATATAGCACTGGCGGATCGTTCTGGCTCGGCATCATCAGCGCGTGCGTATTACTTAAGCATTACAAATGCTCCGTTCGTTTGGGAAGCTGATATTTTGTAGCTCGTCCGGGACTTGTGTCAACAGTCAGCCGAAAGCGAGACCTGTTTACCGGCGGACACAGAGGGAGGGGGAGAGGGGAAGGACTGTCTTGTGAGGACATTGTCACGGTCCCTCACCCCGTCTCGATCTGTAAGCGGGATCAATGGATCTGTCTCGTGCACGGGGAATTTGGTGCCATCGAATATCCATGATTAAGATGGGGAGTGGTTGTAATGTAGGGCTTGCTATCTGCGCGCAATCCCATGTCGATAACTTATGTCAGAGAACCGAGGAAAGAGAAACGGAATAATCAACCCTTGCCTTCTCCTCCTCCTCCTGTTCCTCCTACTCCTGCTCCTGCTGTTACCACTGCTGCTGCTCCTACTCCTCCTGCTCCTGCTCCTGCTCGTCTTGCTCATCTTGCTCCTCCTGCTCCGGCTCCTCCTGCTCCTCATCCTGCTCCTCTTGATCCTCCTCCTTTTGATTGCTCCTCTTGCTCCTCCTCCTCCTGCTCCTGCTCCTCCTCCTGCTCCTCCTGCTCCCGCTCCTCCTACTCCTCCACCTGCTCCTCTTGCTCATCCTCCTCCTCTCACTTGCTCCTCTTGCTCCTCTTGCTCCTCCTTCTCCTGCTCCTCCTCCTGCTCTTCCTGCTCCTGCTCCTCCTGCTCCTGCTCCTCCTGCTCCTCCTCCTGCTCCTGCTCCTGCTCCTCCTCCTGCTCCTGCTCCTCCTGCTCCTGCTCCTGCTCCTACTCCTCTTCTTCCTCCTTCTCCTCCTCCTCATCTTCATCTTCCTTTTCTTCTTTTTCTTCTTCTTCATCTTATTCTTCTTCTTCTTCTTTTTCTTTATTTTCTTGTTGTTGTTCTTCTTCTTCTTCCTCCTCTCCTCCTCCTCCTCCTACTTTCAAAGGAAATAAAGTACTCCTTTGGAAAGTCAAAAAGGTCTTCTTCTTCTTCTTCTTCGTCTTCTTCGTCTTCTTCTTCTCCTTCTTCTCCTTATTCTTCTTCCCCCCTCACCGCTCCTTTTTTATTCATTGCCTGCTGAAAATGTCATGGCTTTAGCCTCCGCATTCATCCCCGACGCTGCCCGGCAGCGAGTGAAGCGCTTGTGTCAACAGGCGACTTTCAGGGGATGTAACTCTGTTATTGGGTGGACGGGGAGTTGGAGCTGGCTGGATTACATCGCAGCATG
Organism: Luidia sarsii; assembly: GCA_949987565.1. Taxonomy (NCBI): domain Eukaryota; kingdom Metazoa; phylum Echinodermata; class Asteroidea; order Paxillosida; family Luidiidae; genus Luidia; species Luidia sarsii. The sequence continues at coordinate 22,817,866 of OX465101.1, read as the reverse complement.
CAGCTAGCGGGGGAGGGATATTCTCAGACACTCCATGGAACACTTTCGCCTAAGCCTCCAATATACGAATTTCAGGTATAGAGATGGTTGCTTGATTCTCCAATATTATATTTTCAGGGAGAACACTGTAAAAAAAAATAAGCCAATAATCTAACCAATATTTTGACCATAATTGGAGGGCTGCCACTAGCCTATTTCCAGTTCCCGTGGCCATGCACCACACGGGGGATTACGATTAATGCGCCATTTTCAAAACTCGCTAAAACAATCGGGATCAGTAAAGTCCTGTGGAATGAATAAATCAACGAGTGTACATCGTGTGCACAGGCGAGTCAAATGAGACAATCGCAGGCTGTGCCAAAACACCAATCTAAAGGTATAAGTCAATTACTTCACTCTCTGCAGAGAAAGCTAACCTCCTTGGTTAGAGTAGCCTATACTGTCCACCAAACGAAACGATCGCACTCTGCGGATACTGTGACAAAAGATAGCAGAGTTGGGATTAACATCGAGTCCCGTTCGTGTCCCGAGTATAGAAAGATAGTCTACGCTAAGGTGCGACCGACTGAAGGAACGGTAGGCCTACTGCCCCAATTGCTAGAAACGTCCACGTCCATCAGAGACGGCAATGGAAGCCGACCGGACCAGGCCGACAACATTTAACCCAGAAAGATGTGATTTCTGCCCGTCTTCAGTTACGGCGGCACTAATTGAATTGGAGCAGCTCTCCCCCCTGCGAATTTCATGCGGAGCCGGGAACAGACCGTGCCTGGCCGGGCTAGCGGACCAAAGGCCGGCGCGCGGTGGCCTGACTGCTACTACTCACATTTTGTTCTCTCTTCTTTCTTTTTTTTTTTTTTAAAGAGAGCAATCGAAATCGACTCGACAGCCTTTTTCCTGGTCGTTCTGCTCCGCCTATACAGAATTACAACGCTGTACTTTCCACGGCCAGTCATCCCGCCTCAATTATCGGTCCACCGTGTATTTCTCTGTGATCTGAAGATCTGATCTCTGAAGATCCTGAATCGAAATCGCCCTCTCGAATTCCCGGGATCCCGAAAGGGCGAGAATTGGCCCGCTCCCCGCCACCAACCCCCACCCCCTCCCCCAACTTCGTGGAGGAGCTGTGCGGATTTCATTCGGAACCGAGACTGGATGTCACTTGTCCAGACCACGAGCCACGACAGTGGGTGCCAAATTGGCAGCAGCGTTAAGTTATAGGCCAAGTGCTGTCATTTCCATATCCGTGTCTGACATGCTTTGGCACGCATGGCATTGCCATGCCAACTGTACCTTATATATCTTGAGGGGGGATTTCGGATCTGTATTGTATTTCGTCCTGAACGAGGTGGCAAGGCCATTTCATGCACGTCACACATTACCAAGGCTAAGGTGGGGGGGCTATTCAATGGAGCTTACGAGCGCAAAAAATAATCTTCGTACGGAATAATGATGAGGCTGAGAAGGATGGGGAGGAGGAGGAGGGGGAGGCGGGAGAAGAAGAAGGGAATTAAGAGGAGGAGGAGGAGGGAGAAGAAGAAGGGAATGAAGAGGAGGAGGAGGGAGAAGAAGAAGGGAATTAAGAGGAGGAGGAGGGAGAAGAAGAAGGGAATGAAGAGGAGGAGGAGGGAGAAGAAGAAGGGAATTAAGAGGAGGAGGAGGAGGGAGAAGAAGAAGGGAATGAAGAGGATGAGGAGGGAGAAGAAGAAGGGAATTAAGAGGAGGAGGAGGAGGGAGAAGAAGAAGGGAATGAAGAGGAGGAGGAGGGAGAAGAAGAAGGGAATGAAGAGGAGGAGGAGGAGGAGGGAGAAGAAGAAGGGAATTAAGAGGAGGAGGAGGAGGGAGAAGAAAGAGGGAATGAAGAGGATGAGGAGGGGAAAGATGAGGAGGAAGAGGAGGAGGAAGAGGAGGAGGAAGAGGAGGAGAAAGAGGAGGATCAGGAGCAAGAGGAGGAGAAGGGGAGGAGGAAGAGGAAGAGGAGGAGAAAAAGGAGAATAATGAGAAAGAGGAGGTGGAGGAAGAGGAGAAGAAAGGGGAGGAGGAAGAGGAGGAGGAAGAGGAGGAGGAAGAGGGGGAGGAAGAGGAGGAGGAAAGGGAGAATAATGAGAAAGAGGAGGTGGAGGAAGAGGAGAAGAAAGGGGAGGAGGAAGAGGAGAAGAAAGGGGAGGAGGAAGAAAAGGAGGAAGAGGAGGAGGAAGAGGGGGAGGAAGAGGAGTAGGAAAAGGAGAATAATGAGGAAGAGGAGGAGGAAGAAAAGGGGAGGGCGTGGAAGAGAAAGAGGAGTATGAGGGGGAGAAGGAGAAGGAAAAGAAAGAGGAGGCTGAGGGGGATGAAGAGGAGGAGGGAGAGGAGGAAGAAGAGGGGAGGGGATAGGGGAGAGAGAAGGAGAAGGAGAAGGGTAAGGATAACAAACCGGGAGGAAGATAAGGCTTAGGGTGACGAGGCAAAATGTGGACGTGGAGGAGTATTGATCGGATAGAGGAGGATGAGGATGGGGAGGAGCGGGGGTGGGCAGGATATTGAGGCTGATAAAAATGAGGGGTGATAGGGGTAGAGGGGTGAGAGTAGAAGAGGAGGGGAGGAGATGGGGGGCTAAGGCGTAGAGGGATTGATGGATGAGGGTAGAGGGGGAGGACAGGAGGAGGTGACGAGGACGAGGGGACAGGGGAAGAGGGGCCACAGGGATGAGGGTGACGAGTGATCAGGATGAAGGTGGGGGAAGAGGAGAAGAAAGAGGGGGAGAGAAAAAGATAATGGAGGAAGAGAAGAGCATGCAGGTGGAGTACGAGAATGAAGCACATGTGTGGCAGGATCGGGATGAAGATGAGGCGAACGGAGGAGATGACGGAGAATCGCGCAAATTATAATATGATCCGCAAAGGCGCGAGATGTTGATCGTACGTGACTCTCGTCGCCACATCTCCGCCGTGCCAACTCGGCCCTGTGCCAAGCAGGGCGCACGTCAATCGAGCACCGTCTCGATTCCCCCCTCCCCATCCTCCATCTCCCATCCCCTATACCCCCCCCCCCGGGAATAAATTGGTAGTGATTCACCCGGCTGTCAGCTCGTCCTCACCACACGCCCTCCCCTTCGACACCGAGCGTCACCGGCGGGTCGCGCTGCCGGGCCAGTACGGTGTGCGGCCCCCGCCGTATGACCGGCGGATCTGCTCGAGACACTCGCCGTGGAGTGCGGTGTGTGTGTGGGGGAGGTGTGTGTGCGCACCGACAATATTGACATGTCCTTCGTGCTAAGTCCACGTGTGGCGCGAGTATACCCAACGCCGTGCCGTTCTCCAGATGATTCTGCACATAATAATGTAGGCCCTAAGTTTCCTCTCTCTCTCTCTCTCTCGTATCATTATACATCACGCCCATAAGGTATAAAGACTGCAATTACATGCCGCAGTGTACATGTACATGCACCAGGGCAAACAGAATACAACGGGTACCCGAAACCCCGACCTAGCTGAACGGGTACCCGGCTCCATTTTGTCGGTTCTGTGACCCGAGGGGATTATATGTACCTTCCGATGTAATACAGTCATGGACAAATTAACATTGACTTTTTACCCTCAAAGGCCAAAGTATTTCCTTCCCTAGCAGTGGGGGGGGGGCGGCCTCTTTGAAAACTATCGACAACCATTGTAAGGAGTTAGTTCGGTTTCATTAACCATTATCTCAAACACAGACGAATTCAATGAGAAATGAGCTTAACGTAATCAAACACTGGGTGCCCAGTGCTTTGCCCGATGCCTGATTTAGACTTATCAAACCGCTCGGGCGGGATGCGAACCTGCGAGTCCCGCTTTCTAGTGCAGACGTCTTAACCACTTGAACCACCGAGCTGGTCGAGGTCGTGTGGCGGATTCGAATATTGTATAGCGGCGGGTAACGCGTTGCATCATGTAATATGACATGATGTTTGCGTCGAGGAGAATGTTATTCATTGGAGGTTAGCCCTGCTCGACGTAGTTAGCACTGCGTGCTCGGTGCTTTGCCCAATGCTTGACACAATAGAAATTATTAGCCATTTGTTTGTCTTTCTCACTCGGTCTAAAGCCAAACTGCCTTAAATGAATCATGTATATGACCTAGCAGATTTCGACACCTTGGGAATTGTTTCCATTCATATGTTGTTTAAAGCCCCTACACAACATTAATCGAAGTCAAAAAATAGCATCCATACGTTGTCTGATCCAACATATGCATGAAATAGCACACCCGTGAAAATTTCAGCTCAATCCACAAACCAAGTATCGAGGAAAATCGTGAAAACCGCTTCATTTGTTTCGCGAAAATGCAGCATTGAACGCCGTACTGTTCCGAATCATAGTTTAGATCCCGGTGAGACGTAAACGATTTCTTTTACTCTTTTCTCCCAAAATACAACATTTTAGGCCGAAATATATCAGTGCGAGGTTTCTACTATAAACATCTTCAAACTGTATAAGATTCATGTACATCTGTGAACATTTCTGTTGTTCAATCTTACCAATGTTGTGTAGGGGCTTTGAATTGTTTTCACTGAATTGCGGGTACCCAGGTATACTCGATGATCCCCCAAAAATCGGGTACTCGGTTCCCCCGAAAAACACCCGATATTGCCAAGGCCTGTACCAACGCCCTATACACGGCGGCTGGGAAAAGGATCTTGCGATGGTCAGATATTGGAAGGCTTCCCACAAAATAGCCGTTCACAGCAACTGACATATGCGTCCATAAGTATCCACACACACACACACCCCACACACCCACCCCCACATACCCGCCCCACACACATCGCGGGATTTCGAAATGATTGGTGACACACGAGGCGGTCCCAGGGGGGAGAGACGTTCCGATGGGATTTATTGCACTCATCATCGTCGGCTCTGCAATGTCTGCAGGCGAGATTGCGTGTCCTTACTGAGCGTTTGGGTATAACCACAATTGCTGGTGTGGGGTGGTGTTTTTTTTGTGGCGTTCCATATCTTAAAGGTATAAGGTGCACACCATTCGCAAAGGTACTAGAATCGCTTCCATACTTTGTCAATCACACCGTATAGGGCCCACACAGAAATAACACACCTACGTAAGTTTCGGCTCTATCTGTCAAACAGCATGTCATGAGAAACACCGCGGAAACGAAATTAAATTCCGACTTAGAAGGTGGTATTTTTTTAAACTCCATGTACCAACGATCGCTTACAATTTCCTCTTTTCTCGAAAACGGCAGATTTTTGAGCGCTAAAAACCTCACGGAATGTCTGATAGCATTAGGCGTACCAACTTTCTATGATGAGTAAGCAATTTCTCAAGTTGTCCTGAAATTGGTCACTTTGCAAATGGTGTACATGTATATACCCTCACTTTAAAACGCAGATTCGTTTCTTAAAGCCCCTTCACAACATTGGTCGAGGTCAAAGAATAGCATCCATACGTTGTCTGATCCAACATATGCATGAAATAGCACACCTGTAAACATTTCAGCTCAATCCGCCAACCGAGTCTCGAGAAAATCGTAAAAACAGCTTCATTTGTTTCACGAAAATGCAGCATTCAACGCCGTACTGTTCCGAAAAACAGTTTAGATCTCGGTGAGACGTAAACTATTTCTTACTCATTTCTCCCAAAATACAACATTTTAGGCAGAAATATTTCAGTGAGAGGTTTCCACTATAGGCCTAACCATCTTCAAACTGTATAAGCTTCATGTAAATCTGTGAACATTTCTGTTTTTCGATCTTACCAATGTTGTGTAGGGGGCTTTAAGCAACTAACTGAGAACAAAGCGGATCTATTCATTAGTATATACAGGGCATGTCGGTATTTCAGAGTTAGTCATTATTGCGTTTTAAAGTCAGTACATGCAGATCTCATGCAGATCCCACCCATTTCGACTGCAGATATGTACCACAGATACACCCTATACCTGAACCACACGATAACGTATCTATATGGTATTTCTACCCAGCTCGAATTCAAGCATCCTTTTAGGCTCTGTACCTGAAAGCAATAGTAAAAGAAAAATGTTTCAAAGGAAGTGAGATGCATTTTCTTTTTTTATTGAATTAGGTTGAGAACCCATAATTGAAAACACGCAAATTACGTGGGCACAAAAGGGGGCAAAGGGTACTCCTTGGACAGTCGGACCTCGTTCAAAATGCACCCATAGATGGCGGGCCTGCTCGCCGACGGGTTGGATGTCTCGCAGTTGTATGCTAATACGTCATTGGGTTGCAATGGCGGCGTGCCCGATACTGGCAACCCAACACGAAGCGTACGCTGGCGTTGTAACCCATCCCCGCCTCAAGGGGGCGCCATTTCATCCCCCTTGTCTTCGGGGATAGGGGATGGAAGGGGAGGTGTCCGTTAGACATTCTCCCGATTTTATTGGGTTATTCCAGCTAATGCACTCGAGGGAGGGGGGAGAGGAAAGAGTGAAGAGGGACAGTGGGGAGGGATCGAGAGAGGGAAGAGTGACGGGGAGAAGGGAAGAGGACCGGTCCAGAGTATCGTAAACAAGTCGTGCAGCGCACACCTTTTTTTGGTTGCGTTCCTTCTCCCTGAAGTCTTGCTGAGATTCGGGAGAGGAAAAGAACGGACGGGAGAGGGCGAAGAAAGGCAATAGCCGCTCACGGGTCCGTGATGCCCGGGGCCCGTGGCCCGGGGGAGGGGGAGGGGGAGGGGGGGGTCCCAATCCGATCCACTTAAAAGCTCCCGCGGACTGAAGTCAATTATACTGATCTGCCGGCGGGTTCGGGTACTTCATCCCCCATGCCTCCTTCGGTCGACCACACATCACGCCACAGCCTCGATCGCCCGGCACAAAAATGGGGGGGGGGGGGCGCGGAATACATTCACAGCCATCTTTATTCATGATGGCCTCTCTTATCCGATTACCATATCGGGAACATGAGCTCTTTCTCGCTCTTGTTAATACACTGTATATATTATGTTACCACAAAATCCCCACAGGGCATGGCATTTCTATCGCGGCATCGGGACCTTGGAGCCGCGCTTGTATAATACAGAGCAAAACGTGAAGGGAAAAAAAAGACGCACACTGTGTACACCCAGCCTTGGAAATAATGAATGTTCACTTCTTTCAGTAAACATCATATTAATGTCGCAAGGGAGTTACCTTCACGTGGATATGCTGGCTGAACAATGGTCTTGCTCCAAACGGTGCGGCCCTTCCCTGCAGTGCCTCTGCCCGAGAGGGCGCTGAACTGTAACTCGAGGGGAAAAAATACAGAACAATAAATCGAGCTCCCATTGGACATGGTACACAAGCACTCACTTTCAAAGCCAATAATCCCACACACTAAAGTTTCTCACTTCTTCTAGCTAATTGGACCTTCACCTCTCAGATTCTCTTTAATTTTAAATGCCCTTAGCCGATTCGATTTTTTGCTAATTACCCCCAGAAAAAAACACCCCAAAATGTGTAGCCATCCAAGTCGAATTTCTGCAATTATTTTGGGATGGACCCCTCCACTTCTCACAGCCAAATAGGACCATATTTAAAGCAGATATGTTCAAATCAAAATTACATACGAAATTGAAGATTGAACCATTCTACAATAAATTATATCAGTTAAATAGCCTCCAAATGAAAGTTGTGGGTCCACACTTTATGATAATCAGCTCGGCGGAGCCATCTTGGATGCAATTAGTGTATTTTATCCACCGGGGCGATTTTTTCCCTACCACATTATTTACTATGGGCCCATATGTTTGTGCACAACCAATTTACGGGGTGGTGGGGCAAGGGGGAGGGGAGGGGACTGTACCAGTTGAAGTTAAAGCTAGGGATAGGCTTTCTGCACAGCCAATAAGGCTTTCTGCACAGCGAATACAACGTATACGTGAACAATCTGAGTGACCTGAGACTCAATTCTTCATACTTTGTGCACAAACATATGGGCCCATAGTGCCACGGAAAAAATGTGGTACGGAATAAATATCGCCAACGGGGGCCTCATCAAGAGGAAGGCCGCCCTCTACGGTCTGAATAGCCCAGGTTCAAGACGTTGTTGGTTTGGATAGCCGACCGTGGTCCGCAGTATGCAGTGTACACGTACACACGCGTACGTACTCGTACAGAGATCCGCACACACGTGTGGGTGCGTACGTGTGTTTGCGGATCATTTTCGGGTAACGTATTCATCGCACCCTCGCGCGTGCGTCGGGGGTCAGAGAATCTCAACCAACAACGACTTGAACCAAAACTAAGGCGCCACTAGACCTCGGCCCAATTTCGGCGCGTGTGTGCATCTCAGCTGTCGCTAATCATCACGCAATGTGCTACCCGAAACTCCCCCAGTCAGATCAAGTCTGGGGTTCAACTGACGGTTTTTGTGTAAATCGTATTATTCGAGTCCTGAAATGGAGCACCATTCGGCTACGGTATGATGGGAGTGTGGCCCGAAAATGAACAGCGAATCTGTTCGGTAATACAGGCGATTCCCAACAGTGCGCCCACAATAGGTAGACCCTAAAGACGGCCAAGTACAATGCCGTACATCAAATGTATTCATGGCCCCTTAGCATAAATTAACTTCGGGACCCATTGACCTCCCGCAGTCGAGGGATTAACTCATGAATATTCAGTTGTGACGTACGGCATTTCACTTGGCCGCCTTTAGGGTCTACCCCACAAGAGTTTGAAACTCGTTGGCCAGATTCAGCGCATTCGGCATTGTGATTGGCCAACGCGTTGCAATTGCAAACTCTTGAGGGCGCACAATTGCGAATCGTCCATAGAGCTCTATAATTAACTCAACGGAATCGCCCGTATTCAATGGGGGTTTGCCCTACTCGAAATAATCAGCCATTTTAGTGTGCTGCATACGTTGACTTATCAAGTAGCGCCCTCTATAGACGGGGTCAATATAACTTTATCAGACCTTTTTAGTAATCAATAATGCAGGCCTACCTTCCCGCTGACGCTAGTTTCCCAAATGAAGAAATAATTATAGCAATGCCTTTTTAAGCTTCAAAAACTGTACGAAGAAAACTGAACGCGACTTTTCGCCACACACTGTTACAAGACGCCACCACATACGAAAACTCAATGTTACACCTGAAACCACTTGAAGATGTAGCTTTACAGATTTCAAGAAGTATTATAACCGGGTATTGGGCAGAGTATTGGAGAATAGTACATTTTGTCTAATTTACAACGGCACAGACCATGATTTTAACATATTTTATATCATTTTTACCGGAAATTCTGTAGGCGTTTGATCTAACATGTATTTCGAGTATGTGCGACTTGCCGGAAGTCTGGGACTATTCTATTGTTTGTGATTTCGTAAGGGCTACTTGCATGGTGTGTGCTATCTACGTGTATTGCATGAGTGTTCCCATCATCATCACGTTGGCTGTGCGCCCCATGCGCACTGCACGCACATGCTGGGCACCTGAAGCCAGTACGGCCGCCATGTTGGCACGCGCGTTAACTATCGTGCCCTGCGCCATTACACGAACGGCGAGAAGTGGTCAACCCTGGGAGCGATCGAGGGCGTTGTAGTAGTATTCGGAGTGACATCGCAAAATGGCGGACAAAGTTCCACCACCCAAACTGCTATCTGGCAATGTTTTGAACGCAGAAAGGGTAGGGAACGAGTCGACCGTCTGCCACCGACGGCGTTTTCGTTCGGAGGGCTAAAATGGTGTACAATGGCTTCCTACGTAACGCCGGCAACGCGCTATAAGCAGTTCAGTGCAACATCGATTTACCGGGGAGAGTCTAAGTTACCAAGGATAGACTGAGGTGCCAGTCACACGGGCAAACCAGAAGTCCCATGCACAAATAGACTTGATTGTCTGGCACGTACACGACTGCCTGTCCAAGGTCTCTCGGTTTTTCCCCCTCACCCAAGTTTCAGTATCACTCAGACGGACAAATATTGACGAACAAAAAAATCTACAACCCGATGCCGACGGCGAAAAAAAAACACAGTACCGCGTTTGGAGCACACACAAAAAGCGCGCGACCTCACGCGACCTTGACTTTAAAGAGGAACTCTGTCGCCCACGCTGATCTGTATTTCGTCCGCAATATTCCTGGAACTTCCTCAGTGTGTAGCGAACACGGAGGAAGTTACGGCTCGTCATACGCAATAGCTACGCTGACGATATCCTGCGAACATTAGTTTGATTAGTGGAAACGCGCCAGTATTGATACGGAAAGGACAAAACCAAATGTGATAAACATCCGGTTTATCGACGGAGAGCGCTAGAGGTGACACGAACATGACACGGTTTCTATTTCGAGGAGGTTCGTCATCAACTTTAACTGTATAGGGGGAACTACGCATTCGTGGTTTGCACATTAGTGACAATACATCTCCCTCCAAAGTTCACCAAGGCGCCCGCCTTGTGACTGCGCTCGCTGTACCGTACCAGTCAGTATTATAAACCAGATCGATCCAGCCCGCAGACTAGAGGCGTTCTTTCCCACACGGCGGCTGAACTCCAGAGACTGGCAGCGCTCTAGAAGAACACTCGGTGCGCGCGAATTGGAACTCGGATAGAAAGCGTTGCGAGTGTACAGCAGGCAGACTACAACCCGGCAACAGGTAATACTCACCCCCTCGTCTGGTTTGGCATCAGTGCCGTGATCAACTTTGTTTTCTCTGCGCAGTCGTTCAGTCACACAGTTTTCAAGAAACTTCTAGTCAGTCACCTCGTGCGGGCCTCTTCATTCACCGTCTGTGCATGTGCGGTGTATGGTGGCTTACAGACCCCACAGGCTACACCACCCACCCAAATTAGCGAGCTTTATTCAGAGCTCTTGTGAACGCAATTAAGTAGCGCAAGTAGTAGTAGTTGCCCGCGTATAAACTAGACTCCATCGACCTCCAACAAGTTTCTTCACTCGTGTGCGCATTAAAAAAAAACGAATTGCGGTGAGTTGCAACGCGCTACAGTCTAACCCCGATTGCCGCGTGGGATTAAAGCCTTTCGAGTTGTAGGAATTCAAGATGTAGTTGATTATTGATGTTGTCGACCGTACCTCGTTTGTGCTCGCTGTAATCCAAAATGATGAATGATTGAGATCGTCCAGTCATTCGACAAGGTAAAGGCCTCTGTGCGTTCCATGCACGCTATGTTTCGACGATTCGGAATGGTTCGCTTTATGTCCGAATACGCATGTAAAGGAACACTTTCTTAATGTGTAATGTGCAATATGGTATTCTGTATATATTATAATCATCCTCATTTTAAACCAAGTATAATTATATCTCACTAAATCTAATTCCGTATTTTACATGTCAGGAGTTTTTACAAAATATTGATGTCTTTAATATTATGGATCTTCTATGTTTTTGTGTGTGCATTTAGTGTATTTTTTTATGAAGGGATAATGTAAGACCTTCTTATTTCATTTTAATTTTACTCTTAATGTATTGATTATATTTGTGTGTATAAGTTAACGGATAAGTAAGTTATTTTATCTGGTATGTGTTTTACTATTTTGTTATATGTACTGAGGGCCTCTATGAAAAGCAGTGCTGTGCATTGATTGGAGCTTACCCTCATTAAATATTACTCAAATAAATAAATAAAATAAGTTGTACCATGGCCCACGACACAGGATTCGTGAGAGAGTTAGGACCTATAGCTCGCTACCAATAATACTTGCGTGCTAGGACGCGTTAAGCTCTTTCCCTACGAAGCAGAAATCGGGTCAAAAAGATTGGAACACATTACATGGAATCGGATGTACTTTTCAGAAGCTAACATGTTTTTAAACCTAATGTTTTGAAAAATCGAACATGTTTTTTACGACTCGGATGCATTTCCAAAAACCTTATCAGATTTAACGACCGAACATCTTCGTATTTCCCCACCGTAGTTCGTTCATATGTGTTACGGGTGGTAAACAAAACTACGTGCTGAGCACAAAAAATCTATTTTTGGAAGCCATCACGTGAACAGAGCGTGCGCTTTCATTGGCCAGTTGTGATTTTTGGGCTCAGCACGTAGCTCAAGTCGCCGATAAGTTTTCATCCACGAGAGGTGTAAAAAAAATATAGGATATTAGTCTCACGGCCTCTTGAGGCAGAAATCTCACTAAAAGTTCAGCGCACACGAGAGCTACGTGCTGAGCTAACGACCTCGAGAGAATTTTTGCTCAGCAGATAGCTCTCGTGTGCGGCGGCCTCATTTTGAAATTGACAATCGTTTCACGCCTTCCACATAGACATATAGAAGCTATATTAAACTTTAGTCTAACTTGCCCAAATGCAAGGCTATACACCTGACATTTTTGAGCTGACAACTGATCAACACCGCCTGATATTTTTTTCCCTTCACATCATCAGGGCGGTTCTATCCAGTAACCCATCAGCATGGCCGAGCCCGCAGTTGAGACCAAGCCGGAATCCGAGGAGCAAGTAGCAGGTAAGTCAGCGGTCGGAGTGCCGATCGAGTCGAAGGACGGCTTACGGAAGGTTTGCACGCTGGAAGCACAAAGTGGACAGTTTGCGGTGACACTATGTGTGACACTCCGTCTCTCTCTCTCTCTCTCTCTCTCCCTCTCTCTCTCTCTCCCCTTCTCTCCCTCCCTCCCCCTCTCTCTCTCTCTCTCTCTCTCTCTCTCTCTCTCTCTCTCTCTCTCTTTCTGTTTCTCTCTCTCTCCTCCCTATCCCTGTCCTTCAGATCTCTCTCTCTCTCTCAAGAAAGAGATGACTTGCACGGTGTCACCGCAAACTTTCCACACTTTGGAACAAATAAAGACGGTACCCAAGGCTTGCTCAGGAATAACGGGTCACCAGGCCAACCGAAGGACGGGCCGGCGCGGCAGCGTCATGCTTTAGGACACAGTGTGCATCTATATAGAGTAGGCCGGCGTGTCCGCAATTCGCCACTGATATCGTGAGCGAAGAAAGTATTGCCGAGGAATGCATCCCCATCACCTTCCACGGCATGAACTGATTTACACTTAACAGGTGATGTCGGTGGCAGCACGCAAACGATGTTGTGTTGACGAAGATCAGCGCCTTGTCTTAGAGTGGGACGAATGATAACAAAAAATGACATGTCCGTGGGTATAATTATCTTAAACCACGTGCCACAATGGGTTTTCCCTTATTTCCCTTAGGCCTGTTTATTTGTTCTCTTCCTGCTTTGACGTCATACCTCCATGCCTTTGGGCCAATATAGTCTGTATAACCGGCCGCTATTGGGACTTTCTGCTCTCAAGAGGGCGCACGCTTTGACGTGGCCATCCGTTAGTCCGTGCTATTTTGAGTTATTGCATCTCCCTGTAACTGGCATTTTGTTTGCTGATGAGATTAATAATAAGAATAATAAGAATAAGAATAAGAATCTCGGCCGGGCCAGTGACGAAAAATGAAGCCATTTCCTTTGGCGTCGTCTTCACACGTAGCCTACCGCGCGTAAAAAAACATCAATCAAACAAAGTACAACAAAAATCACTTTTCCGTACTCTAGTATAGACCATTTGAAGTAGATAAAATCCACTGCAATATGCACCAAGTTCGGCCTCACTCGTCACTTCGTTCCCTCGCAATGGTCCCACGCACTTCTCAGAACCGGTAGACGCCGCCCTCGATTGACACTTCCAATAGTTACAAACACTCCTTGTTGGAATTCAAAGGGTTAGAAATGGCCCCCGAATTATGGCGGCCTTTTGTATTGGGAGCGCCTTCTCGGACTCGTCTAGTGTTACCGGTACAGCCCACTGGCCCAATTTTATAGAGCGGCTTCTTAAGCGGGGGAAATTTGCCAAGCAGGAAAAGCCTTCCTTGGGGTAAATCGGTTTAAAACTCCACACCGCGATGAGATGTCAATTGCTTTTGACTTACACTGCACCACTTCTTTACTTATAGGCCATTGCATGTCCCCCCATATAACGCTCAGAAAATGATTTTCGTAGCACACCTCTGAGAACTACGTAAACTCTGTTGATTATTATACTTTCAGGGATGGTAAATACAAATATCAATGTTGGCATTTCCAGAAACCTGCAGTTTTAGCGCTAATGACAAATAGCATGAAACTGTTGTGAAGCTTGCGTTGGCAAAGTGATCCTTATGACCACATGACCTTTTGTGCTGAATCAAATATTGGCGCTTAAGCAGCTTAATGAAATTGGTCCCCCCCCCCCCCCCGCCCGCATGGTCAAGAAGATTCCTTACTGAGTATTTAAAATCCCATTGTGTGCGGATCCATTTGCACCCAGACACCGAGCCGGCCGCGGAGGAGCCAAAGGGGGAGGAACCCAAGGAGGTGGCTCAGGCCCCGGACGAGGGAGAGGGGGCCGGCAAGACGGAGGACGCCAATGTGATAGAGGTGGGACCCAAGGAGGTAGAGGGGGAGGTCAAGGGCGAGGAGAAGGAGGAGAAGGAGGCGGCTAAGGGAGAGGAGGAGGAGGGTGGGTCGGCCGAGGCCTCGCCGAAGTCCACGCCGAGCAAGAGTCGGCGCCTGCGCAACGTGCACGAAGCCAACGGGCATGAGTTCATGTCCACCAACTTCAAGCAGCCGACTTTTTGCTCTCACTGCGATAAATTCATCTGGTAAGTACCGGTATACCCCCTCCTCACCCCCCCCCCCCCCCTCCATCGTGATATTGTCACAAACGAACAATCGCAAACGGTCACAAACCACAAACAACTGAATAGCTGGCTTGCAGAGCACACTGGACGATTCCCAACGAGGTTGACTGCTTTCAATAACAGATGCATGCACGACCTAGGAAAGGTTGACAGCCCATTGAGTTATCGCCCACGCAGCTCTTTTGCTTTGAAAGTCGTCTGATTTGACTTTGAGGTAGTAGAATGACGGTTCTTTCATGTCTGAAAATAAGCTGGTCAATGTTTTCATGGCATGTGAAGTGATTATTTGGAACGTTCTGGGGGTGAAGGACGGTACATGTAGTAGGGATTTGGAATTTCAGCTCTTAATTAAAATCTACCTTTGATCATTTTCAGGGGGATGTGGTCACAAGGCTACCAGTGCAAAGGTAAGGGCACGCGTCTTGTTGCTTTTGTCAGACGTGACTGTATACATTGTAGAATGTGTCGTGTAGGAGAACGAACCCGCACCTTGGTCAGCGTGGTAACTGGTACCGGTAACGGTTACTGGCAAATAACAGCCCACGTAATTCTCGGGGTTGTGTCGGTCAAAATCAGTCAAGAGCTCCACGCATTTCTTACGAAAACGAGGATTTCGCAACACCGCTTTTCGCCCGACTTTTTTTTTTCTTTAAACGACGCCTT
Organism: Luidia sarsii; assembly: GCA_949987565.1. Taxonomy (NCBI): domain Eukaryota; kingdom Metazoa; phylum Echinodermata; class Asteroidea; order Paxillosida; family Luidiidae; genus Luidia; species Luidia sarsii. The sequence goes on along the minus strand of OX465101.1, from coordinate 22,802,627 downwards.
TGGAGTCCGCTTGGTGTGCGAGGGTCCCGCCAGCGGTGTTCAAGATTGGCACCCATTCAAGTCGACATTATTTTTGGCTAACCCTTTCGCTTTCATTTTGCCATGACTCTGTAGTTTCCATTCTGTTCTGAGTCGGTGGAGTTTTTTTTTTCTTCTCTGCCCTTTTGTGCGAGCGCAACCAGCGGTTTCTAATGTCCCGGTATACGTCGTAAACTTTTCTGACACGATTGTGAAACCAAGTGCAAGTTCGTTCAACCGTTGGCCATGCAATAAGGAAGTGACGTTTGTCGGGCTTGCTATTTATAATTTTCGAAGCGGCTGTTTCCTTCCTTGTTTGTGTATTTCTATGTATGTGCAATAATTACTCATCTGTTATCGTGCTTGTTATCTTTAGTTTGCCGCGTTGTCGTGCACAAGCGATGCCATAATCAGATCATCCCGCACTGTCCAATCACGGGTGACCAGAGCGAGGTGAGTGTGTAGGATCTGCAATCATAAACAAATATTACTTCCACGAACTTTGACTCACAGCAATAGAACAAGGAATAAGGAATGGACACTTTCTTCTGCGAATTTATGTATTGTGGTTACCAGTTCGATTAAATTCCGGTCACAAACCACATTTTTTTCCTTTGCACTTTGTGCTTCCTATCTTGTTTTCATTTTGCTTTTTTTTTTTTTTAGCTCTCTCGCTTTTTTTTCTACTGACTTCTGCGAGCCTACATAGGCATATAATGCTAAGACTGCTGTGTATATATTTGTCAACTGTATTTTGTGTTTCATTTGGAAAATAAAGTTTTCCTTTGAAAAGTCAAAAAAAGTCTCCTTCTCCTTCCCCTTCTCCTTCTCCTTCTCCTTCTTCTCCTCCTTCTCCTTCTCCTTCTACTTCTCCTTCTCCTTCTCCTCCTTCTCCTCCTACTGGTTTAAACTTGTATATTTCTGTTTATTCTGTTCATTGTCATGTTTATTCATTATGTATATTCATTATTTATTTCCATGTATGTTGATTCATGTCAAATGGATTGCAATAAAGTTTCCATTTGAAAAGTCAAAAAAAAGTCTCCTTCTCCCTCTCCCTCTCCTTAGTCTCCTTCTCCTTCTCCTTCTCCTTCTCCTTCTCCTTCTCCTTCTCCTTCTCCTTCTCCTCCTCCTCGTCCTCCTCGTCCTCCTTATCCCTCTCCTTCTCCTTCTTTTTCTCCTTCTCCTTCTCCTTCTCCTCCTTCTCCTTATCCTTCTCCTTCTTCTCCTTCTCCTTCTCCTTATCCTTCTCCTCCTCCTCCTCCTCCTCCTCATCCTTCTCCTTCTCCTTCTCCCCCTTCTCTAATAATTTATTTTATGCCATTCGTGGTCAAAAATGCTCCCCAAAGTTGTGCAAATTGTATAATATTGTGTTGTCCTTCCATTATATCTCCGCTAACCAGGACAACAACCCGCACCGCCTGAAAGTTAAAAACTACTTCCGGCCGACATTCTGCCGTCACTGCGGGTCCTTGCTGTACGGCCTCATCCACCAAGGCCTCCGCTGTCAGGGTAAGTGACTAAGATCTTCACGCCGCACCAACTATGACCCACCGCGCTGCTATAGTCATCAAACAATATCCCATTGCACAAGCACCTAGAACGTTTAGAACCTCTGTGAATGTTGAAAACAAACCATGAGATTTTTCCCGCTGGTTTTTTATTTATAACCTACAAAGGAAAGGAAAGTGGCTGAGAAATACCAAACATTTTCCTTACAATGTCAAAGGGAAGGCCACTCGATATTTTAAGCAGGCTTCTGGCTTACCATAGGCCTACTTGTGGTCGATTTCACCAAACTCATCGTAACTCACGACCAATTGCAAGGCCATGCCAGCAACGCCCACAGTAGTGTGTTGGGCCTTGATATGAGAGAACAAAAGAATAATATGCATAATGCACTAATACAGAGCTCATTAGCATAACAATGGATCAGATTAACATATATTAGCATAATAATGAGGGACCTAGACGTCTTGATCATATAAAACAAAGGGAGTGAACAATGGGACCTAGAAATATCTACAGGACAATAGGACTTACAGGACAATGGGGGACCTAGAAGTGTCTATAGGACAATGGGGACCTAGAAGATTAGTGTCTATAGGATAATGGGGGACCTACAAGTCTCTATAGGATAATGGGGACCTAGAAGTCTTTATAGGAAAATGCTAATTTAATCCATGGTTTGCTAATGATGAGCTCAATTGTTTTTATGCATTATGTTTTTAAATTGTGCCGGCATCGCAAAACATGATCCCACTGTTTTGGCAACATTATCAATGCGCTGTGGCATGTCGTGGTTTCGGACATAATTATGTTGTGACAATATACAGTTTATGAACTATATACTAGAAGTACAAATCAGCACGTCGCCAGCCCTTTCCTGGTTCCTAGTTTAATCTTAGAGCAAGGATATGGTTGAATTTGATAAGTATTGATTGCTCATGCCCGTCGTATGGTTTGGGGCAGTCTGAGCTTGTTACTCCGAATAAAGTCACGATTCTCGGCGTATAGATACCTTACCTATAATCGTCATGACGTCAGGATCCTGACGTCATGCATTCCGATACGTGGGTTTGTTTGAGTTGGGTTTTTTTAGTCATCATTTTTGGCGATTTGTTTGTTCATAATTCAATGGCGTCTTTTGCTCGATCTGTTTCTTTCTTCTTCTTTTTCAGACTGCAGGGTGAACGTCCACAAGCGATGCGGCAAGAACGTGGCGCCCAACTGCGTGTCAAAGGTCATCGAGGCTGCGTCCTAGAGCCGTGCGGCGCGCGCAACATCCCGGCGGTGTGACTTCATTGAACTTCAAAGACGCGCTGGAGGATTCGTTGACCGAATTCTAAAAGTAGCTGTCTGCTAGCAAACTGAGCGTGATTTTCGTTTTCTTTTATGGGCTGGGTGATGGCACGATGAAGGTAAAGCCTGGATAAATAAATAATTATGATTGCAAGGCCGTTTGATTTCGGCAAATTCCGTCAGCAAATGTTCCAATGACCTTAATAAGTTGTTTACAGAACGTGACACAATGTAGGACAATATCCATGCTGCCCTGATCACTTAGCTTAGCTTGACATTCTGTGCGTGTTAATGGTGAACGCTAACGCTACCTTCCTTAATTGAAATAGCTCATCTGCTTGGTTCTTATATGCATCATTTTATGCTACCATTACGTCTTACAAACAGAGCAAGCGAAATAACTGCATGGCACGAGGTAGAAGATAAAATCACAAAGCATGCAGCAGTGAAGATATAATTAGGGCCTATAGAACTCATGGGACATGTTCCTGGAGACTAGGTTTCTGTGGGACGTAATTTCCAGGTTTGAAAACAATCTTTCTGGAATCTGTATGCCAAATTTTAGTTTGGTTCCTTGTTACTGCTTTTAGAGTGTTGCTTTTTTTGCATATACATAGTGTGTTTTACTTTGAACACAAAGAAAATAGGTCTGTATATTGTTTTAGATTATATAAACACACTCCGTTATTTGGATTTGAAAAAGAAAGGTTTGCCTTAAAAGCACAAGATAAATTTTAAGCGCAATTTGACTGTACCCCTTCGTTTGGAAAACCTATTTCCGTGTTTGGAACGCAATTGAATGGGTTTTTCTACACGCGCATAAGGTTCATCCATAGCTTGTACATTAATCCAAACTTGTTTAACGAGGATGTCATGCCACTATGGTCCTGTTTCAAATGACGTCAATCGTATACGAAGGCATTTGCAACGTTTTTAACAGATGGTCCATCATGTGCTTGTATGAAACCGGGCACTTTCATCATCTTAGTGTTTTGCCTACTGAGGAGACCTCATGATGACGTCAGCGGGCGGGGTCTGTGATAAAACAAACGACAGTAAGTAGTTGCCTATAACAAATTGTATCATTCGAATTTTTCTATCGAAGATAACTTTTTTAGCATTGTAAATAACTATCATTCCGTATATTTTTTAGTTTTTGCAGTATTTTTTTACCATTGAAGTCTTTTTTAATGCGCAGCAACCATAGTCTATATAATTTTTTGCAACTGTCATTAAATATCTAAATCTAATCATTATATTCAGTGTGAGTGTGAATCGGTTTTTTTATTTTCGTGCTTATTGTGTTCATTTTTATAGTTATTGGCGGTGTACCGGTAATATTTCAAGTTGATGATCAAATATATGGGGAAATTATACCTCTTCACCGAAAATACAGTTGGATTTTGTTCGGATATGTGTCTTCTTTCCATGAAACTATGAATTAATTTTCTGTTCTTTGAATTAAAAATCTACCCTATGGTCCTAAGGGGGGTACTTTATCATCAACATATTGGTGGATTTAATTATTGATTTGCTTTAGATTGTACAGTAACATTCGTCTGATTGAAATTAACTGCATACACAAGATAGCACGTGCCAGGAAAGGCACTATTTCATAGGTCCAACATTTCGTTTTGGAAGCACTGAATCTATAGAGCGGAGATTTTCATGCCATTGTCTTTAGTCAGTGCACAATGTGCAATCGTCAATGTACACGATGTGCAAATTATGTCACAATATTACCGTTTAGAAATAGAAAGTTAAACGGATCTGAGAGGCTTGTGCCGTGGTATCTTCCCCCTCGACCTTCCGGCCATGAGCCTACGCGGATGTTATTAACCGAAAGCGCCACACTATATTCCTCCACGCTAAAAGATTGGCACGTGTATCATTCGCGCCTTTAACTTTCACAGCTGTCTTCTGTGAGTCCGAAGCCTGGAATGAATGAGAACAATTACAAGCGGACCGACGCATATTTTGGGCGTATAACGTTACCGAATGAAGAAGTCGGTCGCTGGATCCCCTCGGGGATCGACTCGTCACATTTTAAAGGAGGCGATAGAGAAAGCGATTATAGGACCACGTTCCTTTCAGTTTTCTTTAACAATTTGTGTACGTTTTCCCCCAAGCTATGCTCGTACGCTGAAGCACCTCTAAACCTATCACTGTTTCGGGGTTAGCCTTTGTTTCGGATTCACGTTGAAGTTTCTATCAAATTAGGGCTATCTTAAAGTATTATAGAAGTTCTCTGAGTAAGTTTTTTGAGTTACCAGTGAGTCGTTCAATCTCACTCGGGGGCGTTCGACTAAGCTTTTTCCCCCCGAGTCAAACCGGTGGGATTCGCTCTGACGCCAATTAAACCTCCATATACATTATACCAGCGATGAACGTGGAGTGACCAGGATCTACCCGGTGGGAAGGCCAATCGCCAAGTCACGTAATGACGGGACATCAGGAAGTCGACTAACGGGAGTCGGTGAAACACTAGTCACGCCGTGGATCGGACCGTTTTCATGCCTCGTATACTTGAAAATGGACGAAAGAAAGAAAGACAAAGCCGGAGCCACAGCCTAAGCCGGGTTTTCGGGAAAACAGCATCTCTTGCATTAGGCTGTACCAACTTTCGGCTACCTTGAAAGAATGCATCCTGGTATATACTCCCCGAGTAACCGACTTGACGGGTCGCTCGAAGGGGGTGCGTCTAACAGAACGCAGTCACAACAACGCCGTATTTTGCATTTCGTCGGCCTGATTTGCATAAAAATGTGATCATTAAGGCGGCCGCATGAGGTCGCTGTTCGCTTCTGACCGTGTACATTGCGGGTGGCTTCGGCTCTGCCTGAATTATTTCTCCAGACCCGTTGAAATGCCACAGGCATCTCAGAAAGAAGTGATTCGTAAGGGACTATATTATACATAAATAGGTTATATATTATGTCTACGGTAGGTGCAGCAGACTGAAATACAAATTCAATAATTATGCAGAAAATTATTAATAGCCGTCTTCAAAATTAATTCAGATGCAGTTGGGTGACAATATACTCGAAATTTTAGTTTGAATCTCAATCTCCCATTCCCCCTTCATTTTTGTGCCCTTTGCAGATTCTAAATTGCCAATCGCCTCCAGAAAAAAAGGAATAGTCCAAAAGGACGTGATATTATATAGGCCCATGTATCAAGCATTATACGTATAGGGTATTGCACACTATATACATGACAACCCTGTGGCCTTATCAATGGTTCACATCAGCAAAAGAAAGAAAATCATACAAAACCCTTGATTATTTTATGTCATCCACAAGAGGTGCTTGTGTGTGCCACTCTGTGAGGGACTGAGCACCCTTGTCATTTTAATGACACCGAGTCAACAACACTTCCTGACGGGCTATTCCTGATCATTGTGACTGCATGGCTCATGTCAGTTGAGAGGGTTCTGGGTGACTGGGTGACATAATACTGACATTGAAACAGTTTGGTACCAGCAGACTTGGCTCCGCACGTCCTCTTTATTTATTGTACCAGTAACAGTAACTTCCAACACATAAAAGATAATAATATAATATAGGATGTCTGTACTATTTCTACATAAAAAATTGTCGACATAACATTACGGGTGATACCTCCAATCCTTCCCCCTATCTGCAGAAAACGTACTTGGCATGGTCATTAAACACTTCAAAGGGTCAGCAACTCAACGGCAATATCAATACATAGTTGAAGTGATCTTTCTGGGGGGAACTATTGATTGAAGACAATGTATTTCCATTCAATCGATACTATATTTTATTGATAGATAGGCCCACTGCATTATTTCGTAGATTGGGCTCTGCATAATTCCAATCGGTATTGCTTCATTGCTCGCTGATGTTACATGCAGCAATGCATTCGCTCTCCACATTACAGAATGTGTCTTGGGGGATCATGGTCCATAGTTCTGACGATGGAGAAGAAGAAAAAAAAACAGGCTGGACAAAGAGCTGGCTCTTACACGAACAATTAAAATGGCATGTACATAAAACGAATACGGTAGACCGCTCAAGTTGCAACACGGGCTTTGTGTTAACTTTATAATGGAAATTAAACAAAGGGCCAGTTGTGCAATGTCTTGTCAAGGCTAGGCCGAATCATGTATTGACAGTCATGAATCAACTAGTTTCCTTCCGCTAACCTAATGACCTTTGTGGCACAGTGACTTAGCTAGAAAGGGAATTCATATTCCCATTATCATAACGAGGAAACACTAGCCATGCATGCATAAAGCATTGCACCACTTTCGTACCAACACTATGCACTAGCTGTGCCACTCCCCTTTCCTAGTATCACTATCAGTTTCAAGAATATTTCATACAGGCATGTAAATTATGGCATAAAAAAACCTCTAAAAGCTGGCACATTAAATAACACTTTATGACACATGATGTTAAAATCTATTCAAAGACAGGGTAAATTGTTGAAGCTTGTGAAAATGGAATAATTATTAATGAATTAATTAAACCCTCCTATATTGTTTCACCCACCATTCAAAGCACAAAGCCTTAAGTCTTATTTATTTATTTTTTAAAGGAATTATTCTTCGTTTGTTCAGAGGTACATCAGTTCTTGGAATCCACCACTAATGCAGATAATACACATCATAATATTCACAATTACAATAATTATCAAGAATTATAATATTTATGATTACAATAAGAGACTGTTATAAGTATATTGCTTATGGGATAAAAGTTCAATATCGAAAAAGAGAAATTTGCATATATATTTGCATATAATTATATATCAATGTTGTAATTTGTATATAGGCCCCTATCAGTTTGTTACGTCAAAAACTTTAAAAATTCAAAAAGTTTGGGGCTTTCTAATCAGCTTCCCTCACAAATAAATGATAACATAAAACAAGTTGACACCTAAGGAATATGATTCATTGTTCTCTTGCTAAATACCACAGTGAAAGGTAACAAGTCCTTTTCCAGTACAGTTGATGCTTGCTGTAAGCGTGAAATTGCTTCATCAAAACCAGTTCCATAGCCAGTATGATGTTAGACTAGTTAGATACTGATTTCGAGAATGGAGAGGACATGGATGTATATACCACCTCCTGACATGAATGATGGCACACACTAGTGACTCAAATGTTGTAAATCAGTCATCAGATTTGACAGAATGTATAATAAGCCCTTAATTCCAGGAAAACGGTTATTCCAAAATAGCTACTGCTAAATTGTATCCACTTCCCTTGCAATTGCCCACATCGTTTGAAATTCTTAATACAAAATTGTAGTTAGTGGCCTAACGTTTCGATCCTAGCACAACCTTGTTCAGGGGCTACATGACTCAAACACACAGTCATTTAGTCTTTGATGAAGGTCCTACTAGGATCGACACGTTAGGCCACTTACTAAAATTCTGCATTTTACCAAAGGTCCATCGGGTCGGTAAGCAGTTAGCCACAGATTCACATTTTTTGTTCTTGGTTATAATTCTTCTCAAATAGAATAAAAGATATATTGTCCCTAAACACTCCATTTCTATCCTACATATCAGGATATACTGTCGGGGTGGTCAAAGCCTTCCTTCTGCTTCGGAAAGGAAAGCCAAAAATGCTTAAAGCAACTACTACATGTACATTCAACTTGCATTATAATATATGTATTTTGCATAATCTGTACTGTATCTACAGCAAAATTAAAAAAAAAAACATTCGGGCAAGAAAGAATTGTCTAACTGAAGTCAAACAAAAGACAAACAAAAAATAACCTACAAATATAAAAGATAAACCAGCGGGAATCCCTTAACCTTTTTGGCAACCACGGCACTAGGCTTCAGGGCTTCTTCCAGCTAAGGCTTATATCTTTAGTCCCCATCACACCAGCTATCTTCATTGAGGTCAATGCCCCATGCTCTTGGCTCAGACATCCCTCCCAAACCGTAGCCCACATAACACAACATTGGTCGAGGTCAAAGAATTGTGTATTCCATACGTTGTCTGATCCAACATTTGCATGAAATAGCTTGTGAAAATTTCAGCTCAATCCGCCAACCGAGTCTCGAGAAAATGGTGAAAACTGCTTCATTTGTTTCGCGAAAATGCAGCATTCAACGTATTGTTCCAAAAAAATTGTTTAGATCGAGGGGTGAGACGTAAACTATTTCTTTACTCTTTTCTCCAAAAATACAGCATTTTGGGCAGCAATATTTCAGTGCGAGGTTTCTACCACAACCATCTTCAAACTGTATAAGTTTCATGTAAATCTGAGAACATTTCTGTTATTCGATCTTACCAATGTTGTGTAGGGGCTTTTAAGAGGCATTTCTAATTGAAGACGCATGTCAGCAATGGAGCTACAGGCACACACTTCTTTTATGGTGGGGAAAAATCCGGCAGCATTTCCCAATCTTTTAAAGGCTCACAGATTCCACAGATTATTTTCAATCACTTTTCGTAAGAGACCACTTTTTAAGCCGCTTTCGCTGTCTGGTGCAATAGATAAATCTGTCTAGACGTCTTATGCCTGTACCTAATCAGTTGCAGCGACAGTAACAATAAAACAAAAAATTCACATACGATCTGAATGCTTGATGTTTCCAGACTCAAAGATAACAGCACATTTCCTGAAAACGTTAGAATGCTGCATGTTTCCCCCAGAAAATTGAATCTGAACAAAAACCTACTTCATTACTTAAACAATAAAACCCGAATGATACGACAATGTCAAATGAAATCATAAAATGGCTGAGGACCTCACGTATAGATAGGAGGAGGGGGGGCACGGGGTAGGGACATGAAGACTGATGATAGACGATGCTAATAGGCAATGTGTATTAAAAGATAAAGGGAAGGGATAAAAAAGGGAAGATCAAAGGGGAAACATTAAAAGGGAAAGAAGTACCAGGGGCAAACACACCCACACTAAAGAGAGATTACTCTAATTTACTAGCAAGCACTGGAATAAAGCAAGGTGACAGGTCATTACTCTCCAGGGTGTTGAGCCAATGGGATTGAATAGTTCCCAGACACCCCCTCCATGAATTTATAAAAACAAAAAACGACTGGAAACTTTTCATTACAAAATTATCTTCTTTTTTTCTCCAAAGGTATTTATGTCACTGAGAAAGTCACTGCTGGCATCGAAACCTCGGGTACCTTTGAGAAAGGTCCTGATAGTATCACACCATCAGTTCCTCTGATCACTAGAGCCCCGTCCGCACTGGACTTTATTTTGCAAAACTTACCAAGACGATGGGAACTTTTCCCTTTTTAAGTCCAGTGCAGACAGCTCGGGACATTTCCCTCTCAGTTTACTTTTACCAAGTCCACTGTCTGAGTCGAAAAATTTCCTGTGTCGAAAATCCAAGTGCGGACAGTGGTTACATTTGACCAAATTTCATTTCACCTTCGTCTCGGTAAAACCTTGTTGAAAAAAGTCCAGTGCGGACACAGCTTAGGATTAAAATGTCAAACCCTCTAAACTTTCTAATATTTGTACATCTCAGGTCCTTCTATTCAACTTGCAGTTGTCGAATGATTTTGTATTGCTTTTTCACTTTACACTTTTTTTGGTGATATACAAAAATGTTGCAAACTGCTTTTTTTGTGCAATTTCACAAGAATATCATTCCCTCTGATGACAAAGGGTACTGGCAATGTCATTATTTTAACAGTATGAAAATCAATACAACAAGTAATCATTGGTCCCGACTTATTTGGCATCTTCAAATCAAATTTTCAAAATAGAATGAGCATAATCCTGTTGTTCTCCATGCTGGAGCATAAAACTGAAGGACGCCTAGACTTGCTGTACCCTGCAATGCAACAAGAGCCTGAAAACTGTGGTTCAATACAGGAAGAGTTCCCATGAGAAATAAGATAAACATGTATTGCTTCTATTGAGGCTTAGCCTCACTCAGGGGAGTCTATGAAAATAAAGGAAAATAAAGGAGGAAAAACTGACTGGGAAATTTGGAACATTTCTAAACAAATTTGAAAAATGGCAAAGAAAACTTGGACCAGTTACGTGTACTTTGATAGAACATAGTCCATAAATGAAATTTAACAATGTAAGAAAGACTGGAGTTAGGGATATTTAACTGATGTGGACCACTGAAATTTGATGACAAAAAACCTAGAATCTAATGAAGGTGTATATTTAGTCACAGAAAATTATCGTCATCATCCAAATTTGTCTTTTCCACTGATTTTTTTTTTTTTTCAGACTAAGGGATATATATTTAAGCACAATGATTCTAATGCTACAGTATCTGACAAAGTTGACATTTGACAGAGGACACGATTTGCATCGGCTGAAAGACGAGAACAAGATCCAATGGATCATGACATTTGAAGTGATTTTCAAGCGCGCGATTGCGTATAATAGTGAATTTCTATGGGTAACCCCTACACTTAACTTAGTCCTGGCCACTGCAATGCATCAGTCATTTGTAGGCTATTAAACCTACGGCTATTGAACTGAACATTCATGCAGCAGATCAAGTGTCCAATGCACCAAGCACTCTGGTGCAACATCAATTATAAGTATAGGAAGGTTTGCGGTGACACCATGTATAAAAAAAGAAGAGGTGTGGTTCTGAAAAGAAGCCGAGTGGTATACATGACATTTCGACCAGTATGCTCTGGCCGTCATCAGGAGAATGCCTTGGACTCGGGGGTGGCTCTGCTTATAATGCCGGTGGTTGCTGAGGCGGGAAGGCGGGAAAGATAATCCTCCGAGGAGGATAATCCTAAGGGGGCCTACATGTAGAGCGCTGAGGTGAGAAGGCGGGAAAGATAATCCTCTGAGGAGGATAATCCCAGGGGGGCATGATAGGCATTCTCCTGAAGACGGCCAGAGCATACTGGTCGAAACGTTGAGTTACCAATCAGAACCACACCTCTTCTTTAAGAGACCTTATACATGGTGTCACCACAAACCTTCCTATATTGATTCACCCACCATTCAAAGCCTTAAGTCTTATTTATTTATCAATTATAAGACTCCATGTAAAAAGTTAGAGAGTTGTAACATCATGTGTACCTTCACACAGTTCCATTCATTAAGTACATGCACACAACACTACACGTTTGCATATCATTGTGGGCTCATTGAGACATTCTTTTCTTTTGTGAATTTCCTTTTTTCCCATCAAGCAAGTGGAAGGTTTGCGCTGACTGCCGGTGACACCAAGTAGGTCCTAAAACATCTCTTTTGAGATGGAGTGTGGCTCTTTTCACAGCCACACCTTTGTCTTGTCTCAAAAGAGATGGTTGACATGGTGTCACCGCAAACCTTCCACTTTGTACTTCCACAGTGCAAACGATTCAAAGGCCAAAGGATTGCTAGTCCCCATTTAAGCTAAATAATCCTTAGAGTAGTTCCCAGGGCCCAAATTCCATTCACTTACCAGTGAGTGAGATAGGTTTACTGCAAGCAAAGAATTTTCTGCCAAGCAGCTTTTTTTTTCTTTCTTTTTTCACTAGCCGAAACTGGTGACACAAAATTGGGCCCATGGCTCCTGATGGTCGCCCAAATGACACCCCTGCTCCCTACAAGGACTGGAAAAGATGAAGGGCTTCACTGGTGTGGATACTGAGTCCAATCTGCACCCCTGTGAGAGTCCAATTACCGCTTCTCAGCCAAAACAAAGTTTTATAATCTGTGGATATACATGGCTCACGATGGATGAGGAGGATTCTTGGTTGCAGTCACGCGTACATCCTTGGCGCGCACTGTCCATCATCCTGGGAACTGATCGCAAGCTGGTCACAAGTTGACCCGCGCGGGTACTATCTTCTCTCTCCACGGATGAATCCGGGGAACCAACTGCCTGCCAACTGCCTCATGTCATGCAGCCTCACCTATCTGTCTATTGGTAGCAGTGTGGTGGCATTCTGGTCCCCCACTTCCACCATCACCATCCCACTCGTTGCATAGTTGTCTCATCGATGGGGCCCCCTGTCGGAGCCCCCATTAGCTCTCGACGGCCGACCTCCTGAAGAACCGCCGGCTGGACAGCTCGCCCTTGCTCTGCGTCAGGACCAGCCGGCCGTCCTGGATCTCCCGGGCGAAGGAGATGTCCGTGCCCGTGACCAGGATGACCAGCCGGCGCCCGCCCTCCTCCCAGCGGGCCTGCATGGGCCGCTCCCGGCCCTCCCAGGGCACAATGCTGCGGAACTCCTGGCCCACAGTGAAGTGCATCTCCTGCGTCTGGTAGCGGGTGCGGGTGACGATGACGAAGCCGCCGTCCGCCGTCTGGCTGATGGTGACGGCCGGCCGGACCGAGGTGGCCGCCTTGCGCCAGGCCCAGGACACGCCGCACACCTTCAGGAAGGCGTCAAAGTTCTCCTCGGTGCAGTCCAGCTTCCAGCTCCCGCTCAGGTCCACTGCCGTCGCCATGACGATATGACTGAGCGCCTATGACCCCGGGGCACACACGCTACGGGACGCAGCTCAGCTGTGGAATAGAAATAGTCACTCCGTTACCGTCTGCTTCCAATAGACAATGATGGGGCCACATGGTGCTGTGCATGTAACTAGTTCAACCTTTGCCTAACCACTAGTCCAATACGGTAGTTTGCGCAGACACAATTTACGTTTGTACAGTTTATGTACAAATTGAATGTCCATTTTGGGGGGTTTAGTTTTAACTTGCTACCTTCACCATGAATAGCCTGAAATCTCACCTCGCCCCCTTACCTAATCTCACTAGGTCACTATGTTCAGCCTGCCAAATGGAATTGTCTGATGGCCTGCACATGTATTCAAACCACACAGTTTGGGGGAGACATTCATAACAAGCAGATGTTACATGTACCACAACCCAACCATGGATCAATTTGCCTGGCAATCGGAAGGGGGTGGCTGGGGGAATATCGGCAATGGTTTAATTTCAATAAATTATGTAAATTGCTACACCCGCATGCATGCACTTTTGAGCCAAGCTGTTTCATTTCCATGTGTGACGATGCAAAAATAAATAACTCCTGTCAGAATTTCAGATGGAAAAATCTATCAACTACTTAATTACAGAATTTGTCGCCCATAGCACTGCAATTGTGACACCGCATGACTTGGAAGTTTTAATTTCAGGGCTAAACTGAAGGCAGAAATTGTCACCCATGGATGCGCGTTCATTTTAGCTGGTCCACCAGGCCACTGCAGCCACACATATTTTCAGTAGCCTGAGGGAGGGTTTAATGGCCTTGGGTGTAAGCCTAGTGACTGGCCAAAGCCGTGCTCGCATTGAACTTAATTTTGTAATTTTCTGTTAACATTCCATTCCATAAAATTTAGTGGGCCTGACGTTTCGATCCTAGCAGGACCTTTCTCAAAGGCAGAGATTCCATTGCGGTAACTCTTACGGGCGTCCGCGCTGGATTAATTTTGGCTGACGGTAAGTCATAAACTCTACACTGGTAGTCTCATGAGGGCGCCCTATTGTTGACCTTTTAACCCGACAACGAATGTGAGTGTGATGCCACTCGCGCGCGAATAGTTATAGTACCATAGGTCACTGAGATCTGACACGGCGGATGTCACGTGACTACATTGTAAGTTTTACTCATTTAGTCACAATACCCGCCCGCACTGGACTTTTCATTTCAGCGACGTAAAACTAACAACGTAAGCTCTTCAGCTACCCAGTTGGCCCTGTAAGACTTACTGCTGCGGAGGGTAAAACTTACAATCGACATCCAACACTTGACAATTTGGGAAGTCTTCCGGCCGTCTGCATTGGACTTAATTTGGCAAAACTGACAAGAGTCTTCGTAAGAGTTACCAAAATAAGTCCAATGCGGACAGGGCTCAAGTTGGCTATTTGGGAAAGCCACCAGCAGTAGCTGGAACGCTCACATGGTAATCGCGCTGGTACTCAAATCCGACCTGTCAAGTCCTGGTCCAGTCAAAGTTTTCTCTGCCATTTCTCTGCCATTTTCTCTGCCATTTGCAGAACTGTGAAATTTTGAAACAATCTGGTCAAGAGTGTGCGTCTCAATGTTTGTGACTCTCCTCTCTGCCCAATGGCAAATGTCCATATTAAGTAGCTTCAAAATCAGGGGATTTATTAATATTATGCAGAGAGCGTTTTGTTAAATGATGAATATCAAGTGCTGTACATGTATCATCATAATTGACACAAAGATTCCTCAAGGGAAACAGTGGCCTGATGCATGGGATGGTTAATGATACATCCAGTACCATATGGTGAACAATTTGCATTTTTGCTGCTTTGGCAAGGGGGCATTTTTTGGTGTAGTAAAAAAAAACGCAGTGGCTGTTCAGTGTTGTTACGGCAGTCGTCCGTGTGGTTCCCTGACTTGATTGTATTTCGTCAGCATTGCAGGCTGGTTGAACCAGTCTATTAGCTGATAGTCTGGTTCCAAGAGCTAAACATCCTGACAAATACTGTGAAGTCAGGGAACCACAAGGACGACTGCCGTAACAACAGCCACTGCGTAAAAAAAAATGCAACCTGGGAAGATTTTAGTTTGACCGTTCGCTCGCTGTCTGTCCTATGCAGGAGAAGATGCTCGCACAGAGAGACAGCTCTGGGCTCTCTGCCTGTCTGGTTGGCTTTCCAATCCAGGAGGCTTGAGACCTTCCCGGTTCGATTCGGATGGCGTAAAAACCGCAAAAGGGTAGAAAAAAATCCTTCAAATCCCTACGCAGACAATGATAGCAATTGTCTGGCACAACCACTCACCCTAAAAAAATGGATTTACAGTTTTCCCCCCAAATCATGATTTTGTGACGCATACTATAGGTGTGTACCACACGCCTGCAGGAATAGAACACTGTATGTTTTGTGAGCAGTTGTACTGACCCTTGTCTGGTTGGCACATACAATATGCATCATCCTGATTTGGGAGGAAAACTTTAAATCCAATTTTTTTTTCCAGGTAAGTGGTACCATGGTGGTACGGCCCGATAATAGCTGTTGTCTATATAATTAATAGGTGGTCTATTGTTGATTTAGTTTTTTCTCTTTCCACCCTTTTAGTTAGTGTTTACAGTGTAGGTCTCATTAAACTTAAATCTTGCCAAATGCGGCAGCTTTTGCATTTTGGGGCTAGTTGCGGAAGGTAACCATCGACCCTCGGGAGGATGAAGTCTCTGACCCTCGGGAAGATGAGGATTATGGTTATCGCAACTACTTTGGGGGCATGCTGGTGTCATGGTGAGACGATGCAAACATTAATGCTATCCTATTCTCTATCTATAGAATAGATTCAATTTCATCTTTTGTATACATCATACATGTCATGTACGTTGAACTTGAAGCAGGGATGGGGGACGTACTAAACACCATGGAGGTGGCCTCCTACCTCCATGTACAATGTACATGTAATTGTAAACACTAAGAATGATTAGTAGCGGCCCAGTAAGTGGGACTAGACTAGTACAAGTAGTAGTACTAGTACTAGTGGTGGTAGTAGTAGTAGTACTAGTAAAAGTAGTAGTACTACTACTACTAGTAGTAAGACTAAGAGCACTACTACTGGTACTAGTACTAGGCTGTAGTACTAGTAGTACAAGTAGTACCTTTGTTTAATGACCGATTTAATCATGAAATGATACCGTTTACATAATGATTTACATTGTACAGTTCACAAATGTCTGATTGTGTGTTTACATTGTAAACACACAATCAGACATTTGTGAACAGTAGGATCATTTTATGAGGATTAACTTAACGGTAGCGATAATGGCTTAACTTAATGCCTCCTCATTTTTTGATAGTAGTAGTAGTAGTAGACTAGAAGTTAAGCATTGATAAAGTAGTACAAGATAAGACAGTACCTGCTGATTAATTCACGATTTACTCTCGATCGTGGCGGGTGATTACAAAGAACGTAATTACTGAATAAACGGCGGGTACTGTGTAGTCTTACCTTTATAATTACAATTACAAACAAATACAAGTTACAGTTACGCCACACGATCGAACTACCCGCAAAGATTGCAAGCGATAAACTCACCAATCCATCGGATTTCGAGTGGCCCTGGTTTCAGCAGCCAACGGTGGGCGACTGTGCCACGTATGGAGGGATATGGCGCTTATTCAGGGGAGGTTGTATTGTGATTTCGAGGCATGGCATGCGGGCAGAGAGCTAGAGGGAGAGAGAGGGGAGGCACGGAGATCAACGAGGCCACTCCATTATTCTGCGCGGCATGACCCAGGTGACCTCCGCGCCCTCGACTGTGTGTACATTGTATGCAAGTGTGCTGCGGTACATTCTCTACACAAGGTCAATGGACACACTGTATACAGTAGTACCGGCTGTGCATCGTACAATCATGGTACGTAGATGTACATGATACAATACATGTACTGTACATGTAGAGCTGTACACTGTATACAATGTACATGTACATGTGTAACATGTACATTCACATGTGTATGCACCGGTACATGTGAACAATTCTGCATGTACAGGTGTACAATTCTGCATGTACATGTACAGGTGTACAATTCTGCATGTACATGTACAGGTGTACAATTCTGCAGGTGTACAATTCTGCAGGTGCGCAATTCTGCAGGTGCGCAATTCTGCAGGTGCGCAATTCTGCAGGTGCGCAATTCTGCAGGTGCGCAATTCTGCAGGTGCGCAATTCTGCAGGTGCGCAATTCTGCAGGTGCGCAATTCTGCAGGTGCGCAATTCTGCAGGTGCGCAATTCTGCAGGTGCGCAATTCTGCACGTGCGCAATTCTGCACGTGCGTAATTCTGCAGGTGCGCAATTCTGCAGGTGCGCAATTCTGCAGGTGCACAATTCTGCAGGTGCACAATTCTGCAGGTGCACAATTCTGCAGGTGCACAATTCTGCAGGTGTACAATTCTGCATGTAATTCTGGTACATGTGAACAATTCTGCATGTACATGTGAATATACAGCTATTCTCACCATGCAAACATTCAAATCTCATGTGAATATACATGTGTACAGTTGTGAATGTGCTTGTGGGCAATTGTGCATAATTATGTGCATAATGAATGGTCAATTGGTGGATTGATTGATTACCCGGCGGTAGGCAGTAAGGGGCCTATGTACTGGTTGGTTGATGGTGATGGTGTTTCCTTGCTTTTAGTATGGATGTACCAATTTGTGTTTTAATCTCGGGAGACTGACACATATATATATGGGGCCAATTTCATTAGAGCTGCTTAAAGCCCCTACACAACATTGGTCGAGGTCAAAGAATAGCATCCATACTATGTCTGATCCAACATATGCATGAAATAGCACACCTGTGAACATTTCAGCTCAATCCGCCAACCGAGTCTCGAGAAACTCGTGAAAACCGCTTCACTATTAGTTTCGCGAAAATGCAGCATTCAACGCCGTACTGTTCTGAAAAATAGTTTAGATCTCGCTGAGACGTACCCGGTAAACTATTTTTTTTACTCATTTCTCCCAAAATACAACATTTTAGGCAGAAATATTTCAGTGAGAGGTTTCTACTATAACCATCTTCAAACTGTATAAGTTTCATGTAAATCTATGAACATTTCTGTTTTTCGATCTTACCAATGTTGTGTAGGGGCTTTAAAACATGATATATTTGTTTGCTTCAGCACAAAATGTCATCAGAGGATCCCGTTGCCAGCTCAAAGTCTAACAACACTTTTGTTTCATGCTACTAAAAGTAAAGAATGGTGGAATACAAGTCAAAATGAAGCAGTTGGGGGCACACTGCAGTGTGCATGGTTTGTAATTCTGTCTACACAAGGAAGACTTTTCATGCTTTTGAAACATTATTTCCACACTTCAGCTCTATGAAATTGCACTCTAGTGGTGCATCATCTCCATAGGGTAGTAATAAGTAGCAATATCAGGCCTGCAATAAAAAAATGGCAACTATAGTATATGGCTACAAAGTGCTTGCTTAGCAAAACAAAAACACTCACACCCACATTTGATAGCTCGAATCTGTGAGTTTATTATCAACTATCACATATCAAAAGAGATATTTTCCCAAAAATCCAGGATTCTCAACAGCTTAAACAGAAAGTCATGCAACCATTTGAAGAAAAATTCTCCATGACCGGATCACACTATGGTAGAAATAACACTTTTGTAACCATTGTGCTAAAACTTGTGTCAAAATAGTGTTTCTTAAATTCAGTACTGTTTATCACGTTTGCAACATTTTGGTAAATTATTATTAGTCAAACTAGTATATAGTCCAGTGGATGAGGTACAAAAACTAATAATGATGCAGATTTGTGGTGCATTTTTAATAAGTGTAAAAACCACACAAAAATACATGAAACTTTACGTCAACTCACGAAGAAATTGTACGCATGAAATAGTTTATAAAATTCCATTATACTGAGGTGTATCAAAATCTACAGAAAACCCATATTCAAAACTCTGATAAACTTTTGATAGTACTACTGAAATATAACAAGGAAATACCAGTTCCCTCTGTTAGACACATTTTGTTTCTTTTCAGTGCAACTTTTGATTGCTATAAAATATATCTGTGTGAATCTATTTTACTAATATATTTATGTATTTGTATTCAAGTACAGTGCTCTACAATTGGAAGTCAACACGAAAATGGGAACTATTTTCCTTCCTTTTTCCAACTTTGATTACCTGGGTAACTCATCTGCCCTTCCCTAAAGATTTTGGTTTACCCCAATCATATAAGCTTTTTCCACTTGAGTGACAAATTGTCACACTGGGGTGAACAGATGTCTTTCCACTTGTTGTAATTTTTGTTCTCAATGGTGCGAATAATTTGCACAACATTGTGATTGTGGAAAATCAAAAATCTTCACTTTATACTGGCATGGAAAAATCTTTTCCATTTTTTTTGGGGGGGGGTGAGATAACCTTTAATTCCACAGCACTGTACATAAGTATGCATTTTTCAAATGGATTCTAGAGGAAAAAAATAAAAAGTGTATTTTTATATCAATGCATCTAATCACATCTAAAACATAATACTTTTGCATTTCCTTGGTCAGTTTTCATTATTTGAAATCAAGGATGAACTACCAAAATTATCAATAAACATTTTTTCTTTCTTTTTCAGTTTTATAAAAATACACAGCTCATACCTTTGAAACTTATACCTGATTGTTCCCATTTGTAATTTTTGTAGTATTTTACGGTCATACATTTATGTGCCTTTCCAAAAGTGTCCATTATTCAGTAGTAAAGGATTCCTTTCCTGAGAATTCAGGCTGTTTATGGTGAAGGTAGCAAGACAGCCACTTCGCACCGTAACCATAACTGCCACGCGGGGGGGGGGGGGGGGGGTTTCCAACAATGTGCCATTTTCACGCTAAAACAATCGGGAACGATAAATTCCTGTGAAATAAAACAATAAGAGTACACTATGTGTACAAGCGAGTCAAACCTGGCACAATCGGTGGCTTTTGTCAAGTTGCATTTGGTTTTACAGTGGGCTGAAAAGAGTCCAGGTTTGTTTGAATAGTGGCGCCCGGATTCAGAGGGCCCTGTGCATAGCAACACCACTGACACTCCAAATTCGGAAGTCCCCAGCCTCCCAGCACCAAGTGGTAAAAGCCGTGTTCGCACTGGACTTTTTTTTACCAAGACCGTGGGTAACATTCCAATGGGTAAATCTTACCGGCGTCTGCACTTGGATTATTGACGTGGGTAGATGACCGCAACAACGGGTAAAACTAAATGAATACAAACGCATGAGGGCACTATTGCAGCAACCTCTGACTGGATGTTGTTAATTGGAGATCGTGACCAACACGACCAAGGTTACACACATATTGTTGTACGCTTTTGGCACAGCCGAGTCTTGTTGTTCAGACCACCGGATGTGGTTTTTTTTTCCGGACTGTTTACCGAGACGTCACGTCCGCATTGGACGTTTCAACACGAAACATTTCCTGGACTGTTTGCACTTGTCTTAAAATGGTTAAGTTATCCATTTGCTCGGTTAGTTTCCCCCAGAAAAGTCCAGTGCGGACAGGCCTTAAGAATAGTTTTTTTGCAGACACCATGTACTTCTAACCTTTTTAGAGTTTGTGGAATTCTGATAAGAAGTGAGGGACTAAATTCCATTCCTCTTGGAAACAAATAAACTTTTAAAAAATGATCATTCGTACATGATGTCACTGCAAACTTTTCTTAACTCAATTATTTTTCTGTTAAGTCAAATCCTATTTGAGCCACCTTGCTTCCCATTTGAGAACGCATCAACAGTTTTGCATTGATGGGCACTTCCCATTAGGCTTGGGCGGTTCCAGGATTTTCGGAACCGGTTCCGGTTCCAGTTAGGAACCACGGTTCTGAGAATCAGTTCCTCAAAAAACAAAGAAAAACATAAGATTTATTTTTTTTTTTAAATAAAAACCGCATTGAGCGCGGATTTGCGGATGCCGCCATGAGCTTGGAACCACGGTTCAAATTCCCATTTTGGAATCAGTCAGGAGAACCGCCCAAGCCTACTTCCCATTACGGGTAACGACTAGCATCATCCCAAAGTAGCAATCACTTGCTGCATGCTCTGAAAAGAGGTAGGGAGGTCCGGCCCATGCTCAAACTGAGCAATAAGAAATGCAGCAGTAGGCCTACTGTCCACTATCCGGTACGGCAATGACTTACCGATCATCATGGAGGTTCTAGGGACATCATAGGGGAGGGGGTGTGGGGAGAGGCTAGGATTAGAGAGGTTTTGCATGGGAACGGATACAGTTTAATATTGCAACAGATACGTCATCAATTATGACGTCATACACTACTTGATATCCGCTATTGTGCGGACAACACGGATATCTCACACACTACAATTTAAGGAGGAAAAAAGAAGGAGAATTCAAATTTATAGTCAATTGCCTATACTTTTTGGTTAATATGGATGGTGTTGTCCAGAAATGAGTAATCGCTGAATATGTTCGTGCCATTTTTGTGAGTTTCAAAGACTTTAAAAAACAAACAGATAAGTCTTAACTTTGGGGTACCAAAACGTGGATGCATGGTGTCTGAAATAAACTTCATCTTAGACTTATTTTACGCAGCATTGTGATTGCAAAAATTTACCAATACGCCAGGCCGGATTGCAGAACGCCGGAATGGCCACTAACGGGTACGGATAGCTAAACATATGTATACAAGTATCCGTTCACGTGCAAAGCCTCTCTGCATATTTACCACTAGGGCCGTTTTCACTGTCCCAAATAAACGCAATTGTCTGGATCACGATTTGAATTGCGATTCACACTCCACTTTTGGCGAGAAAACCCCCACCCCCCCCCCCCCAAAAAAGTTTTTGAATCACGATTCAGATCGCGATTATTTTGGACAGCTGAAAGGGCCGCTACTGTCTCCGGGTAGCACACGCTACGACCAGCTGTAGACCTCGTTGGCATACCAGTCGGGGTTAGTCCAGGGCCAGAGGAGGGTGCAGAAGAGGAGCAGGCCCGCCAGGAACAGGGCGCAGATGGCCAGGCGCTGGGGCCGGCCGTGGTTTGGGATCTCCTCAAAGGCGGGGAACCCCATGAAGTTGCAGAACATGTGAGTGAGGATGCAGGCAGTGAGGTGACCTGGATACAGTGTACAAAAAACCACCCAAAGACAACACCATTAAAAAAACACACTTAAAGTTGAGATATCTTTGTTTTCTTCTTAATATTACTTTTTCTCAATTATTTTTCCTTTCTTCAAAATTTCTGCCTTTGAGAAAGAAACCTGCTAGGCTCATACCTTTAGCCCCTTCAATTTGTTTAGATTAGACCTTGGGCCATTTAAGCCAAGTAGTTATAACAAATCAGCATACGTCTTTGGTTTCCCTTTCATGTTTATTTTTTGGGGGGGGGAGCTTGAAAATAAGAGTCTGGAACCTTGCCTTCACTGTGTGATCACTGAACTGCTGTAGTTTAAAATTAAGGTCCTTGTTGCAACTTGTTGTTAAATTGAAATTTGAAAAACGAAATTTATGAACACTCTTCTATCCCTGTCCTGTCAGCCACTTCATGTCTGCATGTGGCTGTTGATTTGGAGTTTTTATAATAAGCAGAATATATCAGATCAATCATTTCTTAGTTACCCGTTCTGAGAAAAATGAAGGCAGAGAAGGCACCAAAGATTGTCGTGTAGAAAAACTGGAAAACTGCAAGAAAACGAAAACCATGGAATTTAGTTTACAACAAAAAATATCCAAAATTAGGAGGGTCTGACGTTTCGATTCTCGCAGGACCTTTCTCAAGGCCGGATAAATCCTCGGAAAGATCCTGCAAGGATCGAAACATCAGTCCCTTTTTGATATTCGCTTTTTGGTCATCTCAGTCTATAAGCGGTTTGCAACATTTTTGCATATTAAAAAAAAAATGTTTCTGTCCAAATATAAGCAGGGCCACATTCGCATCTTTAAAATGAAGATTTTAAAGTGGCCAAACTTTTGATTGCTTTTTATAGCGCACTTACTTGCACCGTACCAGACAACATGAGGCTTCCTGATGCCCATTCGGAGACTTTCAATCACGTGGTGAATGTGTGCTGCACAGAGGGAAGGCAGAAAACAAACGGGAGAAGATCTGAGACATGTGAGTCTCATGACTCCTGCCCGAGTCTGACTCGGGTCCCGTATTCCAGGACGCAGTCTGACTGGAGTAAAGCTGATAAATGCACTTCAACCTACTGGCTTGGTCTTGAACTAGGTCTACCTGATCATTCGATATCAGACATGAGTGTACTGGGCATAGAATCACTTGGTCACCGTAGTAATGCTGTCCGTCTTAGCCATGAGAAAATGTGGATGAAGCGTCTTCGGACTATTCAACCACATGGTCTCAACATCCAGGAGGGTAATGACTATAACACCATGCAGCTTTCTGATAATCCTTCTTTTGTGTTCAGTCCTTCACACTTCTCTCTTTGATCTTTCCCCCTCTTGTCACTAATCCCTACCCTACTCCTTGCCCTTCTCATTGATCTTTCCCCCTCTTCTCACTAATTCCTACCCTACTCCTTGCCCTTCCCTTTGATCTCTCCCTACCAGCTTCACCCTTTGTCCTTTGTTTCTCATCCGTGTCCTATTCACTCTCTCCCCCCTTCCTTCGTGTACATGTATCTGTTTTGTCCTTGTCACTCTGCCTTTGAGAAAGGTCCTGCTAGGATCAAAACGTCAGGCCCACTAAATTTTAAGATTTACATTTTGGTAATTTGAGTCAGTAAGCAGTTTGTAACATTTTTGTATATCACCTTAAGTCTAGACTTACGTGTCAAAGTTGAGACTTCTATTCTATTTCCAAGTACTGAGCAAATGACAACTTACTGAGCACCTCATTTAATCTGAAATACTGAAATTTTATCTGAAATACGGCATAAAGAATCAAGGCTGACAGATCACTGTTATATGAAAGTACTGTGTTCTAGTTCATTCAATGGGACAAAAGAAGAATGAGGTCGGCAATAACTTGATGCTTTGTGACTCAAAAACAAGTCTGCCTGATCGCTTTATCTAAATGATAAAAGCCAAAGCACTGCCAACAGAGAGTTGATGCTTTGACCTCTTAATTAATTAATTAATTAATTAATTAATTAATTAATCAAACCATTTCCTTTCAGGAGGGGGGACCTGTTGGGAGTGAAATGTTCCAGCCTCGTACTTTTGATGACAGAATCAAAGAAGCGGCTCACCGACTCCAAAGAAAAGTGGGCAGATGAAGATTGCTTGAAGATTACCAAGGCAAGGCACTAGGAGAGGTAGCATGCAGGCCCTGAACACTATCTCCTCCGTGATGGGGCCCTGCGCAGGACAAAAGACAGGCAAATTAATCCTGAGGGTTCAAATTCCAAGCACCCAAAACAGTCTCATCTGCAGATCAATTTTCATTCCTGATAGTTTTGCATCCACAAAAGTTACTTTCAACAACCAAAATGCACCCCCTATGGTAGTTACTGTCAACATGTAACAGTGATACACACCTAAGTTTACGTAATCTTATTTGATTTAATTTGATTCATCAAAAATTATGAGGGCCTGATGTTTTAATCCTAGCAGGACCTTCCTCAAAGGCAGAGATGCCTTAGAGGAAGGTCAGGCCCTCGGAGCCCTCCTAATTTGTGATATTGACTTTTTGGTTGAAAGCAGTTTGCAGCATTTGTCCATATTACTGTACAATTTTAATAGTGAAGTTCATGAAAGACAACAGAAGATGTTTGGGAGCCACTGAAACGGGACTTGAAGTCTCCTGAATTTGTTGCAAGTTTGTGGACGTTGTTGGAAAATTTTGAAAGTTTATGGAAATGGCTGAAATTGTTTGCAATCATTTTGGCATCGTAGAGACTTTGGAAGAAGTTGGCTGCTAATAGACATGGTTGGACTTTGTTGGAAGTTTCTGCAGTACTAACACGTGACTATAATGGAAGTGTTAGAAGATATTTGAGGACAGTGGGACTATCAGAAGCTAACGGAAGTTGTTAGAAGTCGTGTTACTGGAAGTTATTGTAAAACAAATTGAAATTGCCGGTAATTATCTACTGTTTTCCAGAACAAATCTCAATCTATTGCCTGTTGTTTACTTACAGTCAACAAACTAGAGTTTTCTGCGAAATCAACTTACAACAATGTAGTTGCGTATCGAGGCAGCCACAACCCTGCTGTTGGACAACCATCCCTTCAGTGAAACCAAGACTTGAAGAGTGAAAACACCACCAGAACAAACAAAGGAGAAGAATCCAATCAAAGTATGGCTTTAAATGCACACTCTTTGTAACCAGGGCCAATTATCACACAGCTACCTATGCATGGAAATCTGCTTCACATGTAAAGTGTTCCTTGAGCACACCTCACAGCCAATCAAATATTCATATCAATTTGTATCAAACGACTGTTGACTGTTTGTAGGTCCCGTGACCTACAGTGGATATCAAACAATCAAAGAAACATGGCGATCCCCATATCAAGGTGCAGCTATTATAAAGTACACGAATGATGATTTTTGCACTAGTTTGTGTGATAGAGGCCTTTTCTTTCTCAAAATCTATGAAGAATATTCCGGAGTATGTACCTGAGACCTGAATACCCACTATAAGTCACGAGATGAAAAATTAACAGATGGCAAGAAAACCGTTCACTTACTGGGGAACGATCGCCTGATGTCTCCCAGAAATAGCATGGATACTGGCCCCACGAACAAGACCTGGGCATGTACAGTGAAGCAAGTGTTGAGCAGTGAAAAAGACAAGAAAATGGTATATAGAGCTGGCCACACTAGCTGAATTTAAGACAGCAGAAGGGAGACCTACAAATGCATGGATGGGCACAAAGATGGAGGGATGAGCTTGATGGTTAGTAGGGTAGGCCTACTGTAAAATGGTTTGGGAAGGCCGAGAGCAGAGAGTTGTGGCACACTCATACTGTGCCCGGAAGCGCATGCCTGTGTCTGGTGCATAGACTCACCGTTGTGAGCATTAAAGGCAGAAGGAGAGACAGGGGGAGACCAGACTGCCGCACGCCCAGGTACTGCCATAGAGAGTGCCCCTGTGTGAACAACAAGAGAAGACTAGCCCTAAGAAATCAAATGCCACCCTTCAATGAACCATCGGGTCAAGTCACAGCAAAATAATGATTGCACAGGAATTAATCATAATAATAATAATGTTTTATTTGTCACACATTTATATTTTTGGTTTTGCGTGTTTGAAATCAAATACAAAAACTGATACAATACAGTGTAAAAATATGTAGGAATATTTCACGGTAAAACTAAAGAGTGATATACAAAAATGTTGCAAACTGCTTACTGACTAAAATTACCAAAATGCAAATCTTAAAATTTAGTGGGCCTGACGTTTCAATCCTAGCAGGACCTTTCTCAAAGGCAGAGAAAGGTCCTGCTAGGACCTCAGAAAGGCCTTTGAAAAAGGTCCTGCTAGGATCGAAACGTCAGGCCCACTAAATTTTAAGGTAAAAATAAAGGCCGGAACAAAAAAAGGATAAAAGTACAGATAAATCAATGAAGTCACTGAGGCCTTGATAATGCCCTTGATAATCAGTCGCAACATAGAGAAAGCATTCTGAAATGTATTAGGCTGACCTAGGCTGACACACACCACACGGGTATTGCCCTGAAAGATTGTCATGATGTACAGACCCCATATACTGCTGTGGCAAATTTGCCTGGATCGAATCCAACCTAAATGGTGTCCCGACATTTTGCCGTCCGATCCAACCTACTTTTCCATCCTCTGCCCAATGAGCCTGGGTCAGGATGAAGAAAGGGGCGAGGACTGACACAACAGCCGCACTGAGACTTCTCCGCTTGATAGTACTGGGATTGTCCCTGCATAGTGAGAGGGAGATAGGGTGAGATGGGGAGATGGGGGAGGGAGTGAAAGAGAGTGAGAGAAACAGAGAGAGAAATACAGAGAGCGACATACAGAGAGACAGAGAGGGAGAGATAGAGAGAGACATAGAGAGAGAGAGAGAGAGAGAGAGAGAGAGGATGAAGAGAGAAGGGGGAGAGAGAGGGGAGAAACAGAAAGTGAGTGAGAGAGAGAGGGAGAGAGGGGAGAGGGATAGAGAGAGGGATAGAGAGACAGACAGACAGGCAGAGAGAGACAGAGTGACAGAGAGAGAGATAGAGACAAAGAGAGACAGAGAGAGATAGAGAGAGACAGAGAGAGAGGATGGAGAGAGAGACAGAGAGACAGAGAGAAGGAGTGATATAGAGAGGGAGAGAGAGGGGGGGAGAGAGGGGGGAGGACAGTGAGAGGGAGTGAGAGAGAGAGATGGAGAGAGACACGTTGAACTTGATGGGTTGTCATAAGGCTCATAGACACTGTATATTTATATTATGATGCTATATCAGTGAGAGTGTAATATTGTTGTCAAATTCTGATGTGATTAGTGACCCAAAATGGCAACTTGTGTTAACAGAGTCGATCTGCGACAAGTAGACCAGGCTACCGTAGAGACAGGAGGCTGGAGGTACTGTCGTACTGGTATCAATTTACTTGTGAGACAAGAAGTCAACTGGATTACTGGTGAGACAAGTCTAAAGGATTACCAGTGAGACAAGTCAACTGGATTATTGATCACTTTATCAGTGAGACAACTCAACTAGATTATTGATCACTTTATCAGTGAGACAAGTCACTTGGATTACCAGTGAGACAAGACAACACTATTACCAGTGAGACAAGTCACTTGGATTACCACTATGCCAGTGAGACAAGTCAATTAGATTACCAGTGAGACAAGTCAATTGGATTACCAGTGAGACAAGTCACTTGGATTACCAGTGGGACAAGTCAATTGGATTACCAGTGAGACAAGTCAATTGGATTACCAGTGAGACAAGTCAATTGGATTACCAGTGAGACAAGTCAATTGGATTACCAGTGAGACAAGTCAATTGGATTACCAGTGAGACAAGACAATTGGATAACCAGTAGGACAAGTCAATTGGATTACCAGTGAGACAAGTCAATTGGATTACCAGTGAGACAAGTCCCTTGGATTACCAGTGAGACAAGTCCCTTGGATTACCAGTGAGACAAGTCAATTGGATTACCAGTGAGACAAGTCCCTTGGATTACCAGTGAGACAAGTCACTTGCATTACCAGTGAGACAAGTCACTTGGATTACCAGTGAGACAAGTCCCTTGGATTACCAGTGAGACAAGTCAATTGGATTACCAGTGAGACAAGTCACTTGGATTACCAGTGAGACAAGTCAATTGGATTACCAGTGAGACAAGTCACTTGGATTACCAGTGAGACAAGTCAATTAAATTACCAGTGAGACAAGTCACTTGGATTACCAGTGAGACAAGTCAATTGGATTACCAGTGAGACAAGTCACTTGGATTACCAGTGAGACAAGTCACTTGGATTACCAGTGAGACAAGTCAATTGGATTACCAGTGAGACAAGTCACTTGGATTACCAGTGAGACAAGACAACTCTATTACCAGTGAGACAAGTCAATTGGATTACCAGTGAGACAAGTCAATTGGATTACCAGTGAGACAAGTCACTTGGATTACCAGTGAGACAAGTCAATTGGATTACCAGTGAGACAAGTCACTTGGATTACCAGTGAGACAAGACAACTCTATTACCAGTGAGACAAGTCAATTGGATTACCAGTGAGACAAGTCACTTGGATTACCAGTGAGACAAGTCACTTGGATTACCAGTGAGACAAGTCACTTGGATTACCAGTGAGACAAGTCAATTGGATTACCAGTGAGACAAGTCACTTGGATTACCAGTGAGACAAGACAACTCTATTACCAGTGAGACAAGTCAATTGGATTACCAGTGAGACAAGTCACTTGGATTACCAGTGAGACAAGTCAATTGGATTACCAGTGAGACAAGTCTTAACATTTTTTGATTTCGATTTACAAAAAGGGCTAAGTTACTGTACCAGTACTGTACTGCAAAGTTAAAGAAATTAATGGCCAAAGTTGCCACTGAATTATACATAATCTCTAGAGTAGAGGCTATGTGAGTAAAGCATATGACCACCAGTAGGCAGTACTATTGTATTTAATTAGTAAATCCTTGATTCTCACTGAATACAAAAATTGGCATGTAGGACGGTAATACGGGTGTTTTCGGCGGTAAATCTGCAGATTTAGGTCGGGTTCGGGTAGTCTAAACATTTTGGTGGTTAGTACTTTAGTAGTACTAGTAACGTGGGAACCCCCGTTTTCAACGGTACACGTTTTCGACGCTTAGCCTTCTAACTCACATCGCACGATGAAAACAACTCCTTATAACGATCTCAGACTTCGTATCTTAGTTCTTACAGTTGGTTTCCTGCTCTTGTCCGTCACCGAAAATGTGGAAAGTTAAGGCTTTTCCAGTAGCCAAACTCGTGTGATTCAAAAAGTTGCTCTTTTGAGGTCTATTTTCCTAGGTACAAAATTGGCAGTTGCTTCGAAGCTCCAGTTTTCTTTATTGTTGGTCCTAAAAAAAATCTTAGTGTACCATAACAAACCCCAACATCCGTAGAAAAAAAATATATCACGCAACTTGAGGCAGTCTGTTCAGGGTAAAAACTATGGAGCCTCCTATAGGGCGTCTCGCTTATATATTTTTTTTAATTTATTTTTTATTATTATTTAAAGACAAAAAGTAACATGGCCCAATAGGCTTTTTTTTATGAAAAAAATAAAAGGGCAGCTAGAGAAAGTACCAAGAAGGAGGAAATGTGTCTCTGGAGTGACATTGGGAAAGGTCATAACTGAAGAAGCAGCGAGAAAGAGGATTATGGAGTTTTTTTTAAACGTCACAAAAGAAGACATCAACCAGACCAATACGTTTTAAGGATAAATTATGAATGATTTGAGGAAAGGAGGACTCTGCCTTTGAGAAAGGTCCTGCTAGGATCGAAACGTCAGGCCCACTAAATTTTCGATTTGAGGAAAGTGTTAGAAGCAGTGTCGAAAAAAGAAGAAGAGATGAACACAAAAAAACCATACAGGGAAGAATTTTACAGCGCCACACAGCATTTTGAGTTATTTTAAGAATTTATTTTGCATTTGGCTGCACTGGGACACCTTACTAAACACCACCAACGAAAATAGGTCACGGTGCTTACTGCGCAATGCGCTGCGAACGTCAACAAAACCGGGTAATGTTACGGAAGTGACAGGCTTGATCAACCTTCTCTATGATTATTGGCTGTGGTGTGGAGAAAGTGACTGAGACCTCTTTTAGTGTGATACTTTCGTCCACATTCTTCAGTTTGAAGAAAAGTCCTTGAGGGTTACTGTTAGTGTTAGTGTTACTGCAACTAAGTCACCTACCTCGGTAAATTCGTTCGCCAGACGTAGAGGCTGCCCACGTAACTGGTAGCAAGAAAAAGACACACAAGAACCGCCCTCAGCAGAGAATTGCACTGAAATAGCAGCTGCTCGGTTGACAGGCCCTCAAACATTTTGCCGGCTCACGGTAAACAAGAAAAACAAAATGCCAACATTAGACCATGATTCACGGTACAGTATGAACCCGACATCCTACGGGCAAACACCCGACGACTGTTTTATTTCTCTGAGAATCTAAATTAAACTAATCAATGAGTACGGAGCTATATTCCAAATATATATCTATATTTGAACTAGAAATTCTTTATTATGATGTATTCCTTCGGCTCATCATTTCATTTTTCCACGACGAGTGGATGGAATGACTAAAAACGTTATTTACTTTCCAGATGTATCGCTGTAAACAGCCGTATAAATACACCCAACACTTGGTGGCGCTATTTTCACTGACAGTGACATTGATTTGTTTTCATTGCGAGTGGGTAGGGCAGCCGAGCCGGAACAAAATGGAACAGATTTTTCTGTTTTTCGGGACAGCTTTGCTAGCCGTGACTTCGGTCTGTTCACAGAGTTCCTACAATGTCCTGCCTTCGACGGATTTGGAATCTTTCAAGGCAGCCACTGTACCGTGTGCGGTTTACTTTTCAACGAAATCGCCGGAAAAAATGAGTGAGTGCAGGAATTTCTATGACAGTACAGTCAGTACTACTACTACTACTACTTTACTAGTAATACTATCTAGTACAGTACAGTCAGTAGTATAGTAGTACTATGATATGACTATTAATGTATTATGAGTATTAACTAATAATATTGTGAATTTTGCATTGTCATAATAAATCAAAATATTAATTATTTTGGTAATTTTAGTCAGTAAGCAGTTTGCAGAGTTTTTGTATATCACTTTTAATCAAAATATTGATAATAAATCAAAATGGAAATAATAATCGATAGACAAATAATGAAATATAGAATATTTATTTTTATTGTTATAAATATTCTGGTAATTTTAGTCAGTAAGCAGTTTGCAGTTTGCAGTAAGCAGTTTGCAACATTTTTGTATATCACTTTTAATCAAAATGGAAATAATAATCTATAGACAATATAGAATATAACACTTAACGGACATAAGATGACAGGATATCATAAAAAATCTTCATCCTGTACCCATCCCCTTAAATTAAAAAAATATGTAATATATTTAGTAATGTACACGTCATCCAGCAAGGAATTTAATATCATCCCATGAATAATAATTATGATGATGAGAAAGTCATATGAATGTATAATTTCTATGAAAATAATTACAATTTAATATTAGGTATACACTTTGTCCAAGGGTACATGGACTCATTATGATGGAGAGAAAGTAATATAAACGTATAATTTCTATGAACAAAAATACAATTTTAAATATATTATTAATATTAGGTATACACATTTGTCTAAGGGTATATCGACTCATTATGATGATGAGAAAGTTATGAAAATGTGTAATTTCTATGAAATAAAATACAATTGAAATATATTAATCTTAAAATTTAGTGGGACTGATGTTTCGATCCCAGCAGGACCTTTCTAAAAGGGAGAGAAATATATTAATATTAGGCATACACCTTTGTCCAAGGGTACATGGACTCATCATGATGTCGAAAAAGTAATAAAAATGTATAATTTCTATGAAATGAAATACAATTGAAATATATTAATATTAGGTATACATACACCTTTGTTAAAGGGTACATGGACTCATCATGATGATGAGAAAGTTATAAAAATGTATAATTTCTATGAAAAAAAATACAGTTGAATTATAATTAATATTAATATTAGGTATAAACCTTTGTCAAAGATCACTTAGGATCCTGATTAGGATCCTGTGATTGATAACGCAATCTTATTGTATTTAATTTTTCTGTAGCAAGCAGAACACTAAGGAGGGTACAATCACTCCCTGGTCATTTGACGTAACTTACTTTTTCCTCTCTCCCCACCAGAAAGGGACTGGGATTTAAAACAGTTTCTGACCAACTTTGCCGAGTCCGGCCGCTATCTGGAAGATTTTGATGTCAAGTTTGCAACGGTGAGTGGAAAATAAAACCTAGTGGAGCATCACCAGGCTTCCTGAGTTCCTCCCCATCTGGTTCTACTTCTTTCCTTAGGCCTTAGCCCTCAGTGGTTTTATGGCCTTGTTTTGGGTGAATCTGCATAAATCAGGGATGTAAGACTTCTGGAATTTTCAGGACTTCCGGAAATGGCGTGATTTTTTTCGTATTTCCGTATTTTTATAGTTAATGTCATACTTGTATCTCAAACTGCTCAATTGTATCTGTTAAAACCCTAAAAACTGAAGGATACCTGCACCCCTGCCGTGAATCTCACAATCGCATCTCTCTGTTGCGTAAGCGCTCACTCACATAAATAAATAAGACTTAAGGCTCACTCGCAGTTGCACAATTTATTGGCCTTCGGTAATTTTTAGGAAATGACTTCATTGGTCACTTAATTACATCCCTGATAAATAAAAAGTAAATGAATTCACAATAGCACCTTATTGAAAAAAAATTGTTTTGCCACAGCATTAGCACCAACCCTGAAAGTGACACTGCAGCTTGCAGTGGCTGAGTTTGCTGATTCAAAGATCAGCAGCCGATATCAAGGAAAGTTGCGTAAATTTCGCAAATTACAAATGTTGCATAAGTCTTCCACCACAAAGATTCTTTTTAGCAATATCTAGTAAAGTTACGCATCAAAATGTTTAGTACACAACATTTGAAGTTTCTTGAAATTGGGCCAATTTCACAGAGCCGCTTCAGGGCCAAACTGTGCTTTAGCGCAAAAAAAGTCAAGATTCATAGGATCACCTTGCCAACCAGACCTTCTCTATTCTTTTCTTTCATGGCAAGTGTGCTGTGATGTGAATGTATCCGGAAAATGAAATAAAAATAAATATAAAAGAATTTTATAGTAGTATAGCAGTACAAGTCAAAAGTAATTGGCATGACATCA
Organism: Luidia sarsii; assembly: GCA_949987565.1. Classification (NCBI taxonomy): domain Eukaryota; kingdom Metazoa; phylum Echinodermata; class Asteroidea; order Paxillosida; family Luidiidae; genus Luidia; species Luidia sarsii. Next base: position 22,769,028 of record OX465101.1, on the reverse strand, counting down.
CCATGACCACCAGCCCCCATAGAGGTACTGTATGGTGTCCTTGTAACTGTCACTCCCATATCATTCTTAATTGCCTCTAGCCATTTACCACCAGGAATGTGGCCTTGGAGACCACTGGTGAAAATATGGTGAATTTTCTTTTCATGGCTAAATGACATTTTCGCCCCATTTTCATAGTGTTCACTACATCACACTTACCCATCGTTTATAGCGAGATAACGATATCAGGTTGGCCAAGGTACTTTGTTGCATTTTGTTGGTATTTGACATCTTTTTTTGTCTCTAATCATATTAAGGTTGACTGCACAAGTGATCCGGTGGAGGAGTTTTGTTCACAGAAGAAAGCTCTAAAAACCTTGTTTGTGTTCAGGTGGGTCACTGCATAGCTTGAAAGGTGGATGTAATGTCAGGACCACCATATATATTATGATTTGTATCTACCTTGCACAAACATATTGGGAAGGACAAGGTCCACTGCTGGGACTAATTAGATTCGGGTAAGGACTGCGAATCTGTGGCTATTGGCTATGTCCAATAATACAGACCTTACCGTATATACGCCTGTGTAGTGTGATGGCCAAATGGTCTAGTGTTCTCTACTCAGTGCTGTGGTCAAGCTGGAAATTGTTAAATTTAAAAGCCATATTCCTGTAACTGCATGTATTTACTATTAAAGGCTTATCTGTTCTTTGCTTTGTTTGTTGTTACATGTACTTATCTTGTTGTTTGCTCATAATATGTCTGTTTGTTTGCTTATCTGTATGTTTATGCATTTGTGTCCACAGCTTTGGTAGAGTCCTCGCCGAGTTGACCTTGGACAGCCTGTACAATGTGGATGCCATCATCTCCAACTTACTACAGTGAGTAGCACCCCTGTCACTCCCTGGGACCTTGAACTTGTAAGAAGGTTTGAACTTGTGGGAAGATGTGAGACTAGTTCTGTGAACTTGTACATGATGTACATGAGACTACATGTAGTTCTGTGAACAGGCAATAAGGTTTGAAACAACTTGTGGCCATTTTTTAGACAAGCTCTGTAAGTGTAAGCGTGTGGGAAATTTGAGACAAGCTCTGTAAAATGGCGGTAAGGTTTGAGATAACTAGTGGGATTTTTTTAGCCAAACTCTGTAAACGGGCTGGATGTGAGACAAGTTCTGTCAACCTTTGGGAAGGTCTGAGACAAGTTCTTTCAATGGGTGGGAAGATTTCAGACAGTTTTGGGAAATTTTGTCACAAGCTCTGTAAACTGTCGGAAAAGTTATAGACAATTTCTTTAAATTTGTGTGAATTGTTGGTACATGCTCTGTAAACGGTTGGTAAGATTTGACACAAGTTGTGTAAATGGGGGGTTGAAGATCTGAAACAGGTTCTGTAAACTTGTGGGCCTTTTTTGGGGAGAGGCTCTAAAACCGCTCGTCTAAACAGGCAGGAACATTTGAAACAAGTTCTGTATACTTTCGAGAAGATTTGGGAGAAGTTGTGTAAAGTGGTGGGAAGATTTGAGACAAGTTCTTTCAACTTGTTTGTAATTCCGTCTGTGTTCTGTCCCTCAGTCTTGTGCTACTGCGAGAGGTGCCTTTCATCCAGCACCCTCAAGACCTGGCCGCCTTGCAAAACCGAGTTCGAGGCCGCAGAGATGTCCTCTTTGCCAAACTCATGGCAGTTGGCACCCCAGGTAAAAACAAAAGTGATGTGTATGGGGGCTGGGCCACCCTCATCTAGTCTGTCATTTGGCCTTGCGTTTGCTTCAACAGATCTGTACTTGCAGAGTTGCAGTGTTAGAAGCCATCATCCAATCCTCCTAAAAAACAATTCCAAGCCTTTGCACGCTGAGCGTTGACGGATCGTGGGGCTTTGTGAGATGGACCCCAGAACTATATGTCTGCCCCCTTTTTTGTGTGTGTCTTTTCAGAGCACCGGGCCTTTATGGAAAGCGCCTTTGCTTACAGCCACCTGTATCAGTTTGTGATCACAACAAACATGGAGACCAACATGCTGGGACCAGGGTAGGAACAGGCAGATAGTGATTACTCCTCTCTTTGTCTGTTTCCTCAATTTTTGTTGTTTTTTGCGCATCTGTCTGTTTGTTTGCTCATTAGTTGGTTTGTTTGCTCATTTATTTGTTTGTTTGTCCGTTTGCTCATCTGTCTGTCTGTCTGTTTGCTCATCGGAGTGTTTGCTCATTAGTTGGTTTGTTTCCTCATTTGTTTTTTGTTTGTCTGTCGGTTTGTTTGTCTGTTTGCTCATCTGTGTGTTTGCTCATGTGTGTGCTGTTTGTTTTGTCTGTTTGCTCATTTGTTTGTCTGTCTGTGTGTTTACTCATCTGTTTGTCTGTTTGCTCATTTATTTGTTTGTTTGCTCATCCATTTGTTTGCTCATCTGTTGTTTGTTTGTTTGTTTGCTCATCTGTTTGTCTGTTTGTTTGCTTGCCCAGACAAACTCCAACACTCTGTGAGTTCACGGTCATTGCAGGCAATTGGTGCTGGCTAGTAGAATGCATGTTTCAGGTTGGTTTGGTTTTTGTGTATTTTTAGCTCGGATTTGGAATGGAGGGAGAGCAGGGACCGGGTGTGGCTGCTGAACTGCCGACAAGCTAAGGGGCCTGACCCATGTCAAAGGTCGTTCTTCCGGGGCAAGTTGACCGTGCCGGAGTTTGCCCTATACCTCAAGACATTGGACGTCCAGCCTTATGTGAGTTGCAGATGTCTGGGGTCACAATTTGAGTGCCCCACACACACCAACAACAAAAAAGTTGGTAAGGGTTGGAGTAGGGGAAAGGGCTAGGATCGTGGTAAGGTTTGGAGTAGGGGAAAGGGCTAGGATAATGGTAAGGGTTGGAGTAGGGGAAAGGGCTAGGATCGTGGAAAGGGTTGGAGTAGAGGAAAGGGCTAGGATCGTGGTAAGGTTTGGAGTAGGGGAAAGGGCTAGGATCATGGTAAGGGTTGGAGTAGGGGAAAGGGCTAGGATCGTGGTAAGGGTTGGAGTAGAGGAAAGGGCTAGGATCGTGGTACAGGTTGGAGTAGGGGATAGGGCTAGGATCGTGGTAAGGGTTGGAGTAGGGGAAAGGGCTAGGATCATGGTAAGGGTTGGAGTAGGGGAAAGGGCTAGGATCGTGGTACGGGTTGGAGTAGGGGAAAGGGCTAGGATCATGGTAAGGGTTGGAGTAGGGGAAAGGGCTAGGATCGTGGTAAGGGTTGGAGTAGGGGAAAGGGCTAGGATCATGGTAAGGGTTGGAGTAGGGGAAAGGGCTAGGATCATGGTACGGGTTGGAGTAGGGGAAAGGGCTAGGATCGTGGTACGGGTTGGAGTAGGGGAAAGGGCTAGGATCGTGGTAAGGGTTGGAGTAGGGGAAAGGGCTAGGATCATGGTAGGGGTTGGAGTAGTGGAAAGGGCTAGGATCATGGTAAGGGTTGGAGTAGGGGGAAAGGGCTAGGATCATGGTAAGGGTTGGAGTAGGGGAAAGGGCTAGGATCGTGGTAAGGGTTGGAGTAGAGGAAAGGGCTAGGATCGTGGTACGGGTTGGAGTAGGGGAAAGGGCTAGGATCATGGTAAGGGTTGGAGTAGAGGAAAGGGCTAGGATCGTGGTACGGGTTGGAGTAGGGGAAAGGGCTAGGATCATGGTAAGGGTTGGAGTAGGGGAAAGGGCTAGGATCATGGTAAGGGTTGGAGTAGGGGAAAGGGCTAGGATCATGGTAAGGGTTGGAGTAGGGGAAAGGGCTAGGATCATGGTAAGGGTTGGAGTAGGGGAAAGGGCTAGGATCGTGGTAAGGGTTGGAGTAGGTGAAAGGGCTAGGATCGTGGTAAGGGTTGGAGAAGGGGAAAGGGAATGAACAGATGAAATTGAGTCCTCTCTGACTATACCACCCCCCCCCCAATCCTTGTCCTTAACTTTCCAGGTGGAGTACAAATCCTCTGGAACGACCGTCTTCTACCAGCGGCTGGGCATCCCCACGGCCTACTTCTACAGCAACTCAGACCAGTACCAGACCCACAAGGCCACGGTCCAGAGCCTGGCACAGACATTCAGAGGCAGTCTGGGCTTTGTCCTCGTGAACAGGTGAGCATTCCCCCCATCTCCCCGTCCTCCAAAGGGCGGAGGGGATTTGATGTCACGAAGCCCCTCATTAAACCGACTTTCCGTCAGTGTCCAGAAGTGAGAAGTATGCTCATGCAGATCACCACTACCGTATAATGGGGAATGATTAACACACCTTGCATGTTTTCCAGTGATCCCTCTGTTTGTTTTCACTCCCCCCACTTCTCTCTTTCACCCTTTCCCTGTGATGTTTCTCCCTTCCACTACCTAATCCCCGTCCAAACCCCTGGTCTTCCCTCTGCTGTGTGATGATTCCTCTTTTTTAGCAGAAGTATTCCTAATTTCCAATAACATAGGTTGGCAGGTATGTTTTAGGAGCACATTGTCAAGCCCTCCAGATTTTCTGAGGTTTTTTTAATTTCCGATTTGGTTTCGTCTTTTCAGCGATAAAACACCTGAGAGTGTAATGGAGGGAAGTGAGCATTGCCATCCTCCGTGCCTGATGCTGCAGAGGGCACCCCAGGTATGAGTCTGCTGAGTTGGTCAGCTTTAGTCACATTCACTCATATTCCATGGGTTTCCTACATACATGTACCAGGGGCACCAAGGCAGTGGCCAGTGGCACCAAGGCAATGATCAGGGGCACCAAGGCTATGACCAGCCTCAGTGGCACCAAGGCAATGATCAGGGCATCAAGGCAGTGGCCAGGGGCACCAAGGCAATGATCAGGGGCACCAAGGCTATGACCAGGGGCACCAAGGCGATGATCAGGGGCACCAAGACAATGACCAGCCTCAGTGGCACCAAGGCAATGACCAGGGGCACCAAGGCAATGACCAGGGGCACCAAGGCAATGACCAGGGGCACCAAGGCAATGACCAGGGGCACCAAGGCAATGACCAGGGGCACCAAGGCAATGACCAGGGGCACCAAGGCAATGATCAGGGCATCAAGGCAGTGGCCAGGGGCACCAAGGCAATGATCAGGGGCACCAAGGCTATGACCAGGGGCACCAAGGCGATGATCAGGGGCACCAAGACAATGACCAGCCTCAGTGGCACCAAGGCAATGACCAGGGGCACCAAGGCAATGACCAGGGGCACCAAGGCAATGACCAGGGGCACCAAGGCAATGACCAGGGGCACCAAGGCAATGACCAGGGGCAACAAGGCAATGATCAGGGCATCAAGGCAGTGGCCAGGGGCACCAAGGCAATGATCAGGGGCACCAAGGCTATGACCAGAGGCAGCAAGGCAATGACCAGGGGCACCAAGGCAATGGCCAGGGGCATCAAGGCAATGACCAGGGGCACCAAGGCTATGACCAGGGGCACCAAGGCAATTACCAGGGGCACCAAGGCAATGGTCAGGGGCACCAAGACAATGACCAGGGGCACCAAGGCAATGACCAGGGGCACCAAGGCAATGACCAGGAGCACCAAGACAATGACCAGGGGAACCAAGGCAATGACCAGGGGCATCAAGGCAATGACCAGGGGCACCCAGGCAATAACTAGGGGCACCATTAAGGGAATAACCAGGGGGCACCAAGGCAATGGCCAGGGGGCACCAAGGCAATGGCCAGGGGGCACCAAGGCAATGACCAGGGGGCACCAAGGCAATGACCAGGGGCAACAAGGCAATGACCAGGGGCACCAAGGCAATGACCAGGGGCACCAAGGCAATGACCAGGGGCAACAAGGCAATGACCAGGGGCACCAAGGCAGTGGCCAGGGGGCACCAAGGCAATAACTAGGGGCACCATTAAGGCAATGACCAGGGGGCACCAAGGCAATGACCAGGGGGCACCAAGGCAGTGGCCAGGGGCACCCTGTGACATCTTTTTATTGTGCCAATTCCTAAAGGAATCGCTGATTGAGATGGTTGGGACTCTCACCGCAGACGGCATTTCCGCTTTCATCGAAGACAACATGTACGTCGAGGCTGAACTGTCTGAGGAAGAAATGCCCGAGGAGCAGCAGGAAGTTCCTGGTATGATGAAGAGTCAAGCAGTTTCAGAGGAAAAGTGGGTTTAGGCTAGGATGGTGGTATGAGTGAGCAAGACATTGCTGATAATGGGACAGTTTTGCCAATCGCTGGCTGTAAGTTTTGTGTGCTCATCATGGGGGTACTGTAAGCAAGTAATGATAATGTGCCATTCGGGGAGTGAGAAGTTGGTAGTGTCGGATTCCACGATGAAATTGGGCCTACTCTGTGACCCACAGCGCCTGTATTCAGTGCCATTTCTCAGTGTCTGGAATGTTGTTTCTCAGTGTCTGGATTGTCATTTCTCAGTGTCTGGATTGTCATTTCTCGGTGTCTGGAATGTCATTTCTCAGTGTCTGGAATGTCATTTCTCAGTGTCTGGATTGTCATTTCTCAGTGTCTGGATTGTCATTTCTCAGTGTCTGGAATGTCATTTCTCGGTGTCTGGAATGTCATTTCTCAGTGTCTGGATTGTCATTTCTCAGTTTCTGGAATGTCATTTCTCAGTGACTGGATTGTCATTTCTCAGTGACTGGAATGTCATTTCACAGTGTCTGGAATGTCATTTCTCAGTGTCTGGAATGTCATTTCTCCCCTTTGACCTCCATTTCCTCATTGCAGTTCAAGAGTTGCAGGATGACGAGGTTCAGTTTGCCGTCTTCCGAGACTCGCAGACGGTGGACATGTCCAGTGTCAGCAAACTGGATGACAAGACTTTCCCCGAGTACATCGCGGGCCCACAGCTTGTCGTGGTTTTGTTCACAGTCCGCTGTAAGTACACAATGCTTTTAACTTGACACAGTCTGTATGTACTGAAATAATTCCCCCGTCGACTTTCCCGTCCGTTGCATACCCAAGCGCGACTTGTGTAACTGTCGTGATAGGTTCCAAGGCACTGCACCACCTAATTCAGCTTGGTGGGTAGGACGTCTGCACAGGATTTCAGAAGTCACAGGTTTGAAATCTGCCCGAGCTGCCCGTATTGTGGCAGCGGGCAATCGGGCAAAGCAATAGCAAACCGCGTATAACTATGCATCAAGTAGGCAATTGAATTATTAAAAAAAAATATTTTTCCCAAACTCAGGGGACCCCCGCTGCAAGGCTTTCCTGGAGTCCTACGCCGCTGCCGCGGCAACCATCAGTCAGGACGCGACCTCCGACCTCCCCGCCTCGGCCGCCGGCCCCCTGGGTCACGTGGAGTGCTTCAGCTGGACCGACGTCTGCCAGCGCGGCAACGTGACCGCCTACCCGACCATCCGGCTGTACTCCAAGGGGAAGCCCCTGGCCGACTACCGGGGCCCGCTGAGCCAGGACGGGATCCTGAAAGCCTACAGACTGTGAGTCAGAAACCACAGAATGTTGATACTGGGGAGGGAGGGAGGGAGAGGTAGGCCACCCTCACAAATATTAGGGCCCTTTCCACTGTCTCAAGATAACGTGATTGGATTGCGCGGACATAAATTGTGATTATTTTGAACCCGACATAAATTGTGATTTTTTTGAACCCGACATAAATTGTGATTTTTTTTAACCCGACATTAATTTAGATTTTTTGGGGGGGATCGCGATAAGAATCACAATTATTTGGATCGTGATATAGATCGCGATTATTAATTCGAAATGTAACCACTGTCACAGTTGAATTTCCCATCTTTTTATTTCCAGTGGAAAGGCGGCTTTATTAAGGGTTCATGGGCGGGTGTCGGTGTCCCTGGTTGGGCACTCTAGGGCGCTGCCTGGTCACAGAAGTGTTATCCCGCTCACAAAAGAGCTATTCGTGTAGCCGCTATTAGCGAACTTGAACTCGAACTGCATCCACCTGAATCTGCACCGTCTCTGGTTACGTTTTCAACTTGTGACTTCCCATTTTTGTTTTTTTGGTGTTTTGGGGGTCAGACATGCCACAGCCACTCCCTTGCCTCTGGAATCCTGCGGGGACTGTCGTTCCTTCTCTCGGGGGTCCCTCCCCCCTTGGGCCTCCGCCCTCCTCGGGGCCGTGGTGGTGGGAGTCTTCCCAGATGCAGCGGAAAAAGGTAAGCCCCCCCCCCCATGCCCCATTGAAACGACAGAGGTGCCCGATGTCTCGATCCATTGCCGGATCTTTTCTCAAATGCAGAGTGACAAGGGACGGGAACTTTTTTTTTTTTTTTTTTTTTTTTTAACTGGACCACGGAGCTGGACGAGGTCGTGTGGTAGATTCAAATCTGTAAAGCGGCGGGTACCGCACTGCGTCAATCGTAGAAGATACGATCCCGCCTGAGCTGCAGGTATTTTTCAGCAGGCAATCGGCCTAAGCGCCGAGCTTACAGCGTTTAATTACACGTCAAGTAGGGCAAACACCTACTCGAAGTACATTCTCCTCAGATTATATCTATGACAGGAACACTTTTCAACCCCTCAGTGAATTACAAGCTCAACAGCACAAATCATAAGGTAGCTCATGTTTAGTTACACATTGAGTAGGGCAAACCCTTGTTTGAAATGCATTCTCCTCGACCTAAAATCATATTATGTACATCTATGACAGGAACAAGAGTCAAACACTCGTTAAATTACACACTCAACAGCACAAAGCATAAGATACCGGTATGTTCAGTTTAGTTACATGGTGAGTAGGGCATAAAATCATATTATATCTATGACAGGAACTTGTGTCCGACACTCATTGAATTACATACTCAACTGCAAAAAATCATTTTGTATCTGGAATTGGCCGAGGTACTCATCACTGCTGAACATCCTAAACAGGTCTGACTCTGGATTCTTTGACTGTGGTTTCAATCTCTCACCAGAGATGGCGGGGTACCGGAGAGCAGCCGAGATGCTACGCGGCAAGCAACTGATGGGGGTATGCCCTGCGGAGTGTGCCGACCACATGTAAGGCGATCCCGTGAGATGAAAGAAAAGTCACGCACGGTCATTTTTGTTTGCTGAGCGTCCAATCTGTACAAAGAAAGGGTCTCGTCGGATGCTGCTTAGCAAGAGTTCGTGCGTGGAGAGCTTTCTGACTCCACTGGCTGGGCTGGGTGACCAATGCGTGGGCCCCAAGGAGGATTAACAATCTGGACATTCTCCTGAGACTTCTTTCTGCCTCTGCTGGCGTTCAAATTTAGAAGAAAAAAAAAATGATTGGACATTTTTTAACAAAATTGAAAAATGGGCCTGACGTTTCAATCCTAGCAGGACCTTTCTCAAAGGCAGAGAAAGGTCCTGCTAGGATCGAAACGTCAGGCCCACTCAATTTTAAGATTCACATTTTGGTAATTTTAGTCAGTAAGCAGTTTGCAACATTTTTGTATATCACAAATTGCAAAATGGCTAACATCGAGACATGAAGATCCAGACATTACCAATTTTGATGGGGTTGAGGCCTAAGTTATTAGTTTTTCCGCTGATGGGACAAACATATTTCCATACTGCGGTTTGGGTGCTGGTATGGATTGGTGGCCTGACTTTCTCTTCAAGATTGTCCTAGTTTCTTTGTTTTAATACATGCATTTTTATTGGATACCTTTTGCTGGTTTTTACAGCCTTTTTTATTTTTGGTAATGCGCCTATGATCACCGCGGAGGAAAGGGTGCACTATAAATTCCAAATTATTAGCTTTTCCGCCGCTTCCAGGGAAGCGGAAAAGCTATATCTGTTGTTCAGCTTTTTCTTAGTCTTCTTCTTCTTCTCCCCCAAAGCCCATAGACAATGCACAGGGGTTTTGTAAGCACGACTTTGGTCATTGAACAGACTTGGATTTTTTTCAAACGTGGCAAATGCATAAAGCCCATGCTGAAATTGATCCTAAACACCTTGATATCATCATGACGTCATCACGTGTCACGTGACCTTGCTTTGAAGGGGCAAATTTCAAAATCCATTAAAAGCAAAAGTACAAGTTCGTTTGGTTTCAACTTTGCACTGTATCTAAGTTGGGAAAAGGTGTATCCAAAAATTGCCATCGATTGACCGTGACGTCATCTCATGAATATTTATGAGGTCATGAACTTTTCAGATTTTCACATTGAAATGAGCATATTTGGCCAACGGAGCAAGATTTTTTTCATTTTTTCGTTGATATCTATTGTGGACATGGTTTAGAAACACCTTCCGGAGCCAAAATGTTGTTACGCAATCATGACGTCATCAAAATGTGTGATTTTAAAACACATGTAAGGCATTGGCCGATCATCTCGAAATTTGGTATGTAGTTAGCTATCGTGCTAGACATTCCAAATCTAAAGTTTGGAACCGAAGGTCCATTGTTTATATTTTTTATGAATTTTTGAATACCACACTCGAGTCCCATAGGCTTTGTGCACAAAATATGTACATGCGTTTTGGAGTAGGAATGGGGCTATTCTATGACTTGTTAAAAACAGAAGCGGAAAAGCTCTATGCTCTGTTTCACAACAGACATATATTTCTCGTTATTATTATTATTAATCCAACTTTGACTGGACTGGGTCTTGATCCCAACCTCTGGTTTGGCGTTACCAGCGCTCTTACCTTCTGAGCTATCCAGCCCTTAGATGGTGGCCTCCAATTAAAAAGAAATTGCTAAAGGGCATCATGTTTCAAGCCTAGCGGGACCTTTCTCAAAGGCAGAATGAACGCATGATGGTGTCTTTCGTTGATGTCCTCAAAATCTTAACAATTGTTCCACGTCTGTGGGGATCATCTATGGATGCCTAACCGTTTATTTATTAACCGTTCCACAATCCTTTGGTTTAGAGCCATCGCCGACTCTTCCAAGGCCTCGGTGATGGTTTTCAAGTGGACAGACGCCCACCAGCCCAAAGCGGAGTACAGCGGGGACTACACCGTGGACAGCCTGCTCCAGTTTGTGCACACGGCCACCCGGCCGCTCGTGGTGAGTCGGGCTTGCTCTGTACAAAGCCACCAAAACCGTAGAAGAAGCTGTGGCTTTGGCTACGGCTATGGCTCTGCTTCGGGCAACCATTTTAGACGTTATCTGTTAGAAAGGTACAGGCAGCCAAAGCTGGAGCCAGAACCAGTAGTTAATGGCCAGTAGTCAATAGCCAATACCAAATAGTCAATAGCCAGTAGCCAATACCTAATAGTCAATAGCCAGTAGCCAATACCTAATGATCAGTAGCCAGCAGCCAATTACCCAATAGTCAATAGCCAGCAGCCAATACCCAATAGTCAATAGCCAGCAGCCAATAGTCAATATCCAAAAACCAGTACCAGATAGAAAATGTGGCCCCAGCCAATGACCATTATTTAAAAGCCAATAGCCCAAAACTGATAGACAATAAAAATATAGGCAGCGAATAACTGTGGCCAAAACCTCATTTTAGTTTGAATTCAAAGTTCTTGTTCCATCTGTAATACAAATGACTTTCCCTCTTGTATTTTCTCTCTCGTTCTGCTCTCTGTCTCTCTCTAACTCCCTCCGTCCTTCTCTTTCTCCCCCCTCTCTCCCCTCCCTCCCTCTCTCTCTCTCTCTCACTATCTCTATCTCTCTCACTATCTCAATTATCTCTCACTATCTCTACCTCTCTCTCTCTCTACCTCTCCCTATCTCTCCCTATATATATATATATATATCTCACTCTTCCCTTACCCGTTTCCCCACCTCTGTAGCCTGAGCTGAACCCCAGCACCTTCCCCCTCTACTACGCCCAAGGCAAGCCCTTCCTGATCCTCTTCAGGGACCAGGACCAGCAGTCTGCCCAGGCAGAGACCTCCCTGGCCCAACTGGCTCGGGACAAGGCTTATGCCTCCGATCTCAGCATACTCTGGATGGACGTGTGAGTCGGAATCCCGCCTTTCATTCGTCTCATTGTTTGATTCGGCTGCCCCACACATTTCCCTCTGAGGCATTCGGGCCGTTCCCACTACGATAATAATCACGATTTGAATCGCGATTCAAAATCTAGGGGTTTTTTTTGTCGTGTCTTGCGCCGCTAAAAGCAGTTGTGGTGAAATGGTGGGTGTGTCCTTGAGGGTGTCCCACGCAGGGAGACATAAGGGCCTGTAAACAAGCACGGCACTTCCTGTCAATCAGAGCTTGACCGGTGCATTGTGGGATTAAAAAACCAACGCAATTCAGTGGAGCGTTGCCACACACACCGTGTTGCAAATAAAACAATCATTTTGAAAAAGTCTCACTCTTAGTGGAGTCCGGATCACGATTGCAATCCCACTAATAATCGCGTTTATTGTGTCAACACACGCAAACAAAAACGGAGTTTGAATAGTGATTCAAATCGCAATCCAAATAATCGTGTTTATTTGGTGTAGTGGAAAAAGCCCAATTGTTACAACTGATAATGTACTAAACCAACCACCACTACACTGAGACTGTATCCCCAGCTGATAGTGTAACTAAGACTTAAGGCTATGCATGGTGGAAGTACTATAAGGAGGAGGTTTGCAGTGACACGTACAGGGTTGCTCGTTTGTGAGTGGATGTGGATCTGAAAAACGTTCTGGTTCTTTTAGAACCACACTCAGTCACAAAAGACCAACCCGGTAGGGTTTGCTGCCCTCTTTGGTTCAGGCATTGTAATATTTATACTGTGCACATTTACATTTACATGCGTCATGTTTAGGTTGAATAAATAAGACTTAAGGCTTTGCATGGTGGGTGAATCAATATAGGAAGGTTTGCGGTGACACCATGTACATGTATAAGGTCTCTTAAAGGAAGAGGTGTGGTTCTGAAAAGAACCTGAGTGATAACTCGACGTTTCGACCAGTATGCTCTGGCCGTCATCAGGAGAATGTTTAGGTTGGTTTCTGGTGTTGATAACAGTGTAACAAATGCAGCAGTGATAGTGTTAACACATTCGAATGAACGAATGCAATGCAGGGAAAGAGTTTAGATAAGGCGCCCCCACCCTTATGCAACAGCCTCTGGTGTCCTGATATCTCTTTTGCCCTCCATTGCCCCTCCCAGATCGCAGCCAGCCTGCCTCGGTTCAGAGATCCTACGCGACTACGGCATCCATCGCCAGTCCCTGCAGCCCAGCCTGGTCTTTGTGGACCACCGGGCCAGCAGGGTCTGCAACTACCCGGCCGACTTCAGTCTGGCCGCGCCGGCAATGGCCGACTGGCTGTCCATCGTCCTGGGAGGGCAGACCTCCTGCTCCAGTACGTGTCCGCTCGGGGACCAACCAGACCTAGCACTAGATACAAGCTGAACTTGAAATAAAACTTCAAAGTGAAAAATAAAATGTCATTCTTTGAATAAGAAATACACACGAGTGTACTCACTAACAGCCTTCTCTGACATGAACTCCCTACAGGTCTGAGAGAGGGCGCCTTCAAGCCGCAGGTCAACCCCTACGACTTCCTGGCCTTCATCCGAGACGGCGCCATGGACCCGGCGCAGGGCCAGAAGATGAGCCGTCTCCCCGGCGACCGTCACCATGCCGATGAGCTTGAGGAGATGGAAGAGGAGGCGGTGGAAGGGGCCGCGTACGGGGTCGATGCCCTCCCGGAGAAAGGTCTCCACACGGAGCTTTAGAATTGGCCGCCCAGCTAAACAGAAGGGCCGGTGGAACGACCGACGACTCTAATCTGTTCTTGCTCAGGTTGCTAGCAGTCCAGGAAAGCAGGGATGGGCTTATTTAATTCTTTTGTGGTATGTTTAGTCTGTAGAGGGCACCCTTTGGTCACAAGTAGTCGTTGCGTCCTACGCTTATGGCCCTTTTTACGAATCCATGGATCAGGCTCGGGCTTTAGGCTTCATCTCCGTAACCTGAAAATCCAGATTGTGGTTTGTTGCTTCCTTTGAAAGTTTGTTGGCAGAGTATACAGAGTACAGAGTATGCACCCAAAAACCCTGGCCACACCACTTGTTTCTGGGTACCTTTTGACATTATAACGGGTGAGAGAAATTCAAGTATGACCGAAGCCTAAGCCCGAGCCCAAGGTGTGCGTCCGTAATTGTGCGTTTCTGTGCTCGTAAAGTAGTCTACGCAGTCGTACTGTTTGTTAATTCGCACATTTTGAAACGCTCACCAAATTTCTCGTCCGCATTCCATGGAGTGAAAGTAGTGGCCTCTGACTGGCCACCACACCAGAGCAAGGTTCAGTTGGCCACCAGGCCATGCCTCCACTGGAGGGCTTGGTAGCCCCGGTGTTAGAGCCCCGGGGATGTGAAACCAGTGGCTCGGCAAAATCTTAGTCCAGTCAAAGTCTCTCTGCTCTTAATCGACAAAAACTTCCAAGATTGTTTCCTGTATTGTGTACAGAAGAGGGTTCTAGGAAAAAGACAGGGTTCTGTGGAGGGATGCACGGGCATAGTTTATAAACCACTAATGGGGGGAAAAACAAAGGGGTGGAGATAATATATTTTGATATTTTGAACCTGTGAGCTTTCAGGCAAAATCACGCCAATTTTAATTTGTGCAGTTTTTGTAAGTTTAAAAACAAAAAACACCTTGTTTGTTTAAGGAATTTTCATAGGAAACTAGGTGCACCTTTTAAGAAAAATTCAAAAGCAAAGTTGGTTTTTACATATCTGCATTATGTATGTATATCTGGATGGAAAGTATTGGTGTTGACACTGTTGATATTGTGATAATTCTGTGACTTTTAAAATCTCTGTCGTTTGCATTTATTTATATTGGTGAATGGTGCGAGATATTTTGCACTTTTGTAGTAATATATTGCAATTGAAATTGGTTTCTGTATTGCTGTTTATTCTGGGTTTTTGTTTTTGTTTGACGCCAACTCAATCAGCGCCAGTATGGGATTGCTCCATCAGTACTATAACCGTGCAGACTTGGGACATTGATAACTGCTGGTTCCCTGCTTGTGCCTGCTCTGTAACCATAGCTGGTTCCCTGCTTGTGCCTGCTCTGTAACCATAGCTGGTTCCCTGCTTGTGCCTGCTCTGTAACCATAGCTGGTTCCCTGCTTGTGCCTGCTCTGTAACCATAGCTGGTTCCCTGCTTGTGCCTGCTCTGTAACCATAGCTGGTTCCCTGCTTGTGCCTGCTCTGTAACCATAGCTGGTTCCCTGCTTGTGCCTGCTCTGTAACCATAGCTGGTTCCCTGCTTGTGCCTGCTCTGTAACCATAGCTGGTTCCCTGCTTGTGCCTGCTCTGTAACCAGAGCTGGTTCCCTGCTTGTGCCTGCTCTGTAACCAGAGCTGGTTCCCTGCTTGTGCCTGCTCTATAACCAGAGCTGGTTCCCTGCTTGTGTCTGCTCTATAACCAGAGCTGGTTCCCTGCTTGTGTCTGCTCTGTAACCAGAGCTGGTACCCTGCTTGTGCCTGGTCTATAACCATTATTGCTGGTTCCCGGCCTGCTTCTGCCTGCTCTGTAACCAGAGCTGGTTCCCTGTTTGTGCCTGCTCTATAACCAGAGCTGGTTCCCTGCTTGTGTCTGCTCTGTAACCAGAGCTGGTTCCCTGCTTGTGCCTGGTCTGTAACCATAGCTGGTTCCCTGCTTGTGCCTGCTCTGTAACCATAGCTGGTTCCCTGTTTGTGCCTGCTCTATAACCATAGCTGGTTCCCAGTGTGTGCCTGCTCTGAAACCATAGCTGGTTCCCTGCTTGTGCCTGCTCTGAAACCAGAGCTGGTTCCCTGCTCGAGCCTGCTCTGTAACAAGAGCTGGTTCCCTGCTGTGCCAAGCAATCAGAGCCATTGGGCGCCAGTTAGTGGTTCTTTGGCCTGCTTGGTACTGAGATTGTCCTCACAGCAAGCTGTGGCACATTCCCTGACCCTTCTCCAAACCCCAACTTAGGCTCAAACTCCGGCTCCATTAGTCCATTTCAAAGTACAAGGCATGCTGAAGGGAGGCCTCTGCATATTGCTATTATATATTGTTATAATTAGGTCCTGAGATTGCACTCCACTGCAAGATGAAGCAAATTTTATTCAAGGTTCTCTCATAGAGAACCATGTTCAGTTTCTGTTCAGTTTATATATATATATTATAATTCTATATGCTACTAACTTGCCTCTATTAAAAACGGAAAAGATATCCACTCAACACTGCCTCCTTGTGGTTTGTGTGTTGTATTGTCAAGTGGTTACGACGTCTGCACTAGAAAGTGGTTCTAGTCACAGGTTCGAATCCCGCCCGAGTTGCCTGAAATAATATTATCAGGCAAAGCACTGAGCACTCAGTAGGGCAAACCTTTTGGGGACCTTGATAGACGGGAGACGATTCTGTTGTTAAATGTTCTGGTGTTTTATTGGACACTCATTGAATTACAAACTAAACCATGCAATGCAGGGAAAGGGTTTAGATAAGGCGCCCCCACCCTAATGCAACAAACAGCCTCTGGTGTCCTGATATCTCTTTTGCCCTCCATTGCCCCTCCCAGATCGCAGCCAGCCTGCCTCGGCTCAGAGATCCTACGCGACTACGGCATCCATCGCCAGTCCCTGCAGCCCAGCCTGGTCTTTGTGGACCACCGGGCCAGCAGGGTCTGCAACTACCCGGCCGACTTCAGTCTGGCCACGCCAGAGCTGGTTCCCTGCTTGTGTTTGCTCTGTAACCAGAGCTGGTTCCCTGCTTGTGCCTGGTCTGTAACCATAGCTGGTTCCCTACTTTTGCCTGCTCTGTAACCATAGCTGGTTCCCTGCTTGTGCCTGCTCTATAACCATTATTGCTGGTTCCCGGCCTGCTTGTGCCTGCTCTGTAACCAGAGCTGGTTCCCTGTTTGTGCCTGCTCTATAACCAGAGCTGGTTCCCTGCTTGTGTCTGCTCTGTAACCAGAGCTGGTTCCCTGCTTGTGTTTGCTCTGTAACCATAGCTGGTTCCCTGTTTGTGCCTGCTCTATAACCAGAGCTGGTTCCCTGCTTGTGTCTGCTCTGTAACCAGAGCTGGTTCCCTGCTTGTGCCTGCTCTGTAACCATAGCTGGTTCCCAGTGTGTGCCTGCTCTGAAACCAGAGCTGGTTCCCTGCTCGAGCCTGCTCTGTCACCAGAGCAATCAGAGCCATTGGGCGCCAGTTAGTGGTTCTTTGGCCTGCTTGGTACTGAGATTGTCCTCACAGCAAGCTGTGGCACATTCCCTGGCCCTTCTCCAAACCCCAGCTTAGGCTCAAGCTCCATTAGTCCATTTCAAAGTACAAGACATGCTGAAGGGAGGCCTCTGCATATTGCTATTATATATTGTTATAATTAGGTCCTGTGATTGCACTTCACTGCAAGATGAAGCAAATTATATTCAGGGTTCTCTCATAGAGAACCATGTTCAGTTTCAATTCAGTTTATATATATAATTCTTTATGCTACTAACTTGCCTTTATTAAAAACGGAAAAAATATCCACTCAACACTTGTGTTGTATTGTCAAGTGCTTAAGACGTCTGCACTAGAAAGTGGTTCTAGTCACAGGTTCGAATCCCGCCCGCGTTGCCCGAAATAATATTATCGGGCAAAGCACTGAGCACTCACATCAAGCAGGGCAAACTTTTTGGGGACCTTGATAGACGGGAGACGATTCTGTTGTTAAATGTTCTGGTGTTTTATTGGACACTCATTGAATTACAAACTAAACCAGCAAAACAAACCAGTGCAGCAACGCTGTTGTAACACTTGGATATGGCCTAGGTCCTGGGTCTTGTCTTACCCGGGTAAGTGTGGCACAAATGCAACCGTACAGAGGCCGGGCCACAAACGATCAGGTCAGGGATAGGAACTCGGCAAACAGATGGACACACAATGCCATGATTTAGGCTCACTTAACTTTACAGCTAGTAGCTAACCCAACCCCCTTCCACCACCCCCCCCCCAACAAAAAAAATGGGATCGGCAATTCACAGCCTGGTGTGATGCAGCAGTCCCCTGGTTGCCTTGGTGATGACCCGCCTGCCGTTCATGTATGGCCACAGGGCCTCTGGGATGAGAACGCTGCCGTCTCGCTGCTGGTTGGTCTCCAGCAGCGCCAGCAGCAAGCGGGGCACAGCGCAGGCCGTGCCGTTCAGCTGCCAGGGTGGAAGAGAGCAGGGGGGGGGAAGAGGTGAGAGAGGAGAGGGAAACAAGCCCAAGGTTAGTGTACCGGAAACTGCTTCACACTGGGTGAGTCATCCGTGTAGCTTATCGCTTCATTAAAACTGTCGAGACACCACAGATCAGACTTGAAGGTTTGCAATGATGGAAATACTAAGTGGAAGGTTTGCGGTGACACCATGTAGCACTTCTCCGTCAAGAAGGAGTGTGGCTCTGAAGAGAGCTGGTAACTCAACGTTTCGGGTAGTGTGTACTCTGTCCTTCGTCAGTAGATGGCTTTTCACACTTTAAATGGTGTACCTCTCCCTAGAAACGCTCGCAAATGTAACACGCAACTCACTGTGTGGACGTAACGAAGATTCCCGTCTGCAGTTCTGTACTTAATCCGTAGCCTTCTGCTCTGGAAGTCAGTGCAGTTGGATGCACTTGATATCTGTCCAGATTGCGGTGGGAAAAACAAACAAAAATAACATTCTTTAATGTCATCCCGTCTTATCTCATCTCACCTGGGGGGAGGGGGGGATTTCACATCGCCTTACGATGCATCGCAACACGATTTACCATTGATAACCAGTCGTACATTGTAATTGGCCGTATGGTTTTTGTGCGCTCATCGTCTGACGATTGATCGCAAGTTACGATGAGTTTGGTGAAATCGACTGATGATCCCATCACATCTCATGTCTTACACTGTCTCCTCTCATCTCCTCTTGTCTTGTCTCATCTTATCTCAGCTCCTTGTCTGGTCATCTCCTCTTGATGTCTCTTGTCTAATTGGCTACCTCATCACAACTTGTCTTGTCACCTTGTCTCATCTCTTTCTTTTCTCGTCTCATTATAATATTGCCTCATCAGTTTTAGTTCTGTCTCATCCCGGTTTGTCTCCTCTAAGTTTTATCTACTTTCATTGTGATCAAACGTACAAAGGTAAAAATGACCCGGAACTTTTAAAACTTTGACAGGAAAGCTTTGACTGGACCGGGACATGAAACCGAGACCTCTGGTTTTGCATACCAGCACTCTTACCACCTGAGCTGTCCATCCCTTATTATCTTATTATGGTGGCCTTCCCAAAATAGTCAAGTAGTCTTTTCCTGAGTGGGGGGAGGTCAGTCAGAAGCATTCAAACATTTGCCTGCCGTATATCTCTTCTTCTTTTTTTTCTTCTTTTTTTTTGCCTCAACCTGCAACTTCTCTATTAAATGTGTTTGGCAAAATGCTTCTTCATATCAGTGTGCCTTTTCTATTCTCCATAAAAGCACTCCCTAGACGAGGTGAAAAAGTATACAATAAAATGACAAGTAAGTGGAAGGTTTGCGGTTGACACCATGTCACTTTTTTTAGGAGGAGTGTGTGGCTATGAAAAGTGCCGGTCAATCAATGACAAGCAGTTGTTCACCTCTCCGTAGCTTTGCCGGGCTGGCATCCAGGCCTCAATGTCGTACTTCCTGTAGGCCGGTGCACCCAGGTCGTGAGAGGGCATGTCCAGGAGTCTGCAGACGGGAATGAGGAGCACACGACTGCTCATGAGACCACAATAAGAGCCACCCACGCCTTGATATAAAGCGATGGGCAACAAAGGTTTGCACTTCTCGACGTAATGTTGTCTACATCACAACTGGTGGTTTATTTTGGGTATAGGTTTTTTTCCCCCAGACTTTTATAGTGAGGGTATTTAAAGCCCCTACACAACATTGGTAAGATCGAACAGAAATGTTCACAGATTTACATGAAACTTATACAGTTTGAAGATGGTTATATTTGAAACCCCTCACTGAAAAATTTCTGCCTAAAATGTTGTATTTTGGGAGAAATGAGTAAAAGAAAGAGATCTAAACTATGTTTCGGAACAGTACAGCGTTGAATGCTGCATTTTCGCGAAACAAATGAAGCGGTTTTCACGATTTTCCTGAGACTCGGTTTGCAGATTGAGCTGAAATTTTCACAGGTGTGCTATTCCAAGCATATGTTGGATCAGACAACGTATGGATGCTGTTCTTTGACCTCGACCAATGTTGTGTAGGGGCTTTAAACTAAAATGTTGCCCACAAGTTTCTGTAACATGAAGTAAATCAAAAAGGAAGAGTACATTCACCCGGATGCCATTGCCGGGTGAATATAACCATCCCCATTAGAAGTGATATTCATCCGACAACGGCATTCTTCCTGGAGGTCGTTCCTGTTGATGTTAAG
This sequence comes from Luidia sarsii, assembly GCA_949987565.1. Lineage (NCBI taxonomy): Eukaryota > Metazoa > Echinodermata > Asteroidea > Paxillosida > Luidiidae > Luidia > Luidia sarsii. Next base: position 22,748,885 of record OX465101.1, on the reverse strand, counting down.
CATATTCATGAACACTCTTTACTCCTTTTGGCCGATGTCTGAGTATAGAGCAGACATGAATACGCATAAACATGATGTAATGACAAGCGTTTGTGTAAATTATGGGAAGAATGACTTTGTAGGATGAATGTAACCTGCCAACAATAAAACAAAAATTGCAAACTGATCACTGACTAAAATGACCTGCAATACATAAATCTCAACAACTAGAGGGCTTGAGGTTTCGATCTGAGCAGGACCTTTCTCAAAGGCAAAGTGACAAGGACATACGCAGACAGTGAGGGGAAGGAAAGTCCTGACACACCAGATGCTGGAAGGACAAAAGGGAAGGGAGTGGGATACAGATGCACACATGAAGAGAGGGGAGATTAAAGGGAAAACAAACAAAAGGGTGGGAAGGATCAGAGGAACAGTCTGAGCAAAGTGGAAAGCCTCTATGATACATCTATGATACACGAGGTACCCGCCACTATACAAATCGTATCCACCACACGAACTCAATCAGCTCGCTGGTCCAGTGGTTAAGACACCTGCACTAGACAGCGGGAGCGACGGGTTCGACTCCCGCCCGAGCTGCCTGTATTTTTTTTTATTGTCAGCAGGCAACCGGTGCTCAGCACTGAGCGCTCAGTGCTCATTACGTCGAAAAGGCCAAACCCTCACTGAATTGCATTCTCCTCAACGCAACGAGAATAAGACACTGTATTACATCAACAGTGGGGGACTTATGCCTCCGCGCATAAGTGCATCTGCGAGAGACTCACTGGAAGTGCAGGCCCAGCTCAGAGAAGAGATCTTTCTGCACGGCGACAAGCTCCCCAAAGACCGAATCGCTCTGGTCCTGGGTAGTCACGCAAAACATCTCGACCTACAATCCAAACATTGACAGAAACAAATTTGGATCTACCTGCTCTGGGTAGGAACCATTTACGGGATTGGTTGCATCTGAATGAAAGAGAAATAGAGAGGGGGCCGTGATCTCTGGACGATATACAGCAGTCAAATGGTTCAATGCTTCTAATTTGTCCCCAACCCCCGAAAAATTATAGGTATTTAGGAAGGCCACCATCTGGATAGCTCAGATGGTAAGAGCGTCGGTACGCAATACCAGAGGCCTCGGGTTCACGTCCCTGTCCAGTCAAAGTTGTTTAAAAGTTCCACACCCCAACACCCTCGCCCCTCGCTCACACCACGAGTTGCAGGCCTCTCAAAATGGTCCCCCCTCCCCCCCCCCCCCCCCCGCCCCCCAACTTTTCAAAACCAGTTGACCCCCCCCCCCTCGCCCCGACTCAATGTCTACAATCCCTTTCCATGAGCGCAGTCCTGACCTTGGTGAACTGATGCACCCTGTACAGCCCCCGGGCCTCAGCACTGTGGGTCGTCTCAGCCCGGAAGCACTGGCTGGTGGCAAACAGTCTCTGCGGCAGATCCTCGGGGCTCAGCTCCCTGTCCAGGAAGTAGCCTAGCAAATCAAAACCAATCCATCTCATGTTCATTCATCTACAGTCATATGCTGCAACCTGCTCGCTGACTAAAATGTCCCAAAAAGCGAATATCAACGATTCGGAGGGCCCGACGTTTCGATCCTGGCAGGACCTTTAGGAAAGGGAGAGTAATAGGGACATGGATGACAGACAGAGGATAAAGGGGAAAGGATAGCTGGCAGGGGGAGATCAAAGGGAAGGGTCCTGCTAGGATTGAAACGTCACCTCATTCATCTGCTACAATTTATCCCCAAAAAATTGCGGAGGGACTGCTGTTTCCATCGGAGCAGGAGCTTTCTCAGAGGCAGAACAACTTAAGCCTTTCTGCCTTTGGGAAAGGTCCTGCTAGGATCAAATTACCAGGCCATATACTACAAAACTGAAAAAAGGGGGGGTTTAAATTGAAAGGCTAGGTTGAGATCAAAGGGAAGGAATAGCAGTATGGAAGGGAATAGAGATGCATAGAGGGGAATATAGCAGTATGGACATGATGAAAGGGAATAGAGCGGTATGGAAGGGAATATAGCGATATGGAAGGGAATAGAGCGGTATGGAAGGGAATATAGCGGTATGGAAGGGAATATAGCTGTATGGAAGGGAATAGAGCGGTATGGAAGGGAATAGAGCGGTATGGAAGGGAATATGGCTGTATGGAAGGGAATAGAGCGGTATGGAAGGGAATAGAGCGGTATGGAAGGGAATATGGCTGTATGGAAGGGAATAGAGCGGTATGGAAGGGAATAGAGCGGTATGGAAGGGAATAGAGCGGTTTGGAAGGGAATATAGCGGTATGGAAGGGAATATAGCTGTATGGAAGGGAATAGAGCGGTATGGAAGGAAATAGAGCGGTATGGAAGGGAATAGAATGGTATGGAAGGGAATAGAGCGGTATGGAAGGGAATAGAGCAGTATGGAAGGGAATAGAGCAGTATGGAAGGGAATAGAGCGGTATGAAAGGGAATAGAGCGGTATAGAAGGGAATAGAGCGATATGAAAGATAATTGAGCAGAATGGAAGGGAATAGAGCAGTATGAAAGGGAATAGCAGTAAGCAGTGAAGAGGAATGATCAAAGGGAGAAGTGAAGGACTTGATGAACAATAACGAAAAACTATAACTAAACATATCTGAACATGCATGTGTGGTGTTAACCACCCCCCTCCTGGATGTTGGGGCCATGTGGTTTGGATAGATCAGAAGCTGCCTCTCCTGGCTCAGATAGACGGCATCATTTGAGTGGCCAAGCGATTCTATAGCCCAGTGCACTCACTGAAGCAATAGCGAGATCCAAGTGATATTCCGAAGATGACCGATCATGACCGATGCGCGTAAGGAGTAGCCCATGGGGAGCCTACCTGCCAGGCCAACCTCAGCTGTCCCAGACAAGCACAGGTTCCCTTTGTGTTTCCGGCTATCCAGTTTGTACACCTGAGTGTGTAGGCCTTTGGTGCGCATCCCACATCCTTCCTAGGAAAGAAAACAAAAACAAAATCCTTCCTAGGAAAAAAAAAAGCAACAACACAGACACCCACTTCTTTCTTCACTAAACTGCATCACACAATTCAAGCAAATGACAAACATCTTTAAAAAAAGACACTGCACATAGTTTGAGTTCTGACTGACTTGAGTTTAAACCTGATTAACATGCACAAATGTTGTAAACTGCTAATACTGACTATAAAAACGACCATAAAGAAAATATCAAAAAAGTTATGCGGGCCTGACGTTTCAATCCTAGCAGGACCTTTCTCAAAGGCAGGACCTTTCTCAAACTGCATGCTCAGTTGGGGCTGCCCACCTGGAAGATTTGTCCGTAGGAGTGGAGGCATGTCTGCAGTCAAAGGGTTTCAGTACACACACTTCTTGGACACACATCACACAGCCTACGCTCCATTGTACTACACACAAATGGCCCTTTCTACTACACACAAATGACCCTTTGTACTACACACAAATGACCCTTTGTACTACACACAAATGACCCTTTGTACTACACACAAATGGCCCTTTGTACTACACACAAATGGACCTTTGTACTACACACAAATGGACCTTTGTACTACACACAAATGGCCCTTTGTACTACACACAAATGGACCTTTGTACTACACACAAATGGACCTTTGTACTACACACAAATGGCCCTTTGTACTACACACAAATGGCCCTTTGTACTACACACAAATGGCCCTTTGTACTACACACAAATGGCCCTTTGTACTACACACAAATAGCCCATTTTATTACACACAAATCAGCCTGATAATCCTTGACAAATGCAACACAGACTTCCAAATTGTACCACATTTAATTTGCTGATGATTATGATAATACAAATAGTGTACTTTTATTGACTTATTTCGCAGGTATAGTGTTCTCTGATTGTTTAGCGAGTTTTGGAAAAGGCACTTTGACACCCATTGCCACTAAAAATAATCCCGTCCGCAAGGGGTTAAGAATGTCGTGGCTCCCCCATCTGGAGTCTTTGGGGCACTTACAAAGATGAGGGGCTGCATCAGGTCTGGCACAGCCACTGCCCGGAAGCCCCTGGCCAGCAACCTCTCCGTCGTATACCTGACGAGGGCGTGCTCCAACATGGCCGCCGCACCCTTCAGGAAGTAGGACCTGTGGCCTGTCACGTGCCCCAGATTTCTGCCACAAAAAAAAAAAGACCTCAACCTCCAAATTTTGAAAATGGGCATGGGATCTATTTCCAAATCTACAACAAAACACACAAAAAATCCTGCTTGGCTTCAAATGTCAGGCTCTTCACCTTTCAGCATGAAAGCCCTACAAAAATTTCCTTTTTGAGAGAAAGATTGAGGTCCACTCACTTGAGTCTGATAATGTCCAGGCTTTCGCCCAGCTCCACGTGACTCTTGACAGGGAACGTGAAGGTCGGTTTCTGGCCCACCTGGGACACCAGTCTGGGCTCATCTTCCTCATTCCAGGGCTGGCCTCAAAAATAGATAAAAATACGGAACAAATCATTGTTTTTAACAATTGCTACGGCAACGTTTGAGCAGCACCATGTGGTAAGTCCTACCTTCATAATTATGGTTATGAAAGTAAAAGAAACACAGAAATGGTGTCTATTGCTTACTGACTTCACGGACAAAAGTTATGCATATCTCCAAACTTTGGAGGACCTGACCTTTTTCGATCCTGGCTGGACCTTGCTAAAAGGCAGAGACGGTCTGAGCAGGATCTGGACTAAACATATCCCAGCTTTGTGGCAGGGATGTAAGTGACCAACAAAGTCATTTCCTGAAGGCCAATAGATTGTGAGCGCTTTGACCGAGAGATTCATGGCAGGTGTGCAGGTGCCCTTCACTTTTTAGGGCTTTAACAGATAATAATAATATAATAACAAATAATAATAATAATAATAATAATAAAATTTAAAAAACAAAACTTATAAAATAAAAATAATAATAATAATAATTAAAATTTGCTACATGTTTTTCTTGTGGACACACGTATGCGTGCATATACTATACGTGTGTGTGTGCAGTCAATCATGCAACATTGCACTGCCGATGACGTCATCACCTTCTCTTTGGCCTGCGGGCAAAAGAGGGGGTTTTTGTGGGCGGGCCGAGCTAAAGATTTTGTTTTCCTTTTTCAGTCGCTATTTATGGGGTAGACATTAAAAGTGTTGAGTTTGTGAACTAGTTTAGCCTTTAGGATCGAAACGTCAGGCCCACTAAATTTTAAGATTTGCATTTTGGTAATTTTAGTCAGTAAGCAGTTTGCAACATTTTTGTATATCACTTTAGTTTAGCCTTTTAAGTAGAAAGTTTTCTCGATATTAAAATTCTCTATTTCAGGTACCCTTTAAGGGTAGCTCTTCAGCGTGTAAACAGTCAGCGTACCCATTCACATTCACAGCTTGGGATACACGTACCCTGCACCGCTTGTGCCTAATGAGCCATCCAGTACACCTAAGTACCAGCATTGAAGTTTGATACCAGGCACCGTGTCCCCGGCCACAGCAGAACCCAAAAAAAACCCACCGTAATCTGATTGCGGGTCTACTCTCAAGTTGTGGAGGGCCACTCACAGTTTCTGGATGTGTTCTGTTAGGCAGCATGGATGCTGACTGGTAGAAAGCTTCCTCCCTCTCCTCCACCCTGGCCTCCAGGAGGCGGAGCTCCTCGGCAAGACGAGCGGCGTCTCCGGCGTCTTGGCTCGCCAGTTCCCGGAGGTCGGCGAGTTCCCTCTCCAGGGCTTTCAACTCCTTCCACAAGTCCACCTGGAAAGACGGAGTTGGCTGTTCACTTGTGGAACTTCTGCGGCAACACTGCGCACACAATCTTTCTCAGGGGATGAGGATTATTTTAAAGTTGTGCTGGACTTTGAATCTCGGGAAAATTTTATGGGGATACAGGTCTCACAATATACTGAAAAGCACTCGATATGACAGATATAAACATGATGTTTTGCGTCAAGGAGAATGCAATTAAATGAGGGTTTGCCCTGCTCAACATAATAAGCAGCGAATGCCCAGTGCTTTGCCCGATGGCTGATAACAATTTTTGAGGCAGCTTGGGTGGGATTCGAACCCGCAACTCCTGCATTCAAGTGGTCAAGTGGTCAAGACGTCTGCACTAGAAAGCAGGAGTTGCAGGTTCGAATCCCGCCCGAGCTGCCTAAAATGTTTTCATCAGGCATCAGGCAAAGCACTGGGCATTCAGTGCCTATTGTATCGAGCAGGGAAACCCTCATTGAATTGCACTCGATATGACTCACAATATGCAAAGAAATGTTGACGAAGGTCCTGAGAGGATCGGAACGTAAGGCCCTCCTAGTTTTCGAGGTGATTATCGTCTGAAAGCAATATCGGGATATCCATGAATGCCACAATATCGATCAGCCGTCGTTCTAACTTCTTACCACTTTGTGCACGTCCCCGTCGCCCTTCCGGTGCCGGATGTTGTCGGCAATCTCCGTGACGTCCCGGCAGAGGTTCTCCATGTCCAGCTCCGGCCGGAGGCTGTCCGCGTACCTCCACTCGCTGAACCCGCGACACGTGCCGGCAGCGGCGGCGCCGGCGCCTCTCCCCGGCAGGTGACCCCACGGCGTAGTGTGACCGCGCAGACCCGGTTGGCGTGATCCGAGAACGGCCGGCCGGTAGCCAGCCTTGGACGAGGCTGGACTCGGTAGATTCTTACACGGGCAGAATCGCCACCTTGCACTTGAGACGAGCAGTCGCCGTGCCATCTCCTCTCCTACCAAAAAAATATAAAAATCTCATTCTTGAGAGAAGTTCATGAATTAAAAAAGCACAATAGGGTCATTCTTAATCATGTGTGTAATCAAAATAACAAACGATCGGGAAATAATACAATGTTATGTCAGGGAGCACATAGATATCAATTTGTACATAACTTTTTTTTATTAACTATGATATGCTCAATTGAATCAGGTAACATTTTTGTCAAACAAACAAAGGAAAAACTGACTGGGAACTTTTGAACAAATTGGTAAAGAAAACTTTGACTGGACCAGGACTCAACCAGAGTCTCAGGTTCAAGTCCCGGTCCAGTCAAAGTTTTCTTTGCCAATGTTTTCGCAGTGGCTGTTGTTACGGCAGTCGTCCGTGTGGTTCCCTGACTTCACAGTATTTGTCAGGATGTATAGCTCTTTGAACCAGACTATCAGCTAAAAGACTGGTTCAACCAGCCTGCAATGCTGACGAAATACAATCAAGTCAGGGAACCACACGGACGACTGCCGTAACAACACCCACTGCGTTTTTTTAAATTCAATTTTTGTTTTAGGGTCAACCTACCTAGTATAAGGGTCTGCCATTGTTCACATAAGCACTTAGGGTATGCGCACAATGTCTCATAGTATTAGTCATCATACTGTCAAGTAACTCCAGAACTGTGGGGTCCTCTTTCCGCTGCTCTCCCGACCGGAACCCCACAGATTTTTCCATAGGCTTCTGTGTAACATTAACTAGTAGTACTGTGGCATAGGGCTAAGCAGTATTTTATGAGTTATGCTGAACCTGCTGAGCCCTATGCCACAGCACTAGTGAACGTTACACCATGGAGGAATAAGGCCTCCATGGTTACACAGAAGCCTATGGAAGCATGGTTATCTGTAATAAACTATTTCTTACCCTACACTTAGTCCGAGTAACTTGGACCCGGCAAGTCGCCCTTTTTTTATCGAATTTTGATTTTTTTTTTTTCGGGTGACCCGAAACTCAAAATTTCAAAATTCGATAAAAAAAAGGTGACTTGTCGGGTCCAAGTTACTCGGACTACCCTACGTACAGTTAGTACAGAATGGTGAAGTGTAAACATTTTTCTGCTTTCTCAGATTACCATTTGAGCTGAAACCTTCGCAGTATTGCTCTCTTTTTTATGTTTTGTGGCAATAGTTTGACCTTTACCAATGTTGTATCTAGGGCAAAACTTACACAGTATTAGTTCAAAAACAGAAAATATCGTAACTGGTAAACGACATTTGCATACGGCCGGACACTTTATGTGTTTATGTTACTAACGATACTGGAAACAGACCCAAACAAATGTTTGAACGTACCTTCCAACTTTCCCTATCGTGTTTTCCTTATAAGTTTTTGCATTTGCACTAAAAATTAGGAAAGCGTAAGCCAGATTTTCATAAAAATAGGCCTACATGAAACAGAAAGTCATGAGCTACAAAGTACAAGGGCGCCGCCATCTTGAGTCGGGTTCCCAACACGCGGATGAGTTTCGTATTGATCAGATTGACATGTTATTGGAACCCGACTAAATACGGTGCAACACATGGTAGTACATCAAAATAATGTATTCATGGCTGCTTAGCATAAATTAACTTCGGGACCCATTGACCTTCCGCAGTTGAGAGATTAACTCATGAATATTCAGTTATGACGTATGGCAGTTTACTTGGCCTCCTTTAGGGTCTAGCAGGACCAAGTTATGGCGTGAGCCCTCGAGTTGCGCCATATCCAGATAGTGCGTAACTTTCGTGAAATCCGTCATAAAGTTATTGCGCAACCTACGCAATAAGATACATTTTATGGCGAAAGTGGAGTTACGCCATAAACCATGGAGTTCCTTCCTCCATGCATAAACTATATGTTTCGTGACTTTCTTGAGGCCACAATTTAAATAAGTGGATATCAAAAGAAACAAACAAACCGCGGACCTGACTTTTCGACATAATAATGAAGCTCAACCTCTGTCGTTGAGCTATGATGGAACCCCGTAAACTGTGTGGGGGCTCTTTAGGCCCTATGCCTCCACATTTGCACCACATACTATTATTATACATGTAGCGCAAAATGTGCACGTGCACAATGTTCAACACGCACTAAAAAACAAGTCCAAGAAATACAGAGTACAATCAAGTATAATTCATGAAATTAAACATGAAAAAATGATCAGTAAATTCAGCAAATCAAAAAACTAAAACGAACAAATTACAGCCTAATAATTAAATAAAACGCATGGCGGGTGAATCAATATAGGAAGGTTTGCGGTGACACCATGTATCAGGTCTCTTAAAAGGAAGAGGTTTGGTTCTGAAAAGAACCTGAGTGGTAACTCGACGTTTCGACCAGTATGCTCTGGCTCTGGTCGTTCTCCTGATGACGTCCAGAGCATACTGGTCGAAACGTCGAGTTACCACTCAGGTTCTTTTCAGAACCAAACCTCTTCCTTTTAAGAGACCTGATACATGGTGTCACCGCAAACCTTCCTATATTGAGCCTAATAATTGTAATATGAATTTAAAAGATGGGGGGGAAATCAAAAACAGTCGAAAACGGAAGAAAACGTGATAGGAAACAGTATTATAACAGAAAATGATCAAAACAAAAAGTGAAGTCTGGCAAATTTGATTGCTTCGCAATTTTGACCCGCAGATCGAGTTATATAGCTCACACGGTGGGGAATTTGCAGCTGATCGGGACATCTAAGAAATCAGCTTCCGGCTGGGCCTGCTTACCAAAGGGGACTCGACTCCATTAGAGCTCCGGTTGCTGCCCGATTATTATATCATAGTAGTGCAAGGACCTTGCACCGAGACCAGATTGCACTCCGGATAGCTATCTTCTGAGTGGAAAGAGTGAGACTGAGAAAGAAAAGGTGGTATATAGTTCCCCACTTCACGATCCTTGAGTCCGGGGGCTAATTTGAAAGAGCCTCCCTCGATAAAATCAGGGTGCAGGCCAGAGTTCCACTCGAGTGATTGCGACTTGAAACCATAATCATGCCTCCATTATTTTGTATAATCACTTTCAATCAAACTCAATGTATATATACCGTACATAAAATGGCACACCTGCGTACGTTTCGCCTCAGTCCGTCAACCACGTGAAGAGAAAAACAGTGGAAACGAAATTAAATGCTAACCCTTCTTCAGACATAGAAGGCGGTATTTGTACAATGAACTCTTCGTTCCAACGATCACTCCACGGAGCGATCATTGGAAAATTATCAAATTTTCTCTTTTTTCACGCTAAGATTTCACGGAATGTCTGATACCATCAGAAACTTCCCGATGAGTGATTACATTTCTCAAAATTAATTTGGAATGTCCGGAAATTGGGCACTTTGCAAAATGACGTACCCTCCATTTAAAGGTCCTATTTGTCGATGTTTGAGTGAAGATTTCTTGAGAAGTGCAGCATCCGAGACCGTAAAATCTCAACACGAGGATTCTATCATGACCATCTTGACCATCTGACTCGCTTGAGTGAGGTGAGGAGCCAGTAAGACTCATTCTTTTCGACTCTTAAACTTTTTTTATATCTACCCTCAGCAGGGATCACCCCCCCCCCACACTTTCATTGAGAAGGTGCCGGTAAATGGAAAGGTACAGCAATTCGGGAACCACGCACAAATATAGGTGCAGCTCATCTTTCGTTTTTTAAACTTAAATAACTTTTTCAAACAAATAATGAAAGGGAAAACTGGATAAAGATCGAATTCCGGCCCAATCTAGTTTCGACAGTCAGAGGGCCTGACGTTTCGATCCTAGCAAGACCATTCTAAAAGGCAAAGGCTTTGCCTTTGAGAAAGGTCCTGAGGCTAAGATCGAAACGTCAGGCCCTCTAACTTTTGGGATTTATGTATTGCAGGTCATTTCGGTCAGTGAGCAGTTTGCAAAAGTATGTGGTATTTCCTTCAGTGCAATAAGTTGTTGACTAATCATATCGCAGTCAGTTTTCCTTTTCTTAATCTTATTAGAAATTGAAACGGAACAAAAAGAGACGACGGAAAGACCAATGAGAGAAAGGCGTATAAAAAAAAATTATGACTCAAAGTGAGTTTTCTGAGGTTTTGGGAAAAGAAATGAATCAATCATCCCCCTGCGTACTGGTTTGCCGGATTCAATGATGATTCATTCTGAGAACGCGGTAAACTTCCAGGTTCCAGTGTCATGTGGACGTGCCTGCAGACATGCAGGAAGGACAACTGGACAGTTTCTATCACGTCGGTGTGATGTGTCCCCCTCCCCCACGTACGCCCACATCCCACATGTTGTTTGGGGTCGTGACCCACGGAACAAGAAACCATGCGAAACATATGGCGTGCAAAATTGATATTAATTCTCCCAAAATAGAGATAATAATTATCTCTATTTCTCTCTAATAGAAATATCTCTCTTTTTCTATAATAGAAATAGGTTCTATCTCAATTTCTAATAGAAATATCTCTAGGCCCCCTACAGAGATTATTAGAGCCCAATGGAAATTAGAACCCTATAGAAATCAGAACTAAAGGCCTAGAGATATCTACTTTCTTGATCGCAACCCACGGAACAAGAAACCGTCCCATTCATAGCCAAATATACGACTTGTAAAGTTGGCACTAGAGATACTGTACATATCTCTATTACAAATAGAGGTAGGCCTATCTCTATTACTAGACTAAAATTTTGAAATTTTGAAAGTGATAATAATATGTATGGCAAAATAATTCAGTTCTCGAACTATAAAACGGTGGAAAAACAATACATAGCCTCAACCTCGTTCTTAGAAATTGGAAGAGGTTGTCTGTGACTATAAAAATAGCTCAGATGTCTCGGGGTCAAATCCCGCCATAGTCAAAGTTGAAAATTGAATTGAATTGAAAAAAAAACTATTGGAGTTGGCAACGTTCCCAAGTTTTCAGCTCGACCAATGGACAATAATCAGTGATGAAATACTATGCACGTGCATGCACGGTACTGATATCTTAATATCGACACTAAACCTTTCCCCAAGGGAAATGTAGGTCTACATAAATTATAGGTTTAAACCTATAAAACAGCATAGGTATCGGAAGCACAAATATCACGGCCTTCTGTATGCTGGCATAATATAATAAACGGATATCATTACACCAAGTTTGTACTTAAATAGGCCTTTACACAGTCATGACGTTTATTTGTCGAGCAAATTACTTTGGTCATTATAGGCCTACAAGACAGTTTGATTGAGCAAATGACTTCGGTCATACAAGACTAGTTTGATAAACCGAGGAAAGGAAAACCCCGTAACTTATCAAAAGGAATTCAAACAAAAAAAATCCTCGTATGGATGGTCACGTTCAAGGTCAATGGACTAACACAGCTAGCAAGGCCAAAAAAAGCTGGCAGGTTACCAACGAAATCTTAAACCTAAAGACTCTTTCATCTCAAAACATGCAGGAGGCTTGGGGATTCGATCATATATATAGGAGGACCTTTCTCAATTCAGGCAGAGGGGCTTCCATCTTTCCATCTGTTTTAGGAGGTATTTTAAGTGAATGACCAGAAAAGGAATGCTATCATCTAGGCCTAATATAGGCCTAACGGGGTACATACGTTGGAAGGAATCAATGACTGAGAGTGAGATTCGAGTTCATCATTCAATATTTGCTGAGTGACTCTCATGTTGCATGCACTGCAGCGCCAAGACTGCGCCATCTTATACGGGTGCAGCACACTAATCCCATCCAAGATGGCTCCGCCGAGCTAATTATCATAAAGTGTGGACCCCACAACTTTTTCTTTTTAACGAGGGGTCTTTGGAGGATAATTAACTGATATATTGTAGAATAAGTGAAGCTTAAGACAACCTGGGGGTTCATTCTTCAATCTCGTGTGTGATTTGGAACATATCTGGCTTTAAATGTGGCCATATTTGGCTGTAAAGGTGGAGGGGTCCATCCCAAAATCCTTGCAGAAATTCGGCTTTGATGACTACACATTTTGAGGGTATATGTTAATTAGCAAAAGCTCTAAACGGCTAAGGGCAGAAAATTTGAAAATAATCTGAGGGATGAAGGTCCAAACTACAATCTTCAGTGTAACTACAAGAACTGAGAAACTTCTGGGTGTAGAATACTTGGCTTTGAAAGTTATTGTTTTTGTAAAGTGTTCAATGGGAGCTCGATTTTAGTGTTCTGCACCCACTACGATCATGCCGTGGGCGCCCCCTACGTGCGCACGCACTGTGGCATACCGTACGGCGCTGATACGATGCTGTAATGCGGCCCTAAATTCGCCCTCATCCTGCGTGGTGAAGACGCACTGCGCTGTTTATGTGTGCACGTCAAACCCAGGGGAGGAAAACAGTGAGCGATCGAGTCAGTACGCTATAGCATACTAACCTCATGCCTGTGCGGTCTACCAATAGGTCGACGCAGTAGTTTCACCCGGATAGAGGAAACGTCATTGTTGGGATCCGCCTCCCACCACCTCAATTAGATCACGGCCGATAGAGGACGGACACGCATAAAAAGCACCGGGATCTCGCACCGAGCCCAAAGCAGTAGAAGAAAGACTTGGGCAGATAAGCTCATCTGTATAGTGTGTCCTCTGTATACGTATACTGACAGGGAGAGTATTATATAGGCCTATACACACGCACTGCTGCAGTGTGTCCAGTTCGAAAGAGATAGAGAAAAAAAGAAAATTAGACGCCACCGACATGATGAGAGCCTTGCCGCTTCTTCTCGTGCTCCTGCTCTGCGTGCTTACGATACTGGAGACGGTCGAGTGCCGGCGGCCGAGGAGGCGCAGGATGACGAAGCAGCAGAAACAGCAGCGGTCAAGGGTAAGAACCTTCAACGCGATTCGCACAGCTCAGCCGCGACACGGCGACAGCTTCGCTTGTTGGCGGGAGATCACGCGAGTGTCTTCACTATCGGCTGCTCGGGACGCTCCTCAGATCTTTGCGGTGTTAACATTACACACTGACTGGAAGGTTTGCGGTGACACCATGTATAGCTAGCGCTTCTCTTCCGAGGAGGAGTGTGGCTCTCGACACACTCCTCCTCGGAAGAGATATTTGAGTGGTGTACGTCACACTTTCAGACAGGTCTGATATTGATATGATCAGTAGACCTGCTAGCCAAAACCGAAATTCAGAAGGACCTGACGTCGGGCCCTCCTAACTTCTTGGCATTTACATTTTGGGTCCTTCGAGCTCAGCAAGTAGTTTGCAACATATTTTGCAAATTACAACGGTCCTTATAGCTTTCTTTATCCAATATGTTTAACAGCCACCATTCAATGTGTTCAAATGTTCCCAGTCATTTTGTTCAGCATACAATACCATGTAGGCCCTCGACCTTAATAGTATAACACGCGTTTCCTCCTGTCATATATTGCATTGTGCTGAATTGTATGCGACTGTATACGTTTCTTCCTTTTGACGCCGCAATTAAGGTTATGCATCTGTAAGCAGATGAAACGCCAACAAACAATCGCTGCTTGAAACGAGACGCGGATGTGATGGGAAATGTTGGGCCCTTTTCCAAAACCCGGCTTAGGCTCAGGCTCCGGCTTTTCCTCCATTTCTTTCATCCATTTTAAAGTGCAATGCATGAAATTAGGAGGCCTTTGGCTTCGGTTTTGAATGTTATACTACGTTTTGAAAAAAGAATCCAAAGCTTCAACTTCAACAAAGAACTCCAGCCTGTGTTTTCAGCTTTTGGATGTCAGAGACGAAGCCGGAGCCCAAGCCTAAGCCGGGTTTTGGAAAAGGGCCTTTGTGTTCATATACATACAAACTCTGCCTCGAGCGCTTCGTGAGGCAATGACGTCGGCCGCACCGCATTTCTCGGCGCGCTGCACATAGTTATACCATGGAGGAAGAAGTCTCCCCTTCTTCCTCCATGGTTATACGGTGTATAGGTGGGGGGCATACGGTGCGGCAGGCAACCCAGTGTAGTGATCGCCGGGCTGCAAATTAGCTCCCGTGTCGCGTTGCATCGCCTGAAAATCACGGCCAGAACTTGCTTGCACGCGGTTGGCTCGGAGCCATGACTGGCGAACTTAGACACAGCCTGCTACGGGGTCACGTAGGCCTATTACATACAATGATACACAAAGTTGGCCAAAACCTGAAGGTAGGGGACACCATTTGCGAAGGTCAAGGAATCGCTTCCATACCTGTCTTTAAATCTCGACGTATAGGCCTACATAAAATAACACATCTGCGAAAGTTTCGGCTCAATCCGTCAACCATGTCATGAGAACAACCGTGGCAACGAAATTAAATGGCTAGCTTTTTCAGACATAGAGGGTGGTATATAGGCTTTGTGTGAAATTATTTGTATAACTTCCGAAACTCCGATCGCTCCACGGAGCGATCGTTGGAATTCAACAAATTTGCTTTCCTTTTTTTTTTCGAAAACGGAAGATTTTCGAGCGCTTACGTTTCACGGAAACTGATACCATCACAAACTTCCTGTTGAGTGAGTAATATTTCTCAGATTTGGATCGAAATATTAACTCGTGACATTCTTGGTCAATTTTGAAAGATAAAAAAGGCCAAAGAAAACTCTGACTGGGCCGGGATTTGAACCCCATACCTTTTGTGTACCAGCGCTCTTATAACATAATACACCCCTAGATGGCGGCCTCCCCAAATAGTTATAGTCAACTAGTCTTTGTCAGGGGGGGGGGCATACATGGTTGTGGCGGTCAGAATCAACCGCAAATTCAGAAAATTTCTGATAATTCCAGAACAAGTGATGAGAAAAAACGATGCTTTGCCCATCACGACGATTTTTCACACAAGTTATACCCACATGCATGTATAGGCCTATACAGTCATGTGCTTTGCACACAGCAACGAAAGAATTTCTATATAGAGAGAGCCGTCTCGGAAGCCCAAAATAAATGTTGCCGATGATTGACCGGACTTCCTTTTGGAGTGGGGAGTCCCTTCAAATGAGACTTGGAAGGGCTTCATGCTTTGTGGGTTCACAATGTATTGTAAGAGGTTTTCGGTGACACCGTGCGCCTTTACGAGGTACACTGGTAATCTCTTTTGTGAGGGGATCGTGAAATGTCGGCCCGTCTGTGGCCTCCTCACACGCAGAGCCACATTCATCCTCACGACTTATATGTCACGGTATTGGCGCAGAGGAACTGAGCCAGTTCAAAAGACTTCTTGTTTGGCATGTTTAGAGCGGATGGCGGTGCTCAAGCATGCGTACGTAAAATATCCCGTTCCGTACACAGCCTTGCAGTCAAGGCAAAATGTGATTGAGAGACATTATATTATGGCGAATGTCTTCACAGACTATAGGCCTTGAGGTCAATGCACGCAGTGAATCTTGCCTTAATTGTGTGGGTGGGTTGGGATTTTGTAAAGGATTTCTCAGTGTGAAAGCACTCAGATGTCAATACAATGACAAGGTCAACGAACAGACAGACAAGCAGACCGGAATTCTTCACTTTCTCTTGTGGGCCGAAGCAACGATTCACTGCAGCCCGGTGTTGCAGGGCAAACAAAAAGGGAAACAAATCACGATCGGGCAAGAACTAAACAAAAGTGATATATTACCTGCAGGAGGTCGTGTTATCATAATAGCCTACTGATCAGGCATGGTGACGATTTCAAAGGCTGGATTATAGTCCTTCAGCTGTGTTGCAAACAAGAAAGGTGTACGTACCGGTATAGTATACTTTTAAGTTAGTGGTTTTATTTATTCACATATTTACATTGTTTCAAACGATTACTCCTCTTATCTATACCGGTGTTGGCGAACTGAATACACGAAACAAGAAGCAATGTTGGTCAGTGAGTAACCATTTTATTGTTCAACAGCAGACATTATCACCATGCCAGGGTTTCCGCTGCATAAATAAACCGTGAGGTAGGCCAACGCGGAGCTGTCTATAGCGAGGGCCATTTGACTCCGGATATTGTGTCTTCTAAGCTTGCCATCACCGTCGTTATAGAAGGTCACAATCATTTTGACGAGATTCGAGCCAGAAGAGAAGCACTGGTTTCACGTGTGTGCGAAGTGACGGTGCCTTCGGGATATTTCCTGTTTCAACGTGTACGTGGCAGACTGCCGTAAATACCCGCGCCCAAATTTGGCGAGGCCATGGGTCGTCAAGCCATCACTCGATCCCCCAAAACTCATCTTTATTTGACCGATTTCCGTATTATCAGCCCTCTGAAATTAAAGGGAAAACCATGACACACGCATTAGGCCCATGGGTGTTGGGTTCACCGCACCCAGAATGACGTCACCATATAGCCGTTGTCCACGCTGGTGGTCTCTGACCCGTTTACGCACACTTTGCAAAGCCATATGGCTGTTTGTGGAGACACTGCAAAATATCGCTGGTCGAGATACCAAGTGCATGGTGACACCATTAGCACAATCGTACGTCCTACTCACGTAATACTCTTCATTACTATATAAACCACGCGTATGGAATTCCGTCAATCCAGCTTTAAAAATAAAACCCTCTTTGGGCTGCTTTAGGTGTGCGTATACAAGCTTGGTCTCGTTTCTCATTATGTAACATAGTTGAACTTCTCTTCTTTTCTCAGCCATCATTTTTGACCCCCCCCCCTTCTTTGCACAATCATCTATAATGTTTTGCCCTTTCTTTTCTTTCGTCTGTTTGTTTATTGTCTGTTGTTGTATTTGTTGTGCGTTCTTAAGACATCCCATCTCAAGCTCTGCTTTCAGAGATTTGCCTCCATATCATCACTACTTGCAATAAACATTATACACACTTATGGGTGCCTCATAGTGATATATAAATTATAGTTATCCAAATATTAACCGTTACCGGCCTATTGGTGCATTTTCTTTATTTATGTTGTGATATATGGAAATATATTTGTTCCCTTGATTGAATTAAACTGCATTGAATTGAATTGAACTGTTGTATCGGTACAGTGTTGGCCAAATTCAGTCCAAACTCTCAATTAGAAGTTGTCATAAAAGCAGACCAAGTAATGGGCGATCGATTTAATACGCATATGTATATTTAATTTCCGCTGCATGTACCTTGTCTAGATCCCCTGACATTTCCTATTTGTTTACACAAAATGCCCCCCCCCCCCCCCAGACTCAAAAATGTGATCAATTTCGTTCGGGCTTTTAAGTTGTTGTTTTTAGAAAAATCATTTTAGCAGATGGCGTTTCTCATCACAGCATGGTCAACTCTCATAAAAAGCACGAGGAAGGAGGCGGTTGGTGCCGTGAAAATCAATGGCAGAGGTATACCGTAGCTCGTCCGACCAGTGCAGGGCTCACGGCAAACAGATTACTGGGTTCTGCGCGCTGTGTTAATTTGAACACATGCCTGCGTGCAGCTATAGCCGTATAATTATCATCCTCGCCTTGAATCGATTTTACACAAAAGTGTGTCTCCGTGACTTGGATCCCGCCGGCCGTATCTGGTCAAGAAGCCTGCCCTTTTGCCCGCGTCTTGGACGTTGAGCCTCGCTAATAATTCGCCTTGTTGCTCAGCGTCGATACTGTCAGTATCTTTTTCAGTAATTGCCCCTATTACCCTCGGGAACAAACTACCAACACCCTTAGCCTGCAGTTTAAGATCTTACTGAAAATACGCCTTTTCAATTCATGATTAAATTCCACAAAAGATCAGTTGTGTGTCGGTACGGTCGAGGGAGGTGGACCGTACGTGACCGTCTTATTCCTTGTATGTTTGACAATTATTTGTTAGCATTGTGTTACATGTATTGAAACAGTATGTTTTATAATTATTCTGGGTTTGCCGTGCTCGACATTGACCGAGGTCGTAGGGTGGATTCGAATAATTGTTATGTATATAGTATTGTGCACCGCGTTGCATCATATGCCGCTTACGAAATGAATGCTCGGGTCACATTTAAGTTTTCTCTCACCCGTTGCAATGTTAAAAGGCATCTACAACAAGCTTTTGACCCCAGTTTCTTGGTAAATACTCTGTACTTATCAAGCCGACAAACAATCAAAGCCTGAGCCCGAGCCCGATCCGTGGATTCGTATAAAGGGCGGGTTCGAATCCCGCCCGAGCTGTCTGTATTTTTTTTCAGCAGGCAATGGGGCAAAGCACTGAGCACACACTGATTATGACATCGGATAGGGCAAACCCTCGTGGCATTCTTGTATTTCATTCGTGTATACGATGTATAAAACTTCACTGCGGGTCGGCCGCAGGCGAGTCCAGTCATTCGCCATCAGTGAGTGAAATAAGATAGGCCTATTGCTGGGGTAGGCCACCGCGGAGCTGTCTATAGCGAGGGCCATTTGACTCCGGATATGTTGTCTCCTAAACTTCTAAACTTCTATAATACTTCACTGCGGGGCGGCCACCATTCGCCATCAGTGAGTGAAATAATATAGGCCCATTGCTGATAAGTTTTCCGCATGTTATATAATACGGGCACTATCATAAATCTCAGTGATCTTTATTAAAGGCTAAACTTTGATAACTTCTTCGGCGTTGCTGACCTGAAAACAAATACTGATATTATTCGCAATGATGTTGGATGGCCTGACTTACCGTTCCTAGCTGGACTTGGCTCAATGGCGGCTTGTCCTTTTTTGCCTTTTTGTAGAAATATTCTGCAGGGAGGAAAACAACAGGCTCTTTGGCTTTGATACTTGCATTTCTGGATATATTATTTGGTCAGTAGAAGAAGTTAGCAACTGGTTTTCAAATCAAAATCATTATTTGTTTTTGTTTTTTTCAGGATGCTACAACCCGACCAACGACAACGCCAGTTACCACTACCGAGACCATAGTGGCAGGTATTGAAATGCCCTTCAGTCTCACTGACGTCCGCAAAAGGACAGTTATCAGAGATGTTTCGCACGGGGAACGGATACGCGCATACGCATACGTTTAGCTATCCGCACCAATTTGTGGCCATCCCGCTGTTTCGTAATCCTGACGTATTGCAATATTGATGGCGCTGTTCACAATCCCAACGCTCTGTAAATTAAGTCGATTTCCACAACCATGAGCCCACGTTTTGATACCCTATACATGCATATTTACTTATGTTCGTATCTAAAGTCTTTGAAACTCGCACGGATGTGGTACTCCAATGAGGGTTTGCACTGCTCGACGTGATTAACATCGAGTGCTCAGTGCTTTGCCTGATGCCTGATGAAAACATTTCAGGCAGCTCGGGCGGCATTCGAACCCACGACTCCCGTTTTCCAGTGCAGACGTCTTAACCACTTGACCACCGAGCTGGTCGAGGTCCTATGGCGGATTCGAATAACGTATACCGGCGGTTGCATACCGTGTTACCGGTACATCATAGACATAATAATCTCCTTGGCTGCAGAAACGTTGCAATTGTTACGATTGCCGAATATATATCGGATTCCCCTGAAGCTTGTGTTGATGGTTGTTGCTTTTGCTGGGTGTTTGTGTGCATGCGCAGCCGAAGCTTGTCACGTCATCTGCGAGGGAGACTCGACCATTCTGGAGGATTCCTGTTCCTGTGGCTGCCTTCAGTCCGGCTTTGGGTATGACCCTGACAGCGGCCAGTGCAAAGGTGAGGCGTGACCGATGGCTTGATCGTAATCCAAACAACATTCGACGTGTACATAATTATAGAGTTTTGGGTTGAAATGCTTCCGACTGGCACATCCACAAAGACTGACTGGGTGACTTTTTTGGGGGGGAAGGCCTCCATCTACGGGCTGGATAGCTCAGATGGTAAGAGCGCTGGTGTATACGCAAACGCCAGATGTCTGGCTGCAAGTCCCTGTCCAGTCAAATCGTTTCTTTGCCATTTCTCAAAATTGTTCAAAAGTTCCCAGTCAGGTTTTTCCCTCTATTTGCTTGTCTATAAAGCAATACAAAAATATTGCAAACTGCTTACTGACTTAAATGCCCCCCCAAAAACTAACAAAATATAGAGGGCCTGGCGTTTCGATCGATCCTAGGCTAGCAGGACCTTTCTCGCAGGCCCACCCAAGTTTTGAGATTTGCCATTTCGAAGCTGTTTGGAACAACTTGCGTGATGGGAATACTTGACTTGTTCCCGCGCGCGTCGTATACGGTGCGATTGTTTGCTCCCAATATCTTGCTAATCATTACTGTATAAAATGTGTCATTCAACTATGCCCCAGATATCGATGAATGTGCGGACGAGTCTACGTGCCAGGGAGGGGCGTGCGTAAACACGGTGGGCTCGTATCACTGCGCGTCGTGCCTCAGCGGTTACAACCTGCATGCCAACGGAAAAGTGTGCCTGCCCGTGCCTACACTCATTCTCCGTACGTATGATATGACAGCATCAAGGATCATCCCTTTACCTTTTATTAATCCAATTTTTATTTTCAATGGCAACTTTCAACAAAAGACTATCACAAGTATCTGCCGCAGATCTAGTGGGCATGAAGTTTCGATCCATAGCAAGACCTTTCTCAAAGGCAGAATTGGGCGCAGCAATGACTGTGTCATTTCACATTGGAATTGGGTCACAGGCCTAATAAATGAGTATATTCTCGAAAGGCCTTCTTTGCAGATCAGACAAATTTTCGGAGTCGAAACTGAGATTCTGAAACAGTACCGTACTAGCCCCAGTGCTGAACTCAATCCGGTGTTGCTTTGCTCCCCAAAAAGGCCCCCACACGGTGTACTATAGGCCTAGTATTTATTACGGTCGATAATGGACATGCTGCAGCTTGTTCTCGCTCAGTTTAGGCCTCGGTTTAGGCCTAAGTTACTTCGGGCCGGGGATCGTTGGACTGAAATAACCAGCGAGCACTGGAATTCTTGCCCCCTTTTTTTGTATTCCCATCAGCGTGCAGAGGTCTGCAGTGTCTAGGCGAGTCCTCTCTGGATGAACGTCGGTGCCGGTGCAAGTGCAACTCTGGAATGAACTATGATTACTTCACGGAGAACTGCGCGGGTAAATGTTAACGAAAATCATCTGTTGACTACTTTTGGGAATTAGGCCACCCCCAGTTAGGTAAACACTGCCATTATTTTTGTATACACGTCTTCTAAAAGTTAATGGTTGGATGCTTCTGGCTAATGCCCCCACACCCTGAAAACGAGTAGGCCTAGTTGACTGTTTGGGAAGACCACCATCTGCGGGCTGGGTAGCTCAGATGGTAAGACTAAGAGCGCCGGTGAGCAAAACCAGAGGTCTTGGGTTCAAGTCCCCGGTCAAGTCCAAAGCTTCCTTTGCCATTTTGCATTCAACAGTTAGTGAGGTTAGAGGTACACTGAGGGATAAACTGCACGGAATGTCCACGCCACAAAGCCCATCACACACAACCAAACCAACTCTTAGGTCGTTTTCGAAATGGAGGCTTAGGCTCGTGCTCTGCAGCCTTCGTCTGCGTCTCCGTCTGACAAAACCTGAAAATCCAAGTTGTGATTTGTTTCCAAATTTGATGGGCACAGAGTATTTACCATACACCTGGGGCCAAAAGCCTTTTTTTAGATACCCGTGATTTTTTATAACGAGTAAGATCAATATTATGACAGAAGCCTAAGCCCGAGCCTAAGCCTTAGTTATAGGCCTAGTCCTGAGTTAGTTCATTCGCATAGTCCCGGTCCATTCAAGGTTTTTCTTTGGTAATCTTCGAAATCATCGGAGAGTCACGTTAACGCCGGTGTCTTTTTAATCGCTTATGTACAGATATTGATGAATGTGCCGAGGGCATCGACAACTGCGAGTACACGTGTACAAACTCCATCGGCACATACCGTTGTGCGTGCCCCCCTGGCTTCAGGCTCAATCCGTACGATCTCGCCTCATGTGACCCCGTCGACCCGGGTGAGTCTGTTATACATACTCCCCCACAGCTCAACGGCGATGATCCGCCTCCGTCTCACAAGTAGGGATCGAGCCCTCCCGTATATCAAAGCCGTCCTATTCAAAAGAACATGATCTCCGACTCCCCGGTCGAGTGATTTATTACACGGCTTGCATTAAAGCCGCGTTTCCACTGGACTTATTTTGGTTAAAGTAACCGAGACGATGGTTACTTTGACCAAAATAAGTCCAGTGCAAACGGCCCAGTCAAATTTCTCTCGGTTACTTTAACCGAGTCCAATGGTTACTTTTACCGAGCAACCTCTGCCCAGTATAAGTGACCAGGTAAGTTTAACCGAGCCGATTAGTCCAGTGGAAACGCACCACTCGGTTCAACGCGACTCGGTAAAAAAACACATCCGGCCTATGACGTAACACGTACATGCACAGTACACAGCGTCTTCTTCGTATCGCGCTAAATGTACACACGTACATTGTGTATCCGACTGACACTTGACCTTCATGAGCCGTTATATTGCCAGCTCGATTACTTTAACCATCGTCTCGGTTAAATTTGACCGACTCAAAAGTCCAAGTGGGAACGACAGTCAAATTTGACCATTGGAAATTTAACCATCGTCTCGGTTAAATTTTAGTCCAGTGGAAACGCGGCTTTAGGCTGAATTGCACGCACGCGCGCACGGCTGGGAGAAAGAGTATTTGCATTATAGGCATAGTTTATGAATACTTTTCAGTTGAATTCGGGAGACTCGGAGATAGCTAAGAATAACTGATATATTATGGCAGTTAATGGTTGAATTGCTTCTGACTGGCGCCCCCCACCCAGGCAAAGACTAGTTGACTATATAATTATTTGGGAGGCCACCATCTAAGGTTCGGATAGCTCAGATGGAAGAGCAATCCTGAGGTCTCGCGTTCACGTCCCGGTATAGTCAAAGTTTTTCTTTGGCAATTTTTCAATTTGTTCAAAAGTTCCCAGTCAGTGTTCCCTTTGGTTTGTTTGATTAGGTCATTGATAGACCGAGGGACCATTTCCCTTACCCAAAATGAGTGATTTTCGTTTGAAAAAAATATCGGGCCCCAAAAGGAAAGATGTATCAAAACAAGGACGTCCGTAGTAGAAATCGGTAGTGGCGGGATCGAATCCCATAGCCCGAGCTGCCTGAAATGTTTTCATCAGGCATCAGGCAAAGCACTGAGCACTCGATGTTAATCACGTCGGGCAGTGCAAACCCTCATTGAATAACAAACACAGGTAAAAACGGTATGGGATACCGGTACTCAATTTAAGGCACACGAAAGCCATGCAGATATTTTAGCACAAAGCTAATGAAGGAGTCTCCTGTAGGTGTACACCATTCATGTACATGTAGACTATAAGCACTTTAATCGTATTTTGTGTCCCTTTGGTGTCTTGTTTTTTATTTCAGATTGTAGGGATTCTTCGCAGATCTGCGCGTCCATTGCGTCTCCCGCTGAATGTGCGTACAGCGCGGCCATTCGTAACATGTGCCAAAAAAGTTGCCGACTGTGTGTCAGTTAAAAACGGGTCACTAGCCCTGTAGGAACTGTCTCCTCGTTGTCTCACTCACCTGTATGTATAACTCGTCCCGTGGTCTCTGTTCTCTACAAAAGGCCATGAACGGAGAAAGGAAAACAAAATATGAGTTACACACCCGACTTATCATCTGAATTGTACATTCAAGTCCAGAACTACCGTTCTTCACTTGAATTTGAATTTGAATTTATTATATTCAAAATATGAAACACCGATTTTGTTCGTCTTCAATCCAGTTCTGGTATTTTTGGTATACGGTGTTTACATGATCTTTATTTTCTTATAATCTTCCTGTAGCGTTTTAACTTCTTGTTGCAGGATTATTGAGCGGTACAACGGAAGTGTGGCTATAGTATACCTTTAAGCTATGTACACGTACCGGTACGTGATTCAGTGTTCGTAGAATGCCATAATAATGCAGCGGAAGTATGTGAGAACGGCGTCAGATAACTGGTCGGACCACACGAGTTGCATATCAAATTGCTCCGTAGCTAGCTGCCAGCTCAGTCGAAGGGAAACATACCCAGGAAGATACTCGCATATCTTTCAAAGAACGCTGATCTAAAGCCGCAGATATGGCGTCACCCTCTTTACACCACGCTGTGTCGAAAGTAGTGACTTGGCGCTGTATATTTTTGGACTGAGTTCAAATTCTTGTCCTGCTTTAATTTATTAATACCTCTCCTCGGTGAAGGTTTGTCTTGGAATTTTCAGAATTACGCCGAAATGTAAATCTGCACGTCACGATTGTGTCAATGTACCGTCAATGGATATCTTTCTGTACAGCCATTCGATTCATATTTATGCACATATCTTCATGATATAGTAACCCAGCAATAGAGTATTTTTACAAGAGTGTAAATCATGTTTGCCTTAATTTTATATCATACGTACTCAAAGGCATTGCTACGTATTGTAACAAAACATAATGGTCATTTGGTATCAGTCTTTCATCGAAAAATTGTATTCACAACTAAACAATTCTGATGACTTAGGCCTACCTATAGACTTTAGTTCTGTATCGGTTTCTGTACTGTCTAGTATTGTACCGGTGACAATGTTGAAGTTATCTAAAGGGAAGATGATGAAAGCAGTCGATGGCGATGTATAGAGATGTGTTCACGACCGTGATATATAGGCCTACCAAAATGTATTCATGAAATAATTTATTTGTGTTATCAATGCGTCTCTTGCATGTTGATCAATTAGAGCGCATTCTATTGTAAAGTATCGGTTGATTAAATTAATTGAAATCGTAAATTTGTGTCACATTTAGTATTTGCTCAAAATCAATAGCAATCGGGTATTAAATATCTCATCCAAATTTTGGATGAGATATTTCCAAATTTCTGACAAAAATATGTCTATTTTGGCCGGCTCGTGTTTTTTTACGTTCCTCTTCAGATTGAAACACGTCCTCACGGTGCGAAGCGCATAAGATAGCCTACTCTTGCGAGCACACTGAACGACAGTGAGCCAAGTCGTACGCATTCTCTCCATTTCGTGGTCACAATAACATCAAACATTATCACGTTCTGTTCACGCATCCAATGTTGAATCTTTGTCACTATTTGTGACTTTCACCGCTTCACTTCCGGAGCGCCGAAAGCAGACGACAGAGGACTCCATTGCTAATAATAAAATGGCCGCCGAGCTACTTCACCTTTTGCCATAGAGCTCTATGCCTTTTGTGCACAGTAGGCTATTTTGCGCGCTTCGCGCGCTATAGGATCTTTGCTGGGCAGAGCTGGGCCCGAGAAGGAGGCACTATTTGCGTCGTACCTGAAACTTTCCATCTATTGTAAATATTATGGCCCAACAGTTTCAGCATCGGCGTGTCTCTACCAGTTCGCCATCGCTTGTCAGCGTGGTCGTGTGTCTGTTTGGTCTGGGGGGAGGAGAAGGATACTTATCTCCTATCTCGGAGTCGGGGATCCAGACCGTACCAGATGGTCATGATGTTATGGGATCCGCAGGGTCATCAGCGAGTCTTATGACAGAGTGTTGACATACGGGGCCAAGACAAATCGTGCTTGTAAACATGGAGAGGCAGAGAGCACACATCTCTCATCTGGCTGGTTTTGAATTTCGTGAGTATATTATGGCATAGTTCTGCTGGATGGGGCGCGGCAGCCAAACTTTGGCCCGATCCGAAGCGTATGACCTGTTACTTGGCACAAACGCGACCAAAGAGGGCGCTGCTAATTTCGCTCAGGGGTGCAGAACACTAAATAGAGCTCCCATTACAAAAACACTCATTTTCAAAGCCAATTATCCCATGCCCAAAAGTCTCTCAGTTCTTGTAGCTATACTTCAAATTGTAGTTTGGACCTTCATCTCTCAGATTCTTTTAAATTTCATTGCCCTTAGCCGATTAGATTTTTAGCTAATTACCCCCAGAATAAAACACCCCCAAAATGTGTAGCCGTCCAAGCCGAATTTCTGCAAGGATTTTGGGATGGACCCCTCCACTTCCGCAGCCAAATAGGGCCACATTAAGCCGGATATTGCCAAACGTACAAATCAATTTGAAGAGTGAACCCCCAGGTTATCTTAAGCTTCAGTTATTCTATAATGTGTCAGTTAATTAGCCTCCAAAGACCCCTTATTAAAAAAAGTTGTGGGTCCACACTTTATGATAATCAGCTCGGCGGAGCCATCGTGGATGGATTTTGTGTGCTGCACCCAGAAGTCGAGCTCCCAATGCAACACTTCAAAGCCAATTATTCCACAACCAAAAGTTACCCAGTTCGTGCATGGAGGAAGGTTTTGGTTCTTGTAGCTATACTGAAAATTGTGGTTTAGGCCTTCATCTCTCCGATTCTTTTTAATGTTTGTGCTCCTAACCAGTGATAATATTTTTTTCCCCATAACAACCCCAAAATGTGTAGCCGTCCAAGCCTAATTAAATTCTGCAATGATTTTGAGATGTACCATCCACTTGTACAGCCAAATAGGGCCACATTCAAAGTCAGATATGTTCCAAATTACACACGAAATTGAAGAGTGAACCCCAAGGTTGTCTTAACCTTCACTTTAATAATTCTACAGTCCAAAGCCCCCTTTAAATGTTTTTGTTGTGGGTCCACACTTCGTGATGATCAGCTCAGCGGAGCCATCTTGGATGGAATTAGTGTGCTGGCCCCTTCAGATTTGGCCATGACACAATATTGGTCACACTAATCGGCGTCAAAACACGGCTTTCACATCTATAGGGCTGGATAGCTCAGATGGTACGAGCATCGGTATGCAAAACCCGAGATCCGGTCAAAGTTTCTTTGCCATTTCTCAAAATAGGTTGGTATTGGCATACGTTTACCAGTGCACAGTGGTCTTGAAAACTTCATGACGTCACCACGTGTCACGTGACAGAACTTTAAAGGTGCAAATTTCAAACTCCAATAAAAGCAAAAATGCAATTCCGTTTGGTTTCAATCTTGCGCTATATCTAAGTTGGGAAAAGGTGTATCCAAAAAATGCCCTCATTTGATACAGCCATTTCCTACACGACAATACCTCACACAGACTACGACTTGCAAAGAAAGAATCTACGTTAGGAGGCCAGCGTACAAATTCAAAACATTGTATATTATTTGTACCTCATCTGAGAAACAAACAAAACCAAATGTATGCAAGTAAATGCAACATTTTTTATTTTTTTTTATTTTTACAGCACAGAATTATTTAACCAATCCTAGACCTACAAAAGGAACATATGTGACATATAGACGGTGGTACATGGAGTACAGAATACAAACACCCGTGTATCGTCAACGTCAAGATTATTGAGGAAACACAGAGGGTCTTACTTATAATCATAATTATCATAATAATAAAGCATATGGTGCAATCGCTGTGAATATGTAAGTATACACATCCAGAGAGTGGGTGCTTAGTGATGGCGTGGTAATCGCTGGCCTATTGAGTCTAGTTGAACCATTCGCTAGCAGATGTGTATCCACTTTGGCATGCATGTCCATGGGTTGAAACCATCCAGGTACCCGGCTGAGCCAGGGGAATTGCTAGGCCAAATGGGTACGTATTAAACATGAGATGGGTGTACATGTTTCAATCAAATGAGCACACATAACCCATAAAATGGGTGCACCACCCCTTGTCAAATGGGTACACATAACCCATAGAATGAGTACATATCCAATCAAAGGGGTACACATAACCAATTAAATGGATGCACATGCTCCCATGAAATTGGTACACAAACACATGAAATGGGTGCACACGCCCCACAAAACGGGTATACATAACCAATTAAATGGGTGCACAAACCCCAATGAAATGGGTATACATAACCCATGAAATGGGCGCACGTGCCCTCTAAGAAATGGGTGCACAAGCCCCCATCCAATTGGTACACATAATCAATGAACCGGGTACACATATCCCATTCAATGGGCGCACATGCCCCCATGAAATATGGGTACACATTCCATAAGCCATAAATTGGGTGCACACACCAAACAGTTGCAGAGCATGCATACATCAGAGGTTTGCTTCAGTGCAGATGGCTCAGCAAGAGATTAACTTGCCGGGCAAAGAACTAACAGACAGTGATCAACATTTTGGGGGGTTTTCCTCTACAGAAAATTCTAGCAATCTGTGCTTGTGGTCTCTGACAAACGGTGCCCAGGCATGGAAATCAGTGATAACGTACATCTCCTGCCAACAACCAGTCAGGGTTCACAAAGTGAAACCGCATCGGAGCAGCCCAATGGTGCAACCGCAGCAGAGGCGTCAAGCCGAGACGTCTGCTCCCAGCAATTTCTGGGAGTGCTCTATGCAGCCACCCAGACGATCAAAATAAAAAGACATCTTTGCAGCTCATGGAATATGAACCGGGGGAACAGACTATGAATGTGCACACACTTCCATCTCAGTCACGACTGAACTGGAATTTCCGTCGATCATATTTGTTTTAGGAACTTCTATACAGTTATTTATCAAAACTTGATGTACGGCTATCAAACCTATTCTTCAAAGCCGCGTTTAGAATAACCAAATGACTGTGCCACACTTGCGGACAAAGTTTAATTTATGTAAGACTAATATGAACTTTCCCTTCCAATTTCATCAAGATTGGTTGCTGCTGTTGTTGATTCTGTTCACACATTCAAATTCATGCAGCTCACACAATCTGCTCTTGCAACCTTGGAATCTGTCTTTCTTTTGGTCCAGTGAACTCATGAACATGTCAGTCTTCTCCATATGGTTGAAGGCTACCATATAAAGGGGTCTTCTGTCACTTTGTGAACGTTAACTTTGAGAATGCACTTTGATGAAATCGGCTGGGAAAATCTGTATCACTTATTGACTTATTTATTCATTATTCATTTTTTTTCATTAAATAGGTGCTTGATCAGATATAATCAACTTTAGTGAACTCTCTATCTATACCACGTCCAGATAAAATAAAAGCAGTTAAAATGTTGCCAGCTGTTTACCGGACAGGCATGCAACCCACTAGAACTCATCCCCAACTCCTCTTGAGATAATTAATCAGTCCATTTATGTTTGCCAAAAACAAAAACAAAACGCCACAAAAGCCTCGTTTTCCCACAGTTCTTTGCAACGTGCCAGTATATTGGAGGAGGGGGGTCCTACTGGCTACTCCGTTTGACAAAACTGCATCAAACTGTCCATGAAAGTTGCATCAGTCAAAACAATTGTCTTCACACTAATAAGAAAAAACGGGACGTGGGCATTCAACAGCAACAAAAACCCACCCCCCCCCAAAAAAAAAAAAAAAAAATACAAAAAAAAATACAGGAGGTCAAGAGATTTATTTTAAACAAGGCATTAAGGTCTGTGTGGGTTTTTCTTTTGTCTCACAATGGTATACAAACCCATCCATTAATCTGAAAAGTATACAATGGACACAACTGAAAAAGACACAGGAAACAATTTGCCAGTGGGATTTGCAGTCAAATCGGCACACAAGACACGTATTTCATTGGTTACCACAAGCTATAACTTAAGATTATCAAGTATTTATATATTTTATTCTTAAAGTATCTGGAAAAGTTTGCCCTTCTCCATTCTACCCTGACGATCAAAATAATATGTACGGTTTCCCCACAGTATTAGTAAATTGAATTAGTAATCATTTGAACTTGGTATAGTAGCATGTATTTTAATATACAAAGTTGAATTTTTTTTCTTCTTTTTCTGTTATTTTACAGTGAAATGCCAAACATATAGATATTTACCAACACTCTAAAATAGAGGATCTTTCGGGACAACATTATCCAGTGGCGATTGTCCCAAGTAACCCCCCCAAAAAACAAAAAAAAACAAAAAAACACCAAATAAATAAATAAACCAGGCGCAACAGTACAGTCTGAAGCATCACTTGTTAACAATTTGACTTTGGTAACTACTGGCTGTACTGAGGCTGTGACAGCAATCTGCAGTGGTCACTTGGCTGGGTCATATGCTCCATGCATTGCTGGTAGAGGGCGCCATTGATACAAGACAAGATGTCTGTTGACTGTGCCGCGGCCGCTGACCCTGAACTGGGTCAGCTGTTGACTAGTCAGGCGCCTGTGTGTGTGTGTGTGTGTGTGGTGGTACACAGGGTAGACCAGTCCTCGTCATTTGCATGGTGGCAAGTGAGTTTGAGAAGGGAACCTGACCACCCATGGTCACAACATAATACATGGGCCAGATTGCTTTTTAAATCTTGGTAGCAGTGCTTGACATTTCACACCCAGAATGACCTGCTAGCTGCAAATCATGTACCCATTTTACTTCTATCTACACAAATCTTGTTTCCTGAACTAATAATAATACACAAAACACACAACCCCTCCTTAAAAAAAAAAATGATTTGCAACATTAGAGTTTGACGGCACTTATGACGTGCTGCTCGGTGCAGATTTTTGTGCCAAAAAAAGTGCAACACGTACTCGACCCTCTCAGCAAATTGTATTTGAAATGCTTATGTAACTGAGTTAGGCGTTCCTGTATTCTACTGAGAAGCCACTCGGAGCCTTGCAGGAGTGGTTCAAATCGCTTAAAAACCCAATTCAAGCGCATCAGTGGGACTACATGGGAAAAAAAGGGAATCTTTACAACTAGGATTATCATACAAGATTGGGCTTATAAAAAAAAAATTTTTTTAAAAGCTGTACTGGGTTGAAGTGCGCCCGTCCCCACCTCTGCAGGGGAGCCACACGTATGCTTGCGGCAGGACGTGGGGCTCCATGGCCACGGCCCCAACTTACGCACGAGTCTGCCGAAGTCGGAAGCCGGCTCGTGCCAGGCAAAGCCCATTGGGTTGTGTACGGCATTTCAAGCCGCAGCCAATCAATTCCGACATGGCCTTATAAGTTAGAGCGGAAGGGTGGGATGTGTGAGGGAGGGGGAAGGGGGAGGGGGGTAGGGGCACGGTAAGGGGTTCCCAGCAGCTGGCGACTCGTCCCATCCCAGTCTGGGATCCCGTAGCCCGACTGAACAACTTGCCAAGAGGATGAGATTGGAAGGTTTTCGTGGTGAGAATAGCAGGAGTAATCGGTTTGCGGTGACACCATGCAAAGTTCTCTTTTGTGAGTATGTGTGGTTCTGAAAAGAACCAGAGGGACTCGACATTTCAAACATTACACTCAGTTCGTCTTCAGGAGACAGGGGGATGTGAAGCAGTCACAATAACTCCAGGGAGGCTGCAGTTGCTGTCGCCAGCATGGCCCCCTTCACTTATCTGGACAACACCATTTGTTTGGTTCATCTGTTCTGTTGCCATTCTCCCTACACTGCGGAATCACCAATAGATTGAAGCCCGGCAGATTTTCTCCTGTTAAAACCAAGTTTCAAATCATCATCTCAAGCCTTGAGAGCTTCTTCAGCGTCGTGTGAAAAGGGCTTTAGAGTGCAAAAATCTCTGGGCTCCAGACACGTTGGCTGTCGTCGGCTTCACTACTAATGGACTTCATACGATCGGGCCCCAGAGTTGATTGGTGTCACAGCATTCCTCTAAACGACTCCTAGGCAACCAATGCCAGGCCGTGTGTATCCCCCCCCCCTCCAAGGCAATAGAATGGACAATCACAGAAATGACTGTGTGATTAAGTCTAGACAAACATCCCCATGCAGAGGAGTTGCCACAAATAAAAAAAAATTTTTTTTTAATAATAAACCTTTGACGGGTACGATAATCATTTGGGCAAAACTAACTTTTAAATAATTGTATACTGATCACTGATATGTGGTGTGTTGTTTTTTTTTAGTGTTTTTTTTTTGGTAGGTTTTTTTTTTATAGGATTTTTTTCATTCTGTTTTAGTCTTACTTACTATAACAGTTCACTACAATGAATACTATTGCTATGCTTCCCACAACTGGATGCCACAGCTCAATGAGAACACATACAAATGTATATATGGTATTTACACAACATGATCACCACACGCCTGTCATTTTTGTTCATTGCGGCGACAGACAAACTAGCTGGGGGTCGTCGGTCTTGTGTCGGGAAGTTGGGCGGGCAATCCCCCCCCCCCCCCAAAGTCTCTCCGGGCCCGACAGGCTGACGGTAGCCAAGGCTGCCTGGTCAACACCTGCCGATGAGCAAAGTTTTGCACGGGTACCAGTCACTGGTGCCCTGTGAATACGAGGCAGGCGCTGGTTCACTGACGCGATGCCGTCGGTAAACCAGGGCTAGGACCCCCCCCCCCCGCCTCGCCCCTCTTCGCCTGACCGTTTCGCCCCCAGCTGAAATCAGACGCCGCCAAAAAATGACACGACTCGAGAGCCAATCCATCCGCTAGCTCTATGCACAAACATAGTAGTACATAGGTTGCACAGTACACACGCGGGGGGAAAAGCATAGACCGCTGGAGTTTGTGGAAGGACTGGCCGCCCTCCGTTGCCATGGCTCGTGCCGCTGCGAGTCCCTGTTTCGCAGCGCTGCTTTGGCTACAGATTCTTCTGCCCTGACGTCATCAGACTGCCACCCGGGCGGGCAGGCCACGACTATGCAATGGAGAAGCGCTCAGGTGTGAGCGCATTCCATTCACCGCACACAGCATTTGCCAAAGGACCCGCCTTGTGTGGACCATTACTGGCGCCCCGTTAGAATGGCATCAAGTGATGCTGGCTTCACAGACACTACACACTCAGGGCATAGGGCCTTCCGATCCACCAAAACTGTGACTACCATTCCTCCAAATGCTAGTACATGCCCTGGCCAGATTCATACACAAACTCGACCGACTCATGATTCTATCCTGACAATATCATCACAAACCACAGATGCGGGGGGAACTTGGCTTGTTCAATTGACGCTACTCAGGCTAATAGACTCTGGTCTCTATGGACCATTGGCCACAGTAATGGATCTATGAATGGATTGGCTCTCAGCCTGACTGGATCAAGCACTCACTGCTACTCTCTCCAGTGGCTTTTAATCTCGGTAATTCTTTGTTTTCTCTTTCGTAATTCAATATCACACAATGCCTCCCTTCAGCTGAAGAGGGCCTGTACAACAGCAAAACACACTTTGGTTTGCTGAATGACTGCAACTAGGCCTTGGCAGAGCTGAGAACGGACACTTGGGCTGTCTGCTGTTTGACAGTCTGGTGTCACTGTGATGTCACAGTGATGCCACAGTAATGTTTCAGTGGTGTCACAGTGATGTCACGGCAATGTCATAGCAATGAGATGGTGCCACGGTGATGTCAGTTATGCCACTGATATCGCGGCCGTGCCACTGTGGTGCCACTTTGACCAGTGGACTGCACATTCACACACTCATTATCCATCGGCCACAACCCTTACCTGAGGCAGCCTAGGGTCAACGGGGTACCTTATAATGCAGCCCCCATCAGACAACTCAAGGCAACCGTGTCCCTGGTCTGCTGGGGGTACCACTGTCTAGCCAGTGGCACTCTTCGAAAGACGAACAAAGGTCTACCATAAAGGATCCGAATAGTTTTCACCTGTTAGCTGTCCGTCAACCAGCTCTAAAATCAAGAGGGATTGGGATGGCACTGGCAGACAGGACACCATCCTAACCAGCTCTAAAATCAAGAGGGATTGGGATGGCACTGGCAGACCGGACGCCATCCCAACCACCTCTAAAATCAAGAGGGATTGGGATGGCACTGGCAGACCGGACGCCATCCTAACCACCTCTAAAATCAAGAGGGATTGGGATGGCACTGGCAGACCGGACGCCATCCCAACCACCTCTAAAATCAAGAGGGATTGGGATGGCACTGGCAGGCAGGACGCCATGCCGTTTTTTTTCTCTATTGGTGTTTTTTTTTTTACAAGTACAGGATCTGATAACTCAGAGGAGGATATACCAAGGCCTAGTGACATGCTGCGTCTGTGTTTCCCCAACCCTCCAAACCCTATCATACAAAGACTTTGGCTAGTGCGTCGGCTCCACCGCTGGCTATGTAGGGCTTGGAGGGATGGAAGGCCACGTCGTAGATGGACTCGTCAAACTTCTTCCGGTGCGAGGTGATCTCCTGCACGCACGTCTTGCTGTCCAGGTTCCACAGACGGATGGAGCAATCGTGACCTGGGGAGGGGGGGGGGGGGGAGAAGCGATAGACAAGAGAGATAGTCGGGTGCCCACAAGCAAGACCTGTGTGCCTGTGTGCGTTTCACATTCAAGAGCCACTGAGGAGAGAGAGTATACCCCCCCCCCCTCCCCCCCCCCGGGTTCAGTTTGCACATGACTCTAGGGTTGTTACTGGGCACCAAATTGCTGCTGGGTGCCAGTGGCAGGCTGGGTACCAGTGGCTGCAGGGTGCCAGTGGCTGCCAGTGGCCACTGGTACCCATGGCTGCTGGGTACCAGTGGCTGCTGAGTACCAGTGGCTGCTGGATACCAGTGGCTCGAGTGAAGACAGAATTCACAAACCCTCACACAAATGAAAAATTGCTAAAGGCGGAAAAAAAGAAGAAGTCGGGTCTGAAATCACTGGCTGTGGCTGCGGATAGCGCACAAATCTACGGAAATTGCCTGCAGCCACTCGGAAGTGGCTCCCATAGGCTTGTGTGCACTGTCAAGCCGCAGCCAGTGGACACAAGACGCAAGCAGGCAGGCAGTGCACTTACTTCCTGAGAGCAGATACAGTCCGTTGGGATCCACCGCTAGGCTGGTCACTGCGTCCAGATGGGCCACCATGCTGTGCACCATTTTACCTGTCCACGACAACGACACGGGAGGATTTACCAAGAATCAGGGGTTGCCCGACAGGGGGAAGAACGTTGCGAACCGACCGGGGCCTTTCTGCCATTGAGACATCTCAGACATGGCCCCCTTTGCACCGGGTCACGTTTCAGTGCCCGTGACCGTATGCTGCATATTGTTTTGCGGCAGGCTGAAAGGAGTCTTTGCTTGGACAATAGTGGTGCCCGGATTTGGAGGGCCCAGTGCCTGGGAACACCACCGGCGCTCTGAGTTTTGGAGGTCCTGGCGCCAAGTAAGTAAGATATTGAGATCTGAAGGTTTTCAGGGTGAGAATAGCAGGAGTAGGTTTGCGGTGACACCATGCAAAATATCTCTTTTGTGAGTGGGTGTGGTTCTAAAAAGGCCCGGAGGAACTCAGCAGTCTCCTGAAGACGAGCAGAGTACACTCTTCGCAACGTCGAGCTCCTTCGGTTCTTTTCAGAACCACACATACTCACAAAAGAGATATTTTACACGGTGTCACCGCAAACCTACTCCTTCTGCAAGATTTTATAAAAGTGGATAATCTATAGCGCTTGGAATAGGTCCAACTACACACCAAGCCACGGTAAAAAGGAAGCAAGGACACCCTAGGGGACATCTTATCCAACGCACATCCAATGTTTGAGAAGGACGCCTATTGGCCCGCGCCAAGGACCCACCAATCCCAAAACTTGCAAAAAAAACCTCACCTGAATTGTTGTCAAAGAATCGGATGTGCCTGTCCTCGTGGGCAGTAATAGTGATGGGCAGGGTGGGGTGACTGGCAACCCTGTTGATTTGCGTGTGCGCGTTGTCTGCAAGGAAAAAAACCCAAAGCGAACTGACTCCATTATCCTGCTTAATTAGGGCGTGGGGAAATGACCAAAACTGACCTCGGCTCTGGCTCAACCGGGTCAAGAGGTTTTTTCCCCACAGATTCTCAGATCTTCAAGCAAACGGAATGAAAAGACACCTGGTTTGTGAAAATAATAGATTTTTGGACTGGGCCGGGATTTAAAAGAAATAGCTCTGTTCAAAAATAGAATATCTATCAACAAAACTGCAGCCTGACTACTGTATTTTTTTTGGGGGGGGGCTTGGGTCAGAATTGACCCAAGCCCAGGGCTTGGGCTCTCAGATGGAAGCATAGATTTGACCCAAGCCTGAGCCCCAGCCAGAGCCTGAGCCCCAGCCAGAGCCTGAGCCCCAGCCAGAGCCTGAGCCCCAGCCAGAGCCTGAGCCCCAGCCAGAGCCTGAGCCACAGCCAAAGCCTGAGCCCCAGCCAGAGCCTGAGCCCCAGCCAGAGCCTGAGCCCCAGCCAAAGCCTGAGCCCCAGCCAGAGCCCCAGCCCCAGCCAGAGCCTGAGCCCCAGTCAGAGCCAGAGCCTGAGCCCCAGCCAAAGCTCGAGCCCCAGCCAGAGCTCGAGCCCCAGCCAGAGCCTGAGCCCCAGCCAGAGCCCCAGCTGCAGCCAGAGCTCGAGCCAGAGCCTGAGCCCCAGCCAGAGCCTGAGCCCCAGCCAGAGCCCCAGCTGCAGCCAGAGCTCGAGCCAGAGCCAGAGCTTGAGCCAGAGCCTGAGCCACCGCCAGAGGCCAGAGCCTGAGCCAGAGCCTTGGTTTTGAAATATAAAAAGGGACAACGTGAGTGAGACAAGAAAAGGGCTGGAATCAAAATCTCTTCTGCATTTCAAAGAAGAATCCGCAGCGTGGAGCAGCGCCTGACCAAACAAATTCTAGGACAGAGGTTTTACCTGAGGGCATTTTGCTCTCTAGCGTGATGACCGGTGCCCCCGTCTCCAGGTCAAATATGATGGTGTCCGACGACTGGTAACCGACGGCTATCTGGCTGGAGTCGCAGCGTACAAAGTCCACAGAGGTGGGGTTGCCGTTGGCTGTGGGGAGTGCAAAAACAGGTACTTAGTACGGGGAGATGCACAACGCCATAGTAAATCGAGTCTGAGACAGATCAATGCCATTCAACCACTTTGTGCAAAGAGGTTCAATTGCAATGGGCAGCAAGGTGGAGACTGACTTCCTTTGTCTGCTCAGTGACCGCAGAGTCTGCGATGGCAGGGATACATTGACAACGGACAGAGTACACACTCCCCGAAGCGGTGACTTACTGGCTCTCCTGAGAGCCTCACTTTAATTCCCAGGAGATTCAATTACACGGTGTCACCACAAAACATGCGGCATTTGTGAATCCACCGTGCTAAACGTTCAAACGTCAACTGGTCAAAGACTTGCTCCTCTGCCAAAGCCTGTGCAGGAGTGTGCGAGAGGCAACGACAAGCAGGCAGGCAAGCTAGCGAGCCAGCAAGCCAGCAGGCGAGCAGGCAAGCCAGCAAGCGAGCAGGCAAGCCAGCAGGCGAGCAGGCAAGCCAGCAAGCGAGCAGGCAAGCCAGTAAGCGAGCAGACAAGCCGGCAAGCGAGCAGACAAGCCAGTAAGCGAGCAGACAAGCCGGCAAGCGAGCAGACAAGCCAGCAAGCAGGCAGGCAAGCCAGCAAGCGAGAAGACAAGCCAGCAAGGGAGCAGACAAGCCAGCAAGCGAGAAGACAAGCCAGCAAGGGAGCAGACAAGCCAGCAAGGGAGCAGACAAGACAGCAAGTGAGCAGGCAAGCCAGCAAGCGAGCAGGCAAGCCAGAATGCGAGCAGGCAAGCCAGCAAGCGAGCAGGCAAGCCAGTAAGCGAGCAGACAAGCCGGCAAGCGAGCAGACAAGCCAGCAAGCAGGCAGGCAAGCCAGCAAGCGAGAAGACAAGCCAGCAAGGGAGCAGACAAGCCAGCAAGCGAGCAGGCAAGCCAGCAAGTGAGCAGACAAGCCAGCAAGCCAGCAGACAAGCCAGCAAGCCAGCAGGCAAGCCAGCAAGCCAGCAGGCAAGCCAGCAAGCCAGCAGACAAGCCAGCAAGCCAGCAGACAAGCCAGCAAGCGAGCAGGCAAGCCAGCAAGCAGGCAGGCAAGCCAGCAAGCGAGAAGACAAGCCAGCAAGCGAGCAGGCAAGCCAGCAAGTGAGCAGACAAGCCAGCAAGCCAGCAGACAAGCCAGCAAGCCAGCAGGCAAGCCAGCAAGCCAGCAGACAAGCCAGCAAGCCAGCAGACAAGCCAGCAAGCCAGCAGGCAAGCCAGCAAGCCAGCAGACAAGCCAGCAAGCCAGCAGGCAAGCCAGCAAGCGAGCAGGCAAGCCAGCAAGCCAGCAGGCAAGCCAGCAAGCGAGCAGGCAAGCCAGCAAGCCAGCAGGCAAGCCAGCAAGTGAGCAGGCAAGCCAGCAAGCCACCAGACAAGCCAGCAAGCCAGCAGGCAAGCCAGCAAGCCAGCAAGCCAGCAGACAAGCCAGCAAGCCAGCAGGCAAGCCAGCAAGCCAGCAGGCAAGCCAGCAAGCCAGCAGGCAAGCCAGCAAGCCAGCAGGCCAGCAGGCAAGCCAGCAAGCCAGCAGACAAGCCAGCAAGCCAGCAAGCCAGCAGGCAAGCCAGCAAGCCAGCAGGCAAGCCAGCAAGCCAGCAGGCAAGCCAGCAAGCCAGCAGGCCAGCAGGCAAGCCAGCAAGCCAGCAGGCAAGCCAGCAAGCCAGCAAGCCAGCAGGCAAGCCAGCAAGCCAGCAGGCAAGCCAGCAAGCCAGCAGGCAAGCCAGCAAGCCAGCAGGCAAGCCAGCAAGCCAGCAGGCAAGCCAGCAAGCCAGCAGGCCAGCAGGCAAGCCAGCAAGCCAGCAGACAAGCCAGCAAGCCAGCAGGCAAGCGAGCAGGCAAGCCAGCAAGTGAGCAGGCAAGCCAGCAAGCCAGCAGGCAAGGAGGCAAGACGGCAAGACGGCAAGCAAGTCACACCCACCCGACTCGGTCTTGTAGGTGCTGAGCAGCGGCGACTTGTTCTGCGGACTCCATAACCGCACGGTGGAGTCGGCTGAGCAGGACACCAGCTGGTTCTTGGTGCCGTCAAAGGCCAGGCCCCAGATGGCATTGGAGTGGCCGACATACGTATCTGCCAGCACGCCCGCATCTGAACACAAATAAATAATAATAACTAAACCACTTCAATCATAACTAAATAAAAAAGTTGCAAAATGCTCACTGACTAAAATGACCTGAGAATCTCAAAAGTTACAAGGCCTGACGTTTCAATCCTAGCAGGACCTTTTTTAAAAGGCAGAGTGACAAGGACAAAACAGATACAAGAAGGAAGGGGGAAGAGAGTGAATAGGACACGGATGAGAAACAAAGGACAAAGGGGAAAGCTGGTAGGATGAGATAAAAAGGGAAGGGCAAGGAGTAGGGTAGGGATTAATGAGAAGAGGGGGAAAAGATCAAAGAGAGAAGTGTAGAGGAGTGAACACAAAAGAAGGATTATCAGAAAGCATGTGTTAGTCATTACCCTCCTGGATGTTGAGACCATGTGGTTGAATAATCCAAAGACGCTTCGGTATACATGTATACATGTATCCCGGAAAATAAATAAATTTTTAAAAAAAATGGAATCTTTTGGCTTGTGCTCATTTACCCTTGATGCGAAACTGCACATGAAAGCAAATCCAAAGTGCTAGCGGACTTTTAAGCTCTACCAGAAGCCCAAGGAACATTTTTTTTTTGGAGGGGTAAAAAATTACTGAGTGGTGGGGGGGGGGGGGAGTCTACGGTGGCGCACTTACCGTAGGAGTCATAGGGGTCAATGTTGGAGCCGGGGATGTTCCAGCATCGGATGGTGGCGTCTGTGCCGCCGCTGAAGCACTGCTCTCCGTTGCTGCTGATGACCAGGCTGAGGACGGGACCACTGTACAGGCAAGAGAGGCAGACCAGACACCGGTGTCAGCATTCTCACCAGAGGAAGCCTCCCTGCCCTGCGGTCCATTTCACCCAACCCATCGAGGCGACGGGTCGACGGCACAGAAACCACACGGACCTATCGCAACTCACGATGAGCTTATCAATCATTCTCGAGTTACGGTGATATACAAAAATGTTGCAAACTGCTTACTGACTAAAATTACCAAAATGTAAATCTTAAAATTTAGTGGGCCTGATGTTTCGATCCTAGCAGGACCTATCTCAAAGGCAGAGAGAGTTACGACACATCGACGCATCGAGTTACGACGCATCGTAAGGCTTTGTGAGATCCAGCCCTGGGCATAATGTATTAGTCGGTCCAGTACATCCTCTCCCTATGGACATTCCATTCTCTATATTTCTCTACATTGTCTATATTCTCTATATTCTCTATTCTCTATAATTTTCCGGAAAAAATCCTGAAATCATTCAACCACCAAAATATCCATGCAGATATTCTGCTTTGCACACTACAAATTCGCCATCAACAGATTGCTCACATGATGTCCATAATGAGTAGCATGCATAGCGTTGCGCGTATCCAAGAGAAGATCCGTCTTCCAGTCTTCGTTCACGGCATTTTTTAAGCTGTGCTGATATCCGGATTTGTTTCACCCAAGTTTCATCTCTGCTATAGATAAGACTGCCCAAAACGCTGATAAACAGGGCTCTTGTAAGAACCACAGTCCCGTTTTTAAAAATATATATTTACCATGGTGTCACCGCAAACCTTCCACTTTTAATATTCACTGGGGATGAAGCTTGTTTGAAACTTATCTTCTTCTTTTTTTTTCCTTTTCTTTTTTTCACGACGGAAAATGGAGAAAGATAAGATGTATACTCACGAGTGTCCCCTAAAGGTGTAGATGGGCTCCACATCCAGTGAGGCAGCCCTGCAAGTAGATGGAGAAGGAGAGAAATGACATCAAAATGACATCCGATATATTATTTGCTTTCATATGACTACATCCAACGGCATTCAAACTCATTGCAACGAGGAAGGTTTTTCATGCTTAGGCAAAAGTCCAAACTGTTCACCTTCAATCTTCTCAGGTGACCTTCAAATCCCCCCCTCTCTCTCTCTCTCTCCGGGACCCCCCCCCCCCTCTTATCTGCAGGATATGGCTCGACTGACAACAACCCTCTCCATGGCCACCCAGACCCGCCACGACCAAAACCCTCAGCTCTTCAGTCTGTGCATGTGTCGCTGGGCCACCGGGGGTCTTGCTAATGAAACCCTTCCTCCGGTCCTGCTACCCTCTGGAGATGTTTGGGGGTGAGGGGGGGGGAGGAGGGGGAAGGGGAGGAAGTCTTCAACCTGTCAGACCCAATTAGCCAGACAGCGGCTGCCTTTTGACATAACAAGGTATTCCCCTGAGGGGTTAGGGTTAGGGTTAGGGCTTCTTAGTTAGCCGTTGACTGACGGCTTCAATTGAACCATCAACTCCTTTGACTTGAGAGACTTTGATCCGAGAATTGACCACGGCTGAATTTAGTGTGCATGATTTTTGGAGAGGAGAGGGAAGGGATAGGCAATCGTTTCCACTGGCAGCCCTTTGCTGCATGTTGACTTCTTTATTTTTTTATCAGTTTTTTTCGAAAATAGACAAACTCAGAAAAACAATCAAATAAGGGGGGGGGAAAAATTATATGGTGGCACCGCAAACTTTTTATAACTTGCTACCTTCACCACATCTTGTTAGCCTGATATAAAATAAAATAGCCCCCTCATCCCCGTTGCATTATTTCTGTTCTCTCCAGCACGACGTAGCAGCAGTCATAGGTTCCAATCTAATTTGTGCTGCCCGCACTTTGCTTTTGCTTGTCTGTCTCTATGTCTCTATGTATGTCTCTGTCTCTACAGGGGGTATGTCTGTATATGTCTGTCTGTATTTGCTGCTCTGAACTGCCCGTCTGTCCACCAGTCTCTCCGTCCATCAGTCTGTGTCTGTTTGTCCCTGTCTGTCTGTCTATCTGTCTGGCTGTGTCTGTGTCTGTCTCTGTTTCTGTTTGCTTTAGCTTTTGATTTTTCACTTCCGTTTTTTACGGTATCATGTTTTGGTCAAGCAGGCCATTTGGCCAAAGCACGTCAGGTAAAGGGTCAAGAAAGGGTAGCGCTTTACTTCTTAGCAGGGACTGTCTTCTGCAGGTTCCACAGCTTGAGGGTGTGGTCCTCCGAGCCCGTGATGAGCACGGTCTCTGCCGGGTGAAAGGCCAGCGTCCGTACGCCATCAAAGTGGCTGCGCAGCGTGTACTTGGGGTTCCAGGTTTTCCTGAAGGTCTCCTTGTTGGCAGTGATCTGGAGGGCAAGAGAAATGACGAGAGGCTATTGGCAGCTCTGTTGGGTAGGGGGGAGGGGAGATCGGAGCCAGAATGAAAGATAGGATCCCTTCCGGCATTCCTGCCTGAAAGCGGAGGAGAGATAAAGTCCGACCCTCCTGAACTGAAGGACGTGTATTTAAGGTGTTGTTGAGAATGTACTTCTGCGGGGGTTGCCCTAGTAGACGTGCATTTAGCACTGTATGCTCATCGCCTTGACCAACTGCCTGGTGATTTGCGTTAATGAGAATGTCATTCAGTGAGGTCTGTCCAATAAGACATGACTGCTGAGTGCATTCTCAGTGCTTTGTCCAATTGCCTGGTGATTTGTGTCGGTTGGTTATGTCACTCAATCAGGGGTTGCCCTATTAGATGTGCACTGTATGCTCAGTGCTTTAGCATACAGAGATAGATTAGAAAGGGAAAAACAACTGAGCAAAGGATGACTATTTCAACACCGCAACTTTACTGAGCAAAGACTTCTCAGGGACCATTGTTTTCTTACTTTCCAACCAGGTTTGATGCTCCAACCGCCTTAACCACTTCGCGCCGAGGGGTTTTTCAGCACTAATGACCGCCATACAGGGGTTTTTGAACAATGCATCATTTTCAAATCTCGCTAAAACAATCGGAACAATATATTTCTGTGAAATAAATCGATAAGTGTATACTATGGGTACAAGAGAGTAAAACCTGGCACAATTCGGACGTCGTTGTGGCTTTTGTCAAGAGATTATCCATTAGAAAAAGGGCCCATTGTGCGTCATCAATGGACTGTAACGGACTTGTGTGTGTGTGGGTGTGTGTGTGTGTGTGTGTGTGCGTGTACGGTGCTGTCAATCCCTGACCGCAGACTCAAGCCTCCACTCCAGGCAGTCAAATCTTCGAGTTGGTCGGCCACAACCGAGCGTACAGATTACGGTAAAGAATGTATGGGGAATTCCAATGCCAGAACGATGACCGTTGGGCTGTGTGGCATGCAAAGAAAATGTCCCCCACGAGCTTTCAGCGACAGCGCAGTATCCCTCAATCCTCCACAGTAAAAGTGGTTAAGTTCCTGCAAGGCATGCAACTCTTGAATTGTAAAAAAAAAAGAGGAAAATGTCCAAATGAAACTGCGAGCGCACAGCACGATGCCCTTACGGCATGTGGTTTGGATTCTAGATGCTCTGTGGTGCATTCTGAGCAGTTTTGGATCACTTATGACTTTAAGCTGAGTGACAGATTTTAACCTAATTCAAGGCATACACCCAGAAAATTTAATTTTTGTTTACACAAAATAAAAAGCAGACATCAAAGTTTTTAACCTGATCTCAGTATGTGTTTTAGATAATAGTTAGGGCAGAAGAAATATCTTTTTGGGGGGGGGGATTTTATTTTTTTTACGGCCGAATTAAAAAAAAAAAGGAAATCCGCGGATCCTCGGAAAAGTTGCATGCATGTCCTGCTTATGAGTCCCATTTGTACATGGCCTTCATTGCATCTGTTTAAGAAGTCATTGCTACGAAGGCTTAAACCCCCCTTTCCAGCTAGCCAGAGTTTATGCTCTATCTGTAACGTAACTGGGCAAAGGCAAAGGTGGAGGGACGGAGCGGTCGCCCTAGAGGGCGCCCTTGGTCAATACGTACGTCATAGCTGAGAGCGTCGGCCTCGTTGGAGATGGTGAGGCCGGCCAGCTCGCCGAGCCCCAGGGCGGCCTCGATGGATTCCTCGATGCCCATCATGGGACGGCGGCCGCCCATGCCCATGCCACCGTGCATGTCGTCGGCCACTGCACACAGAGGGAGACAAGACATCAAGCACGGGCCAGTCAGTAGAAGTCGTCAACCACTTCGCGCCTGGCCCATTTCCGGTGCCCATGACCGCCGTGCAGTTTTTGTTTTGATTAAACAATGCGCCATTTTCAAAACTTGCTAAATAATCGGGAACAATTGATATCAGTGAAATAATCAATAACGGTATATTATGCGTACAAGTGAGTCAAACCTGGCATAATTCGGACGTCGGTGTGGCTTTTGTCAAAGGATTATCCCCTCAAAAAAAAGGGGGGCTCATTGTGCGTTGCCAACGGAAGTAC
Organism: Luidia sarsii; assembly: GCA_949987565.1. Classification (NCBI taxonomy): domain Eukaryota; kingdom Metazoa; phylum Echinodermata; class Asteroidea; order Paxillosida; family Luidiidae; genus Luidia; species Luidia sarsii. Next base: position 22,704,459 of record OX465101.1, on the reverse strand, counting down.
GACTGTACTTGTATGCAGTGTGTCTGAGAAGCCCCTGTACTGACAAGCCTTTTATCGCATACTAGCCTCCACTCCAGGCAGCCAGATCTTGGCGGTGGTCGGCCCCAACAGAGCGTACAGATTGCACCACCACTGCCATTTTTACAATTGTTGAAACGTTCCCAGTCAGTTTATCATTGATTTGTTTGAAGAAAAAAAAGCTGCATCCACTTTGTGCGAGCCCCCCAGCTGCTGTAGCCACATTAACAACCATTGGATGTGACTGGTACCCCCACCCCGACTACGACTAGTTGACTAGTCGGGAAGGCCAAAATGTAGGGAATGGATAACTCAGATGGTAAGAACGCTGGTACACAAAACCAGAGGCCTCGTGTTTCAGTCCAAATCCAGTCAAAGCATTCTTTGCCATTTTTAATTTTTTTTCTCCATTTTTTTCCAACAGCTTAAGGCAAAGCAGTAACATGTACATGTAAAAAATAGCTTTCAAGTAATTTTACCCAACTAAAACCGTCTCGATGATTTGGCATTTTGGGGGCAATTTGTATCTGGTCAAAGCCGACATAGCGTTGAGGCAATAAGCTGTAACCTCCACGGACAGTCACCCCACTAATGGCCACTACACTGCGCGTAGAAACACCACAAGTAGCGGCTGACAATTCAAAATCAAATCGTATCATCTCACAGAGTAGGGCTACAGTCCAGCGGAGAGCACAGAGTCTGACTCAGCTGTTCTGTCGACAGACAGAGCTTGATATCTGGTCCACTCTAGTGAAGTATCTACTGCGGTGAGCTGGCACACGGATTGTGGTAAGTAACGTTCGCTCCTTGGATCTCTCAAACCTATCATCACTATGAGCATTCCACCAGTGCTGGACAAAAAACGTCTGATGGAAGTTTTCTTTGTCATTTTTTCCAAAATTGTTTTCAAAAGTTCCCATTCAGTTTTTCCTTTGTTTGTTTGACTTCAATTGAAAAAAAAAAAGAAGAAGAAGCTGCATCCACTTTGTGTGATTCCCGAGCTGCTGTATCCAGGTTTACACCAATTGGTTGTTTGCATCTGAATGAAAGCAGGGGCGTGATCTCTGGAGATATTCGGCAATGGTTGAATGCTTCTGGCTGGTGCCCAAAAACGGGTCGTCACCTAAGAACTGGATAGCTCAGATGATTAGTGCGTCGGTATGCAAAAACAGAAGTCACTGGGTCATGTCCCGGTCCAGTCAAAATTGTCTATGCCACCAAAAGTTCCCAGCCAGTTTTAACCTTCATTTGTATGAAAACAAGTTTAATGGAAATCCTACAAAGACTGAAATGTGAAAGTTTCTTTAAATCCTTTATTTGTCTAACAAAGGGATAAGTTTCTGACAAGACTGGGACTTGAACCTGAGACCTCTGGCTTAAAGAAAGTATCCGCGGTCTACCCCCTGAGCTATCCAGCCCCGAGTCTAGGCACTAGATGTTGTTATCGTTTGGATGTGTGATAACCCGCCACCACGAGAGGGCGGCGTCATAGCCGGCTGCTAGCCAAGCATGCGCGACTTGACTTCGATAGCGGCGTCAAGTCGTGCATGGGTGCATTGCTGGGCCACCAGTCATAAGAACGCCCTCTCGCGGTGGCACAACCAAACGATAAGAACGTCTAGCGCCTAGACTATCCGGCCCTTTGAAGGCTTCATCCCCCCTGCCCTTACCTCCGTCGTCGGGCAGGTCAATGTCGTTGCCGGGAGGGCGCGCCAGCATGGCACTGTGGGAGGGCCGGCTGGGCTCCTCTTCCCCTTCCAGGTTGGCCAGCATGGCCTGCAGGGCGTTCTTCTTGGGGCCTGCGAGGACAAAACAAGTGTGAGCAAGTGTGGTTCTGTTATGGAATCAGAGGGGTCTGACTAAGAAGGTTTGAGTTGGACTCAGACACAAATGGCTACTCTTTCCGTCAGAACCAGAGTCAACAAGAGAAACCCTCCCAGGTTGGCCAGCATGGTCAGCATGGGTCACTGCAATCCTCATAATCAGTACCAGTTCTTCCATCATGCATACCCTACAGTCTTCTTTACCACAGGGCCACCTTATACGCTTTGTGTCAAACTGAATGCATTTTTGTTTGCATCATACTGCTTTTACATCCCCCAAATAACAAAACTAATAGGATCAAACAGTATGAGACACTGTTATGTGAATAATTACGGAAAATGTCAGATGCAATCAAAACAAATTAGGGCCTACATGTACATGTATAAGAAGGTTCATGTACAATCCTTTCGAGAATGGTCTTGCTCGGATCTAAGTGTCAGACCCTCAAAATTCAAAGATTTAATAAGTTATACGGCAAAACCAGTTTAGTTATGAATGGCAAACCATTACGGCTGGGCCTTATCTGAAGGCTTATGAATATCCACACACAGTGAATGTATTTACTGTTATCAATTGTATTTCCAGTGTTAGAATAAGCCCCAAACATTCATGAGATCGGAGGAGCACGCTCAATCGTTTTACAATGGATGCAATTCACCATTTGACGGAATGTTCCGCACAAAACTCAGGGACCATGCCATGCAGAGTATGGGAAAGAGTCCACTGTGTGCACTAGAATCTAAATATCGGCGCATGAAATGAGTTAACCGGCCGAGTGCCACAGAATGCCATGCAAATGAATATGCATCATACATGAATATACAATAATTAAACCTAATGAATATGCATAGATTGATGTGGTAGAGAGATAGGTGTGATGAGAGGGGGGGCAAGGCTGGGTTTGGGCACAAGCTACAAAAAGCCAAGATGAACCACTTCCGTGTGTGAAGGATCAACAAACACCGCCCTCGTTTGATGACAACTGTTGCCACCCCCCCAGGGGGGGTTGTGGGGGGATCAAGGTTCAAATTAATGTAGGAGTGTGGCGGATCTGTTCAATTACCTTCTGAATCAAGCGGCTTCCACTTCTTGCACTTTCAGGAATGCTCCCAACTAGGGGGTGGGGGTGGGTGGTGGGGGTGGGGGTGGGTGGTGGACTTCAAACAATTTGACTGTAGCCTTGAGCTGCGATCACCCGAACAAATGAAGCTAGTCACACTCTGTCCCGGGGGAACTCAGTGATACAGACCTGTGCTAGTTTTATGCCCCAAAGCGTATTGAAAGCTTGATGCCCTTAAGCCCCAAGTCTAATGACTGGTTTTGTTTTTCCTTCTTTTTTTTTCTAAAACAAATTTGTGGGAAAAAAGGGGCAACCTGATTGAACATTTTTCAACAATTCATTAAATGCCTTGGAAAAAGAGGGTCATGCTAGGGTAGAAACCGTCGACCCCTGTACAATTTCTTTGAAATCTATCAAAGAGTGATCATACATTGCTCCTGCCTAGCACCCAGCAGAGATGGCTGACTATGGCGTGGAGTATACAGGGCCCAATTTCATAGAGCCGCTTAAGAGTGGAAATCTGCCCAGCAGGAAAAGTCTTGCCTGTCTAATGGGGATTACAAACTGAAATGCGGTTGTGCTGCTAGTTGCTTTAGACTTTAAGCCAGAATTACAACACCGCACTTCGATGTGACGTCAATTGCTTTGGACTTGTATTCCACTCTTCTCCACTTAGCATGAAACAAAAGTGAAGTTTGGGTTGGAAAGCTGTAGACGATTTCCCGAAATTTCAAATGTTGCGTACGCAACATTTTGTTGCGTAACTTACGCACCATTTTGCCGTCTTTGCTAAATATTGCTGAAAAGTGTCATGAAGGCGCAAGACACGCAACATTTGTGCGTTGCGTAACTTTTCTTGAATCATGACTTTTTGTGCTTCAGCAAATGTTGGCGCTAAAGCAGCTCTATGGAATTGGCCCCTGGTCAGAACGTTCAGTCACCGATCAGATTCTTCTCTTGTGCCAAAGAGAGACTTTCCCAATGGTTTTATAGGTTTACCTTGATGATGTTTGCACTGGTGAGAAGAAGGTAATTCAATGAGAGTTTTTGCTCTACTTGGTGTATAACTATTATCAGTGCCACAATGCTCAGTGGCTTGCCCAAATGCCTGATGTGGCGGGGGGGGGGGGGAATATCCTGGAAGCCTGAGCAGGACTCAAAACCCGCAACTCCTGCTCTCTAGCACAGACGTCTGAGCCATGACCGTCCAGCTGGTCTCGGGTCGTGCGGTGAATTAGTATAGCCCGAGGTGCCGCACTCAATCACAGATATAGGACTTTTTGCATTGGTGAGAATGTCATTCAAAGTGAGTTTGCCCTCTATATGACGTGCAATCAGCACTGCCAATGGTTAGCGCCTGGCCCCATTGCATGCTGAAAATAACACAGGCAGCTGCTGGTGGGACAGTCAATACATGGCGTTCCTTCAAAAGCCTCAAAATCCTTGAGACTTCCTATTGCAGCTGCTTCTCAGCGTCGGACGTGCTTGCGGTGTCTGGGACTTATGGTGAACCAACTTCTAGTCCTGTTAGGACGGCGGTCTCGCACCACGACAGACGAACGGCCTCAACGTAAATGCACACGCATGCACATGCGCAGCGTGCACAAATCACAAGGACGAATAGTCGAGTACGATCCCACAAGGTGTTTTTTTTTTTTTTAGTCCAGATTTGGTCGGCAAATGCCTTAAATTTCTAACACCAAATATTTGCATTTTTAACTCAGGTCAAGGAAAAAAACCAAAGGTGATTAAGCTTTCAGCGTTTCTGAAAACTCAAAACCGAAAACAAAAAAACTGTCTCCACGGAAAAAACCTTTTCAGTGTCAGACATGCGTGCGGTGTCTGCGGTACTACTTACGGTGCACAAACTTCTTGCCCTTGCAGGACTTCTTGTACTCCTCCTTCAGCTTGCTGATGGTGTTGGCGTCCACGGACCAGTCCTCGTTCATCTCGCTAGTTGGGGACAGGTCGGCCTTTTTGTCTGCGGACACAACCGACAAGGGGGGGAACAACCATTACCAATGGGGGCAACGAGTATCGTCATTGTCAGTGGAGACGAATTAGGCAATGTTGGGAGAGTGTTGAACGCTGTGAGCTGCCCCAAGGGCAACCCCAACACACCTACAGCATCGACGAGACGGACACAGAGAGACAGCAGAGAATGCAAGAGAAAGCAAGTCTCCGCTTTTTCTGTCAAACCCCAGAGGCAAGCAAGCACCAATTGCTCCAATCTATGGCTCTACAGCCCAAACTACGAAAACCTCCCAATGCCTACAGGCTGGATGTTTTTGCGGAAAAAAAACCAAGAAATCAAACATTTTAAGAAACAAAAAACACTCCTACTGGGTAAAACAGCCGATTACTCACAAAGGCATGGTTAAGGACTTTTTTTGCAGAGCAAGTCACATATATACCCCCCAGAATGACTTTCTTATTTTTTTTTTTTTTTTTTTTTTTAATTCCCCCTATCGGGGATGAACATGTAATCTGAGCACTTACCTAGTCCCCAATCGGCACCATCCCCGGCAGTCCGGGCCTCCCCGGCCCCCTCCGAGGCCTCGCTGAGAATCAGGTCAAACTCCACCAGCGCCTCCTCCGTGTCTGGGTCATTCAGCACATCCTCCATGCCGGCCATGCTCTCGTTGCCCACCACGGGCTGAAGCGGGCAGGGCAGGGCAGAGCAGGCAAGCAGGCAGGCAGGCAGGCAGGCAGGCAGGGAGGGAAGGGAAACGACGCCGGCCAGAAAAAGAAAAAAAGGGATAGGGCGAAGGGGGGGGGGGGCAAATACAAGGAAACGTCACATTAACCACCGTGAATATTTGCATCCGGAGCGGATGTATGGCAATGTAAGACTTAGGGGTTGCTGGCTGTCTACAGGGAGAATGTGACCGTGCTGTGTTGACAGGAATCATGAGTGGCTTAGGGGAGGGGGAGGAGAGGTGGGGGGGTAGGGGGGCAGAGATTGAATCGGAAGCAGAACGATCACGCGGGATTAAAGCGCTCAGTCTCGTGCCCACTTGAGACTCATGTAGGTTCTCAAGTTGGACTGTTTGGAACTGTTGCTGAGGATGCAGACCGGGCATCGCATTGATCCGACGGCGCGGGCACCACTTGACTCGGTGGTCAAAATGGTGAAGACGTCGGCACTAGAAAGCAGGAGTTGCGGGTTCGAATCCCGCCCAAGCTGCCTGAAGTGTTTTCATCAGGCATCGGGCAAAGCACTGAGCACTCAGTGCTTATTACGTCGGGCGGGACAAACCCTCATTGAATTACTTTCTCTGCGACGCAAACATCATGTCATTTTGATGAGATTCTCCAAGTGCTGCTACTGCCAATCTACAATTACAGATGGAACACACCTTGGGTCAACTGCATGGAGACCGAGCCAATACACTGGCCTAGACGAAAGTATAGCATGGGTGTGAAAGAAGATGTACAACCCTGTTGTTTGTGACATCTATTCTATAAATCCGCTTTGATTTCAAAGTAGTGGGAATATAAAAAAAAGTCCTTATACGGGGAAGAACATCCTGGTTGTGGTGTCTTAAAAGGGTTCGGAAATGAGAGTGGCAGGAGTGCAGTTTTCCCATTGGCAATGCACAGGGAAGTTAGGGAACCAGACAGGTTCACTGAAAAGACGTCACCGTCGCGACGCACTGGCCGCACCCTTCTCTAAGGGCACACTGCTTTGAAGGACCTGACAATACCATCTTAGCTGGACCTTCTCCAAAGGAGCGTTTTGATTCAAGAAAAGGTCCTCCTGGAATCAAAACATTGGGGAGAGGGGGGGAGGGAGGGAGGGAGGGAGGGGGGGTTGAACTCTACAGTTCAGAGGGCGTTGACCTTGGCAGGGCCCCTTGACCTCTGCTGACCTTTTTCTTCTTGATGATGGTGGCCATCTTGCTGCGGCCGTCCATGATGTCGTCGCCGGCCTCCTTCTCGCGGCCGTCGTCCTCGGTCCCGTCCAGGAAGCTGAAAGACGTCAGCACAGTGTCCAGGTCCTTTTCTGCTGGTGGGGGCTTCTTGTCTTGTCTGGAAGGGACGGTTCAGATGGTTAAAGAAGGAAAACGAAACCGACCTGTGAGTGATTTTGGTGTTTGTTTGTTTTTTGTGGTTTTTATTTTTTTATTATTTGACAGGGCAAGGAGAAGGTTTTTTGTGGTAACACAATGTAGCACATCTCTTTTGCATCAATCAAATTAATAAAAAACTGACTGGGAACTTTTAGAACAAATTTAGAAACACCGTCCCGCAATGCCGTGAAGGGGTAGGATGGCTGGTACTTTTTTAAGCCAGAGGTCTCAGGTCTCAATTTCTCCACTTATCCCTTGGTGCATAAGGGTGCCTCTACAATGCACGCATGCTGTCTGCACACCATGTGCAGTTGTGCACACCCCTAACCTTGTTCCCAGCGAACGTTTGTGTTGTGAATCATCGGCACATTCCTCCAAATGTGCCCAGCGCACACGGGCTTGTCGCAGTGGGCTAGCCTTGGGCGTCGCATCCTGGGACCTTCTGACAGAAAAGGTCACGCGATGTGCGGTGCACTTGTACAGTAAGTGCTTGTAAGTGCTTGAAACAAGCAATTTTCCTCTCCCACATGCGTATTAGAAGCAAGTCCTAGCCGCAGCTTTTCAGACTCTAAGCCCCAGCCGCCGATGTAGCATCGGTCCCCTTCCCTCTCCCGTTACCTCTTGGCTGTGTTTGACTGGTGCCCTTGCTTGGAAAGGCTCTCTCCGTTTACCACCGGCTCCAGGGACATGCTGCCGTCCAGGTTGTGCAGGTTCTGCTCGTTGGGGGCCAACCCCAGCAGGGAGCGTACCCGATTCGACCGCACATCTAATATCGTGTCCGTGTAACCTATTTCCTGTAAATATCTGCCAGGCAAAGTGATTGGGCAACGGCAGGGAGCCATGTTAGACCAGCATTCAACAAGGTGGGTTTTTTTTTTCTTCTTTTTTAGCATCGAATGTGCAGACAGCGCTGAATGCTCAGTGCTTTGCCTAATGGCCTGCTTACTAACAAAACACATCCAAGAAATACCGGCACCATGGGCAGGATCTCAACCTACAACCCCTACCATCTACAGTAGTGTGCGCATCTTAACCACCATCAGACCAATCCTGCCATCAGCTGGCCGTGCGGTGGTTCTTTCCATAGCGGGCAATTGGGCGAAGCACTGAACAACAGGCCAACAATGTCAAGCGTTAATAGCCTCTTCCAATCAACACATTTCATGAAATTTGCAATTTGGAAAAAGGATGAAATGTTGGTGCATGTAAATTACACAGGACCTACGTACTGAAAATTGTGTATTGTGTCGATGGGCAAAAAAAAGAAAACTTCAAACAAATCCCAAAACCCACTTCCAAAAAATAAACGCTAATGCCAAGTGCTGGCCAGGCGAGGTACAGAAGCCAATCAAAACGGTGATATTTGCTGACATTTGCAACTAGGTTATAATCACTTCTGATGACTTAATGCGGACGCGTGCGGCCCCGTCCCCCATACAGATCTGATAGCACCGGCCTAGATTAGGTATGTTCGTATGGATGCTGAAGGCAAGGCTTAATCCAATCATCTATCTCTCTGAGACCTTATAATCTGCGCCAAGGAGTGTGGCCATTGGATTTTTCTCTCGGCTTTACCCGTTCATAAATCGCACTTTTACGGCCATTCACAAGTAGTTCCAGAGGGAAAAGTCGCGGCTGAACTGATTTAACATTTACTGCAGGTCTCCATTAACCCTAACCCCCTAGGCTCTTTCACTAGGAAGCATAGCTAACCCAACAAAATCCAACATTTGGCCAGAAATTAGGAACCCATTGGTAACAGTCTGCACGTGTTGGATTTTGTTAGGTTGGGTACAGAACTACAGATGTGTATTATGCATTGCTGCATGACTACAAGGGGTTTGTCCCCAACCCAACAAAATGCCACAATGTGTCTGCTATGGCATGTTCTGGTCGGGTGTTGGAGTGTGTAACAGTGCACTACACTGCTTCCGTGGGTGAGTTTACTTTACTCACAAGCTGTTGGTAATATTCTGGCCAGGTGTTGGAGTGTGTGGGAGTGTACTGACACTGCTTTCGTGGGTGAGTTTACCCACAAGCTCTTGGTCATTTTCTGGTCAGGTGTTGGAGTGTATGGCAGTGTACTGACCATTGGTACCTAACCCAACAAACCCCAACAGTGTCTTCCTGGGCCATTGGTACCTAATCCAACAAACTCCAACAAAATTCAGCAGCAGTATGCTATCCTTGGAGTACCTAATCCAACAAATTCCAACAAAACCTGGTGTTGGATTTTGTGAGGTTGGGGAACGTTAGGGTTAAGTCAGCTGAGAGGTTCAGCTGTAACATTTTAAATGAGCCCGCCAAAGCAGTAACGAACCTCATTGGGCAAATCCTCTCGTTTAGCAAAGGAACCAAATGCGCAACCCAGCAAATGGTTAAAGGCTGTGGACCCTCTGCATCCCCCTCGCACTCATGCGAAGAGGTGACCATAATACGTGACCTACACGTTTGTGTACAGACATCCCGTGAAAGGTCACCACGAAAGTGCCCTCATGAGTTTGTTTGTGCCAGTCAGTTAGTTTTACCGAACGTCTCGGTTAGTTTACCCGAGTCGAATAGTCCAGGTGCGGACGCCTGGAAGATTTACCCATTGAAATGTTACCCACGGGCTCGGTAAAAAATAAGTCCTGTGCGGACACGGCTTAAGACTGATAGAAGACCATGCTCAGAAAAACCACTTGGTCAGAGATGGGGGTGGTCTGTGGCTGCGGGTTTGACATGTTGACACTGTAGTGCTGTGCACATACTTCTACTACCCCGCAGTACATGTATGTGGAATGCCTACCCCTAAAGATCCAATGCCCTTCAAGCTCAGGGATTTTCAAGCTTTCCTGAAACCGACATTTTTGACCATGCACGTGACACGGCACCGGCCTGGAATGGGAAGGCTTCAAAGGTTCCGTGCTGCGCTTGTTAAGACACTACTGTAGCCTTGAATGGCACTGCATCCTGGGTCCAGTGCTTGAACCCTGGGTCGCCCGTCAACCCTGGGAACGAACCCTAGAGTGTGAACCGTCCTTGGGGTTACGATTCGCAGGATATACATGTAGCTGTGTAATGTGAAAAGGCCTAAAGGCTGTGCAAACACGGGGACAGATGATATGGGACATAAGGGGAGGAGAGAGGGGGGGAAAGAGTACATAGTAGTCAACGTACTGCCTAAGCAGCTGCCTGCTCTGTTTGAAGTTGATCTGGCTGTTTGGAGATAAGGCCGACTCCTCCTCCCCACCTTCCTCTGCAGAGAGAAAATAGAAATGAATTATTAGGTTTCTTTCTTTTTTAAAAGCATGTCTTCATCAGCGTTGAGTCTGGGGTATCGGGTTCAAGTCCTGGCCCAGTCTTTTTCACTTCCTTGACTTTATTTGATTGGGGGGGGGGGAGAGATGCCCTTGAGAAAGGTCCTGCTAGGATCGAAACATCACGGCCTTTACATTTTTCAGATACATGTATCTGCATTTTGGGCATTTAAATAAGGTCTCTTGTCAAAAAGATCATCGGTTGAGTGCCGGTTGAATTCATCCGACCGATAAAATTTCCCCCTGTAGAAAGCCGATTGTACTGGACTCTAGATCTGAGGTGAAAAATTCACCATGGCTATCTGGTGGAAACGACATCGGATGGGTCAAATCATCTGATACCCAACCGATGATCTTTTTTGACAAGAGGCCTATTAAAGAGAGCAGTCGTTAACCTTTTTTTCCTCTCACTGCCAAAAGCCAGGATTTCTGCCTCTGAGAAAGGTCCTGCTAGGATCGCATCAAAACGACCAGGCCTCTGCAATTATTTATCTTCTTCTAAAAAAGGCCAGACAATTTGATGTACAGTAAACTCCATCTTGAAATCTGTTGCTTGGGATCAGCACTGTAATGCACGCTGGGGTTAAAATATGAAATGAGACCAGCCTCTTGACAATGCCCTCTACAAAGAGGAAACCATCAATCTGAATATTTCTGATGCTGGGAGGCAGGCCACTCATGGACAAGGAAGTCCTTTGTGGTTGTGCATCATCCAGACTACATACTGTAGTACAGCGACGTATTGTATTGTGTCAAGCCCCAGTATAAATATGACAGGAACAGAGAGCTGAATGGCAGCGCCGAGGAAATGAACTCTGACCTCAGGCTCAACCCGCGTCAATACAAACACACGACAACCCCAAACAAAAAATTGGAAAGGGAAAAAAAAACATTTGTTCATACATCTATTAGATAATTATTTGCCAGACTGAGTGCGGAAACGGCCAAGAGAAACAAACCAAAGTCCTGGCTGGCAAATCATTGAAATTCAAGATTTCCACGGCATTCATGTGGAACAAAAACTGACTGGGAACTTTTGAAGAAACTGACAAGTTGGCAAAGAAATCTTTGACTGGACTGGGACTTGAGCCCGAGACCTCTGGATTGACACACAAGTGCTCTCCCACCTGAGCTACACACTGTATGTATCTAATAGATGGTGGCCTCCACAAATAGTCAACTAGTCTTTGCCGGGGTGGGAGCGCCAGTCGGAAGCAATTCAACCATTCACTCCAGGGATCACACCCCCACTTTCATTCAGACGCAGACAACAGTGCTTTCCCTTGGTTTGTTTGGCATTCATGTGCTGTGCAGTGTGCACCCACTTATAAAGTTCTGCAGACCGTTACAGAACAAGTTCGGTGTCAACATTTCCGGGCTACATGTATGTGGGGCCAGTGGGGGCTTTCCGTTTGACATCAAGCGCAGACGGAGGCTTGATTTCTGTGTACACTCACTAAAATTCAGAGAACTACTCACCCATGTCAAATGAGGGAGGTTTAATCTCCTGGCTGAGATCATGGCCCAACTTGAGCTTCTGGTACTTGGCTCTGTTTGGTAGTAACACACACACACAAAAGAAGAAGAAGAAGAAGAAGAAAAATCAAATCAAAGGGTACAGTACTTGAGAAGATTGCTAGCTGAGTTTTCATAACTTGGTTCAACACATCGCGAGAACACAGTGCTACGCTATGCATAGGCATGCATAGCAGTAGCACAGACATGTTGTACCGAAAGCAACAGTCCAACCCTACCGGCTACCGGTACCTGAAACTCTAAAATGCATGTACCACAAGTGTACAAGTACCTGAACGTGTGTACATTGTACATGTTGAGTTCTTTTTTTCTGAAGTCTTGGAGCAATGTAAAAAAGCATCAGATATTACAAGTACATGTACATGTACACTGTATTAAACAGTGTACACACATCTTGTAATATCTGATGCTTTTACAGTGCTTAGCTAGACTTGCTGTGATATACAGTACTACTAATTGTAAAGGACAGGCATTGGCATTAATTATAATTACTATGCTAACAAAGTACTCGAGGGATACAGTATATGTACAAGTAATTCAGTACCCAGACATCTGCATGTGGACCCCCCAAACCAAACTGAACAGTACTAATACTAGTACGCTAAGCTTAGGCCTATCACACACCCGCACAGTACATGTACTTGTGGGGTCGCACTGCACATGCACGCAAGTTCATGTGCAGTCGTTGCGAGAACCTTAGGAAAACATGACACACTGCCAAATAAGACACGACATGCGCATGTATAATGCATTACTGCACATATCCATAGCGCGGTTATTAGAAAGCATGGACTGGGCACATTGCAGTGTTGCCGCACTGAATCAAAAGGCGGTATATACATGTACATGTAACACCCCCCCCCCCCCCCCCGGACAATAACACACACTGCCATGACTGCCAGATGTGTATTCAACAACGGCTGGCTATCATTTGAATGCCTCTTACAGTAAGGCCCTGCTAGGCATTGATCATTTTTTATTAATAAGAAGCTCGTTGTACAGCTGCCCGCCCACTTCAGTTCTGGGTCAGACACACAGGGCATTGATAAACGAGTATGGCATCATCCATCTACATGTACAGTTGTTACGTACATTGCTATGTGCAGCAACTAATGGACACGACACACACAGTACCTCACTAGTCAGGGAATGAGTGCAGGGGATAATGGGGAGACAGTTTGGCTGAGCAAATAATTTCTAGCACACTGAATGCAAACTTTTGCAAAACAAACAATAAATTTGTTGTGAGCAATTTGTCAATTTGTCAATTTGTCAATCGTGAGCTTATTGTACTTTTGCTCTAAATTGAACATGAAGATGTTCTAAATGTCTGCTCATAAGACATAAATACTATACATGTGCATGCACACTGTACAATTACATGTACATGTACATATATACATTACATGTACAGTTCATGTACATAAATGCATGTATCAGGGTGTCTTGAAATGTGTACACTGTACAGTATATATTACATGCAAATGTACATGAACAGTACATGTACATGTACATGTACATGTACATGTACATGTACATGTACATGTACATGTACAATGTACAATGTACATGTACATTGTACAAACTACAACCCCCAGTACATGTACCACTACTCAGTAATTCCCACTTAACACATGCATGTTCTGTAAATGCTGTACATGTACAATGTATCGTAGGCCTACATGTACCGGTACATGTACTATATACATGTACAGTATGTACATGAGTGCCAAAGCTGTACACTGTAGCATGGCTAAAATCAAATATTACCGGTATTCCGACATTTGTATACAGTCAATGACCAATGACGATTGGTATGGCAGGAATTCTTGCTCCAAAATCCATTAGGCAGTTCTTTTTGTTATGCCACACGGCCACAGCGCTAGTACTAGTAGTATGGAGCACAGCACATTAACAATGGGGGTGGCTTCCACCATGCTTCCACACATGCAGAGTACAATTTACATGTAATGTACATACTGTACAGTGTACATCCTAGTGAAATACTGTACGTGGGTGGGTACAGTGTCAAGAACACATGCACACAGATGCACACGTACATGTACACACTGCACATGTATACATTAAGCACATTAAATATGGGAAGAATCTTACATGTACAATTGTACATGTACATGTACATGTACAAGTATACAGACATGTATACACCATGTACTGTATGTGATATGAATACGCCCAACAATGCATGCACGCATGTACAGTGTACAGTGTACGTGTACTGTGTACATGTACATTGTACACAGGTACTAGTAAAATGTGTATGATTATGAACGTGTACCGGTACATGTACGTGTCTCAAGTACATCAAGCGTCCAAACATAATTACTTTGAACAGAATATATAAGCATCATTGTACATGTACAGTACCGGTATGTGTACCACGCACAGTGCAATTATGGCAGCAGTGCAATGTATTGAGTGGACACTGACACTGACAGCCTTGGATACATTGCAGACAGGTAGTGTCCCAGTGATTTCCATAATCAAACCAAAACACAACACATTATACTACATGTACATGTACATGTACATGTACATGTAATGTATGTACTTTGTATAATACATGTACTCCAGCTTTCTGGTGCAGACATCTTGACCACAGTTTTTGTCTGGGCCGAATGCCACATAATTGCTTAGGCCTATAGCATGGAGGAATCTCTTTTATTCCTCCATGCTTATAGTGAGTGCAAATCCCTGCTTGCATTTACAAACCTCAATCAGTAAATACACATGTATACAAATAATGATGTGATGTTGATTGCTTTTAATCATTTATGCTATACACATACATACGTATACAATGTACACATACACAATTACACATACATGACATGTACATGTACATGTACAATAAAAGTAAACTGTAGTGTTAAACGCATTTAAGCAGCTCCACCAAAATGGCCTGTGGTCAATGACCACACTGTAAGTTGGGCAGGCTCACACTAACCCAAAAGGTACATTGTATCTGTAGTCTGTACATGTAGATTACCTCATTGCTTCAATTCCCACTCTCTCTTCCTCCCCCCTCCCTATCTCTCTCTCTCTCTCACTCCCTCTCCATCTCTCCCTCATTCTTTCCTCATTCTTTTGTAATTCTCTCTCTCTCTCTACCTCTCCCCCCCCCCTCTACCTCTCACCTCTTCACCCTCATTTTCCCCCGAGAGATTTAATCATGGGAGCGTGGCTGAACATTGTTAGGGGCTGGGTGGCACATGGATGTTTGCAGGGATGAGCAAATGCACTCAAGCAGAAAACCTTGATGTACATGTACAGCACTTTAGCTTACCGTACGCATGCGCAATGAGAGTTTGAACACGAGGACGCACCAACACTACAGTAACCCAGGCTTTGTGGGCAAAATGCCTTTGGAAGACAGGATTCAAGAAGCATTGGGAATCTGAATAATCAAAAAGGTAACAAACAGACTGACCAGAGAAGACCGATGAAGAATAAGATACATGTACATGTACTGTACATGTACATGTACAGTACTTACATGTCTTGCATACATGTATGAATACCAGCCGGCAATAGATTTGTTTGAAAATCTTCACTGTACCTTTCTTGCTTGAGTGCAAATTCCAGCATCTTAATTCTGCGAACCAGGTCGTGCTTGAGATTCTCCTGTCCCTTGCGTTCTCCTTGTAGAAAAGCAATACGGGCCTGTAATCAAAATGTAGGAACCATTAACATGTAAATTTGTAAATAATACAAGGCTTGGTTGGTTGGTTTTTTTCAGTACAATTTTCCAATGCTGCATTTATGCAAATGATCTGTGACTAAAGAAAGCCAATCGAAACTGGGACTGTTTTGCTTTAGGGTATTCACACTGTTACAACAAACATTGCGATTATTTGGATCGCAATTTGAATCGCGATGCAAACTCCACTTTTTTTCTTTTTTTTTGGACACAATAAATACGATTAATAGTGGGATTTGAATTGCGATTCGGACTCCAATATTAGTGTTTACTTGCAACGTGGTGTGTGTGCTCCACTGAATCGCATCGCGTTTTGTTTTTGGAATACCGCAATGCACCGCTCATGCTCTGATTGACAGGAAGTGCCGTGCCTGTTCATAATGTCTCCCTGCAAGGGCCACCCTCGAGGACACACCCACCACTTGACCGCAACGGCTAAGCACAATCGGCTCATGATTTTTTTTGCAATGCGACGTGGCCTGTGTGAACGCAGATTTTCAATCGCTATTCAAATCACAACTATCGGACAGTGGAAATGGCCCTAATGTGAACAGCCCTATTAAATATTTATGCACATGTACAAGTGCACATCTTGTTCAGAACATGCACATGTGCCAGTGTTTGAGCATAGGTTTGAGCATGGAAGTGCTCCTACCTCCAATGGTTTAAGCAACCATACATGTATGTACATTACATGTACATGTACATGTACATGTATACACATGTATCCAAGCGTTATTAGTTCAGTGTTTGTACATTTTATGTGGGCCCCCAACACCATTGATCCTATTTGCGCACTTCCAATGACTCCCCCCTGACCCCCTCCCAAATACCCAGAGTCCAACTATGGAAAAGTTGGTTTTCAAATCAGGGCAGACAATTGTCTGATTGATGTTCCAATGCCCACATACGCTCATGCAGTCATTGTCATTGTCACCATCCGTCATTATCATAAGTGATCTCTGAGTGAACTTGAATGCCAAGGCCCCTTTCCCCACCGTCTGAGTCAGTGTTGAGTAGTTATTTATCTTGGACATGATTGAAACACTACACTTGACAGCATGACTAAATGGACAGCTATGTTGGAACACTATTACACTAACAAAGTAACATGGCTAATGCTGGCACATGTACATGTACATGTACATGTAGGTGTAGCACATGTAGCACATGTACATTGTACTGTACATGTACATGTACACGTATAGATGTATGTACACATGTACACTGTACATGTACATTGTATAACATGTATAACATGTATAACATGTATAACATGCCCATCAAATATCTAATATTGAGCGTACATGATTACACAGTATACATGTACATGTGTATGTACAAGTACAGTGTACATGTACACACTGTACATGTACATGTACACTGTATACATGTACAGTGTGCATTAATACACATATGTATGTACTGTACAGTACATGTACATGTACATGTACTTTACATGTTAGTGCATTGCATGTACACACTGTACAGTACATGTATTCATGTGCATTACATGTACATGAACATGTACATGTACTGTACATGTACTGTCTGTACATATACATGTACATGTACGTGTACATGTATGCACATAAAGTAAGTCATGTGCATGTGTGTATTTACTGTTACGCACGTAATAGTGTACAAGTGTACATGTACATGTACATGTACTGTACATGTACATTTACACATGTACATACAGTAAATGTACATACGTGCATAATTGTGCATACATGTACATTACATCTGTTGACTGTCATGCATGAATTACTGATCATACATGTTCATACATGTACATGTACATGTACCGGTATGTATGACATGTACTGTATGCGCATAGATGAAACCATTGTACATAATGTTATACACTTGTAATTTGTACCCATGATGTACTGTACGGTACACAACAATCACCACAATCACATATTGACAGATATTATGCATGTACTGTACTTGTATTGAGACCATAGACAGTTCAAATTCCAGGATGTGTTGCGGAACTTTGTTTTTCCTCCAATGGGTATTTGATATGCAGAGAAAAGGCCAGGACCCTTTGGAATCATGAAGGTTTACATGTACATGCATCTCAATACATTGATGGTGAAAGTTGTACATGTAAGTAGAAAGTTGATGGGTTTGGAGTGGGCTGTATTTGTTACATACTGCACATGTATACTGTAGCTACATGTACATGTACATGTGAATAGATTTACATGTGTACTGTACACAGATGAACGTGGCAAAGCATTTGCATGTACATGTACATGTACATGTATGTAAAATAGTCAATGCATGTTCTTTGCATGTCTATTGTCTAATGCTGTAGGCCTATATGAACATAAACCATACAGTACATATACTGTACATGTTTCCTGTAAATTCACATGACTGGGTTTGTGGATTGTGCATATGCTCCTGTAGTGTAGTAACTAGTATATTCTACGCGTACCTGTACATGTAAATGTACATGTACCGGTACTGTACCGTCCTTGTACAGTACATAACCCATGTGAATGTTGTGTCTACATGTACTTCATGCATGTACATTGTACACACAATCACACATGTACACACAATCACACATGTACATGTACTGTATATGTACATGTACATGTACATGTACATGTACATGTACAGTGTATCTATACGTACATGTGGTTACATGTGGTTTTAGAATTAAATGTACAGCATACTGGAAATGTGTAAATCCTTTTTAAAATTGAAATGTTTTGCAAGATACATGTACATGTAGGCCTATGGTGCTATACAGTGCATACGTGCATATGTACAATGATGCCTTACATGTAAATTTTAGAATCTTTTTGCTTACCATTAGCTCCTAAGGGTTAAAAACTACAGTACATGTACATAGTACTACACGCACATGTACATGTGATTCACTGTACATGTACATGTACATGTACTGTACATGGGTGTATGTACAAAGTACTGTACATGTACACATGCATGTACATGTACACTGTACACGTACAGTGTTTTACTTGATGGCATTCGGGAAAAAATCACTGAACATCATCTGTACACCTTTATGGTATGCATCTCTGATTTATGGTGAAGTTGGTGGGAAACCATCAAAGTATACACTTTGACATGTTTAGATACTGTACCATTGTACATGTATGTATGTAAAGTGTGTACATGCACACGTACATTTACAGTACACTGTATGTTCATGTATACGTAAATGTACATAACGTACATGTACCAGGTACATGTACAAATGTGCGTATGCGTATGCACATTGTACAACTACAGTGTGAATATGTATATATACAGTACATGTATACTGCATTTGTATTGGACTACATGTAGATGTACATGTACATGTACAATACAAGTACAAACTGTATAAGTACTGTAAATCAATTTACGGCATTTGTACATGTACAGTACATGTATTTTTGTAAATTATCATTTACATACTACAGTTGTAAAAAAATGCCATTACACATGCTAGTAAACAATTAATAAATCTAAATTAAATTTACCGGGGTACACCATGTACATGTACATGTGCATGTATTTAATGGAAGAACTTCATGACTAATCCAATATAATGCCAAGGTTATTTGTCACATGAAACATGTACATGTACACACTACACAGCGAATATTAAGTACACTGTATGTACTATAGAGTAAGCGTTACGTGCATACTGTGTACACTACATACAAGTACAATGTACATGTACAGTACATGTACATGTATGCATGTACATTTTACACAGTACCATAACTCTATCATGTACTTGCACACAGATAATAGGCCTGAATTAATTAACACAATCGGGTCATGTACTGTAATTTAACCAAGAAATTAACAAGGAGACTAGCGAATTAACACTTGCTTTGTACATGCACCACTGCATGAATAGGACTACAGGTACCTGTACAATGTACATGTACATGTACAGGTACATTGATTGTTGTACCTACCGGTACCTCCATGGTTGTACAGTAAGTTGTAAGTCAGTATAGTGAGTATACATGTACTGTACATATGCCAGTACGTGTACACTGTACAACATACAGGTTAATTAATGTACATGTACATGTACATGAACATGTACATGTACAACATGAACATGTACCGAAGTGCTCAATACATGGTATTTTGGGATCGGAGGGATGTGTTTTTGACGGAATTGACAAACATACATTTCATACAAGCACACAATTATATTTAAAAAGAAGATTTAATTAAAAACCTATCATGGCCGGCAAAAAATCTTAGGTTCTAGGATTCGGGTGCAATCTTCTTTTTCGTACTTTTGTTTTCAAATAAAAAGGCTAGGTTCACTGTGATTTTCTAGGAGGGTGGGGTACCGGTAACCGGAAACACAGCTATTTTTTTGTTGGCCTTTTTTTGTAGCTATTTTTTTGTTGGCCTTTTTTTTGTAGCTGTGGCAGAGCTCATGTACATTGTACATGTACATGTACACATTTAGTGTAATATGTGTATTACTATTAAGTATTAGTTACTGCAGTGACTCCCTTCACATGACTCATCCGCTGCATGCACAGAATTTTTCTAATCACGCATCAGAGAAATCTGAGTGCCATTTCAAGAAAGAGGCAATGCTGAAGAGGGGGCAGGGCGGCAGGCATGCATGTACATGCACATGTACAGTGTGTGTACACTGTGGCCAGATTGATTCTACACAGATGACATACATGTACATGTACATTGCACATGTACACACTGTACATGTACACTGTTCGGCACATGCACCGTGTACATGTACACATGTATATGTACCATACCCTTACCCTGTTTACTCAAACCACAATCACTCTACATGTGTATGTACATGTACATGTATGTAGGCCTACATGTACATGTAGTCATGTACATTGTACATGTAAGTTTGTAACTAGTCTGAGTGTAACACTACATTATGTATACATGTACATGTACCGGTGTACACACATACTGCACTTAACCGCACAGGTACATGTAAATATACTGTACACATGTACATTACGTACATGTATGTATGCGCAAGTACATGTACAGTACGTAGATGTTATTGTACACATACAACTGTACATGTACACGTACATGTACATGTACGTGTACATGTAGAGAAGATGCTACACTGTAACTGTGCATATATGTAACAAATGTACCGGTACATAAATAATTGAATAGATACATGTGTACCTGTATCACTATCAGGTCCCTCAGTTCTAAAAAGAAATACCTTTGAGAAAGGTCCTGCTAGGATCGAAACGTCGGGCCCACTAAATTTTGAGATTTGCATTTTGGTAATTTTAGTCAGTAAGCAGTTTGCAACATTTTTCTATATCACTTTAAGAAATACCGTAATTAGTTTGTACACTGCACATGTATTGTAACCACAGACTACAGTACACTACATGTACTCTTAACATGCCACTTCCCATCCAATTCACACCTACCAGTACATACATGTACATGAACATGTACTTTGTACATGTTCAGTATGCACTCAGGTGAGGACAGGTTAACTTTAAAATTTATGACTTGTGGCTAAAAGCTGGTGCCAATTTGCTAACTGGAACATTCCAAATCAGATTGGTTAATCTGCATGTTTCCTATTAGAGGAAGCAGGGGGGCTTGCATGCAATGCACACCTACATGGGGTACACACACTGTACGGTGTACATGTAATGTAACATGTACACATGTACATGTAATGTACATGTACATGCTTATTATGCTTATTAAGCTGTATGTGAATTGTGAAGCATTTACACACATGTACATGTACATAACGTTATGTCTTGTG
The DNA here is from genome assembly GCA_949987565.1 of Luidia sarsii. NCBI lineage: Eukaryota > Metazoa > Echinodermata > Asteroidea > Paxillosida > Luidiidae > Luidia > Luidia sarsii. The sequence goes on along the minus strand of OX465101.1, from coordinate 22,683,137 downwards.
CAAAAACTGGATATCACTGAGATAAATTATGCCATTTCTCACAGGGAATAACCAGCTTTGTGTACATGTACATGTACAATTTGTACATATATACATGTACATGCACCTGTAGAGGTACATGTGCACCTGTGGCTGTAGAGGTACATGTACGTGTACATTGTACCGGTACATACAAGTACTGTACATGTACACGTACTGTACACCTTCAGTACTGTAGTACATGTATTTCTGTCTGCCATACAACCTGTATACCGGTAATGAACTTACCGCCGGTACTACATGCAGTGATGTACACTACTCAGCAGAGAACATACATGTACATGTATACACTGTACACGTACAATGTAGTTTAGGCCCTGACAGACAGTGACATCATTGTCAAACACACAATGGATGTCCACCTTATTTTAAAGGCACACAATTTCACCCCAATGCCCACCAGCCTGTTCATACAGCACAGAGTAAGCCATTCCATTCAAGCAGTTTGTATACATGTAAGAGCAGTCTCCATTCATTTTCAAAAAGGAAGACTCAAGTACGGTACCGGTATATGTACATGTACATGTATGTAAATTTATGTACAGTGTACATATTAATTACAATAAACAATGCACTACTACATGTATACTGAGTACCCAGTACATGTACAGCCTACAGGTACATACTGTAAAATACATTTGTACACCATGTACATCCTGTCATTGTGGGGTGTCATGTACACGTACATTGTACCGCACTGTATGTGATAAATTATGTGTAATTTAGAGTAATTACATATAATGTACTGTGCAATTGCACCTGTACAAGTTACATTGTGCATGTACAATGTACATACATTGTACAGGTGACTGTAGGGATATACTTTTTTGTTTACTTCATGTACATGTACACACACATGTACTTTACAATGTACATGTATACATGTGCATGGATTGGTACAAAATGTACATGTGTGTACATGTACATGTACATACATAACATACACTGTGTAACCTGTATAACTTTGCAATCATCTGTATCCTCCAGTTACCGGTTTTCGACGATACAAGGACTTTTCTTCAAGCTGACCATTGTGGACGAAAGTATCACACTAAAAGAGCTCTCTGTCACTTTTTCCACACCACAGACTATTAGAATAAATAGAGAAGGTTGATCAAGCCTGTCACTTCCGTAAGATTACCCGGTTTTGTTGATGTCCACGACGCACCGCGCAGTAAGCATCGTCACCTATTTTCGACGGTGGTGTTTCGTAAGGTGTCCCAGTGCAGCCAAACGCAAAATAAAATCTTAAAATAACTCAAGCTGCTGTGTGGCACTGTAAAATTCTTCCCTGTATGTTTTTTGTTCATCTTTGGGGGGTTTTTTTAGACACTGCTTCTAACACTTTCCTCAAATCATTCATAATTTATGCTTAAAACTTATTGGTCTGGTTGATGTCTTCTTCTGTGATGTTTAAAAAAACTCCACAATCCTCTTTCTCACTGCTTCTTCAGTTATGACATTTCCCAATGTCACTCAAGAGAGTAGAGACACATTTCCTCCTTGGTACTTTCTCTAGCTGCCCTTTTATTTTTTTATTTTTTTTATAAAAGCCTATTAGGCCATGTTATTTTATGTCTTTAAATAATAATAAAAAAATATATATAAAAAATTATATAAGCGAGACGCCCTTTAGGAGCCTCCATAGTTTTTACCCAGAACGGACTGCCTCAAGTTGCGTGATATATTTTTTTTCTACGTATGTTGGGGTTTGTTATGGTACACTCAGATTTTGTTTAGGTCCAACAATAAAGAAAACTGGAGCTTCGAAGCAACTGCCAATTTTGTACCTAGGAAAATTTAAAAAAAAACTTTTTGAATCACAATTGTACATATATACATGTACACATGTACATGTAGCCTACATGTCAGGTCTCAGGCAAAATAAGATGTAAAAAGGGAAAGAAATATGTACATATTCCAGAAAATGACTTGCATTGCATGTACAGTGTGTGTACCTCACCTGTATCTGTTATACACTGTACATGCCCATGTAAATCAATAAATGCACAGCCTGCCTCTGCTTAGAGCCAAACCCCTTGCCGATGCCCCTTGCCTAAACTGGTCAATACAGCCAGTGTCACTGCAAGCCAAAGGACGCATGCATTTATTGCACATGTGCACAGTCCATGCAGTCAGTATAGGAGCTGAGCCAAGGGGTGCAGCTGCACACAGGCCCAGCGCAGCAAGCAAGCACTGCAGTCCCCTACCAGCCACAGCTCACAGCCGGCTACCAATTACTGCTAGTCAAGCAGCCAGCCAAGGTTACATTGTACACACAATGTAGGTGCACTTGTGTCTCTGTGATGCTTTTTAAAGGGGCAAGTGCTAGCACATGTAAATACGTAGAGTACATGTACATTTACATGTGCATATATCCATGACATGTCCAAATGCATAATATACATGTACTCACTGTACATGACATGTACGTACTGTACGTCAAAATAGTCTTGAATGGTGTGCAATGTATGTACATGTGCTGTACAGTACACATACACAGAGTATACATACAATGTACACATGCGTATGAAGTTATGAACATCACATGTACAGCCTACAGGTACCGTAATTTTCGGAATATAAGCCGTCCCCCGGAGTATAAGCAGTTACATTGTAGCTGCAGCGCTCCAAGATGTTCACGATAAGATTCAGGCCTTATTATTGTACAGGTAAACTACATCATGAAGGCCGCATCATTGTAACTTTTCTTTGCCGATGTCGTATTCACTTAAACTAAACGAAAATTTAATCAAAATGGACCTTCGGTCAAGAATTATTATGATTTCTGAGGGTGTTTTCCTAAGTTTTTCTCCTCAAAACAAAGTACCAGTACATGTATCAGTGAGACAGTACAGTGTACATGTACGTCCAGTGTTATAGCTACGCTGGTCGGCGGTGGACGGGGCCGACCACCACGGGTAATTTCCGTCCACCACTCCTGGTGAAAAACAATGCTTCCGACCGGCACTATGTTCACCCCATTATTATCCCAATCTATTTTTGGTTTCGGTAGCAAAATAAATTGTACTTTTTTGTAGCGTAACCGTCTCGCTAATACTTGTACTGGAAATTCCGATCAGGCTTGAGTAGCGCAGCGTGATCGTAGTCGTAACTCGTATGCAGCCATGTGGCCGCTGTGCACGTGCACTGTGCAGTATACAGTGTGTGCAAAGACGTGTTGTGTCATGTCACATGTGCCGCGCGTAGGCTGGTTTCGGCCCTACTGCTCCTGTAGTGTCGCTATGGCTTTACCTAGAGGCGGAAACCACACCTCGACTTGCCAACCTCGGTAATGTTGCGAATGGAAATCGGTCATAACTAAAATACGCTACTTTCCTCGTTTGTCTCCGAATGTTGTTTCCGCGTAGTTTAATATTATTCCCTTCGTTATTAATTTTGATAGTGGTACAAAATGTATGAATGAAAAGCAGAGAATACAGGCTTCAATTTGAGGGTAAAATTGACAAATTTGGACGGCGGTCGAAAAACGCTACTTTGACTCTTTTTCTCCGTCATTTTGGCTCGATCTACCGCGGCCGCACGGTAGAAATGAATGAAAAATCCTTCTCAAATTTTCTACAATTCTAAAAAAAAAATACACTTTGGTTGACCGCGATAATTGAAACATCGCTAGTATAACTGTAATAAACATTAGTTTGGCGGAAGTCTACTAATCATTGCACATGTTCCGAGTGCACACACAGTCAATTCAAACATGTACATTATTCTTCAAGTTTTGTTGTTCAGTTTACTTGTTTATTAATGATTTAAACACTGTACAAGACTAACAACAAAACTTGCAGTAAAGTTAATTTGATTAATTAATTAATCAATTTAATGTGATTAATTAATTTAATTTAACAATAACAGTACACGTAATACAAGTTTTGTTGCTATCATTTTGACCGCAGTCGCTAATCGCGAGGGTTCGTTCACGAGAGCGACTTCTTGTTGGTGAAATTTGAACCACCACTAAAAATACCCTAGCTATAACACTGTGTACGTCAGTTTTGAAAAAGAGAATGTACCTTCGTACAGGTAGGGCCTATAAACCGCAGTAAACTTTTTACAGACAAAATCAACATGTAAGCAGCTTACATATCGAAAGTTCCGGTACATGTTATTGTATGATACATGCCAAGGTGACATCATGACAGACTGACAGTGAACATCTTGCATGTGCAGTTCAAGTACATGTACATGTACATGGCACGTACATGTACACTTATGCCTACTGACATGCACACTAACAAATGAGGAAGTTCTGATCTTCACAAAGAATTTGTGCAGTGCTTTCCTGATGTCAGTACATGGGTATATTACATGGGTACAGTTTGTGTAAGTGGAAAAAAACATGAGGAAATCAGATGCTTGGAGGGAAAGTACCGGTGTACAGTACATGAACATGTACATACACATGTTTACTTGTTTACATGTACATGTATGTACAGTACATATATGTACAGTCACTACAGTGTACATATGTACAAAGATATCATTCCATGTACACACGTACAAAGTGGTTTGTTACGTTGACCTTACAATATTACATGCAGGAAAATGTCACAAGTTGGACCCCTGATTTACGGAATTACCCACGTGTACATGTACATGTACATGTCATGTAGTGATGAACGTACTGTACATGTAGTCATGTACTGATGTGCATGTGAGCTACCTTGACCTTGGCCAACATACATGTAACATGTATACCCACAAAATATTACCGCCATTGTCAGTGTTTGAGTACAAGGCAGGAACAAACAGCAGTCTGACCTCATAACCCCATACAGTGAGTGCCTACAGTATACAGTGTACATGTACATGTACTGTACATGTACATGTACATGTACATTGTGTACACTACATGCAAATGTATACATTATTGTTCCAGCACAAAACACAATGCACGTACAATGTATACACAGAGCCATTCTGGGACAGTCACAACATTAAAAGTGAGTGTGATTTATGTTTAAGTTTAATGGTCAATTCCTCTATTTGAATGCTTCATATCAACATTGCCAGATCAATGATGAGCATGTTCAGTATCTTGAGATTCTCTCAGTCTCAAGAATCAAGAGCATGAATGTACATGTATTGTAATTCATACAGCAAATGTATAATGTAGCATTGACTTTCATATACACAGTACATGTAGGTCTACTACTGTGTACATGCATTATTTATGTACATCATGTACAGGGCTAGGAATACAGTACACTATCGTACATGCACATTTTGATGCAATAATACACAAAACTGCTAAGCATGAACATACTGTATAAGTTAACTTTCTGTGAGCAACTATTGATAGAAATGTACACAGGTTCTGTAGTTAATATACAGGCTAGGCTACACAAAAGGCAAATTTACTTTTAGCAGTAATGTATGTAGTGTACATGTATACAAGTATATGTCTTTTATTTGCAGAGTGTTCTGTGCTATACATGCAAGATAATAAATGCATTCTTTCAAATATGCACATTACTGTAACCAAAATACAGACACAAAGTCAAACACAATAAATTATGAGTCAAAGATACATGTAAATGAACAGACAAATGATCCATAGGCTGTATACTTTATTGAAGACTTTGTAGACATGAGCATAGAACAGCACAGATGAGCATAGAATTAGAAGATTTACCAGTACAACAGTCCATATGCAATTCATTCACTTTTTCCCTGATGGAATGTACTGTATGTAAAATCAAACAGCAATATAAACATGTGTGTGCAACTTATGGTGTTACGCCACAAACTGATCGGTTCCATTCACACTGATCGGCCCAACAGGTTAACAGGCTTCGACAGCATAGCCAGGACTACAGTATATGGTTACTGCCATTTGATGCGTCAATTCTCATAGCTTTAAATCCTCTTTGGAGGCAAACACTTGGGATGCTAGAGTGGCCCATATATATACCGAGGGCTATCCTGGAAGAGATCATCCTTTGAATGTATTTCTCACTGTTTAGCGTTGGAGATGTACACAGACATTTACGGCGTATACATGTATGTACATGTACATGTGTACAGTGTACACATCTTGTCTACATGTGCTTGTACAGCATCAGCATTTATCAGCATTTTCATGAAGAGAGAAAATTTGCCACTCTTCACCACTTGAGCTAAATTTGTCTCCTCATGAAGACGCTGACAGTATTCACATTGTACCACTACTTTGGTTCATGTGCTCCATGAGCACGAGTAAAATGTATACAATGTCGGTTTGCACGAAATGTGCTTTCCAATTTCCATACACTAGACAATGCCTCTACATGTATACAGTTATACACTAAACGTACCTGTACATGTACATACAGTATACATAATACGTGTGCACATGAACTTGATGTTAAATGCACAATACATGCTCATGTTTATGAATGCAAGTACAATGTACAGTTGTACACATGTACATGTATGATAATTTATGATAATGTATGCTGTGCTTGGCACTTCTATGCATACGGTTGTAGATAAATGTACATGTACACAAATGTACACCTGAAGACAGTATGCATTTGAAGAACTTTACAACATGTACATGTACATGTGTACGTGTATGCATGATAAGCACTCCAATCGTGAAGAGCCATGGCAATTTATTTTTCTTTCAGGGGTCCTTCTGCGAGAGAAAGGAAAAAATCAAGCAAGGCAACCTGAAACGTGTACATGACTACAAGAACTGTTGGCGAGACAAGGCAGTGCCCAATGAATTCTACCGGTACCATCGAGGCAATTGAAATTGCTGCCTGGGTGATGTTGCTAGCCTGTACTCTGTGCCAGTGATGAGTGAAGCAGGCACATCACATTACAGACTCACAGACACACACACATGCCCATGTGCATGTGAATTACACAAGAAAACAGGTTTGGAATATTACCAAGTTCAGTAAATACACGTACAGTGTACATATAATCTTGCCCTGAATTTTGGTCTGAAGTTCCTGCAATAGACATTTTATCAATTAAACCCATGCTACAGAATTGTTTTGCAATGTTGCTGACGGTGACAATCAAACTGTTTTTTCATACTCATTCTGGGGCTGTATAATTTGCAAGTATCCAGTTTATGCATTTATCCCAATGAGATTTTCAATATTCATGATCATGAGCAAATTTCTGATGTCCTCATCTATAGAATCATGCAACAGACAATTGCATGTGTACAAGAGTTTCTGAAAGAAATTCTGATTTTTTTCCTATTCCCTAAACCTGTTTATTTACTACCAAAATGTATGCTTCATAATGATTTACTGAAGGAGTTTTTCATCAAACGGTCAAACCTAATACAGAGGGATTAATTTGCAGTTTGAAAGTTAATGTTTTTCTTGTTCTTTTTAACTGTGAGCTCCCGACATGACCTTACAATAGCGCCCTCATTTGTTGAAGGATATTTTTAAAGGTAAACTAAAAACGATGACCAATTTCTGACTCCACTAAGAAAAAGAAGCTTGCCAATTTGTTTGTACACTTCAGATCCCTAGATTATTGCAGAAACCCATTAACCTCAGAAAAGGTGTGTCCTACATACAGTATAATTTGTCTGAATACATTTATGTACATTGTACAGTGCATAGTCTTCTAAATATTCCAATCAGATTTCCAACAATAAAATAACATAATTCATAAGAGAAAGTCATTTGGAACACACTGCAATGTACATGTACATAGTATGTACATGTATGTACTGTAACCAATTTCACATCTTTGGAGGGTCACACAAAACAAGGATCCGTTCATACAGTGTACATGTAATGTAAGCCTAGATGCTGTATAATCCATGGCATTTCAATGGGTAAATGTACATGTACAGTTGTACATCAGCTGGCAATGTTCAGTCAATGAGAAAACAATTGGCAAAGACGGCCAAAATTCTGTACGGATCACAGACAACGGATGACACAACACACGCATGAATTTTCACTGGCTACTGGGGTCTTGGCATAGTTGACCTTTCCGACTGATGCACACCTCTGCAGGATGACACAGGGAGCTGGAGGGGTGAGGGAGGGAGGGGTGGGGGATGGGGATGACAGCCCCCACAGAGTGCAAACCATCTCCTCGGTGGTGTGTCTGAAGTCACTCGGAATGGAAGTTTGGTGAGCATCGCGAGGGGGGTTGTGCCTGCATCACCTACAATACATGTACACGTACCTCTGTACGTGTACGCTGGGACATTTGAGTGACTTGAACTTATTGTACAAGTATGCACATGTGCACCGAGCTCAGCATGTGTACATGTGCACATCACAGCATGCGTGCACGTGTGTTCATGTGGGCCTTCAGAAAGTTATAGGCATCCGTTAGATGCACACGTACAAATGTACATACGTGCATCAAGTAATTCGCCAATTATTTTGCAGGCCACTACAGGCTCCTTATCACTCTATAGAGTGGCCTGGGTGCCAAAGGCCACTTAAAATGGCACCACACCTAATTTTCAAGTTCTAGGCCACCTAAAGATCTCTTTGGCCATCAGGCTGTGCTCAGGGGTGCGCGGTATCAGAAATATTTTACACAGCGTTGGGATTACGAACAGCGCCACCAATATGCCGGGATTGTGAAACAGTGGAATGGCCACTTAACGGGTACAGATAGCCGAACGTGTACCAGTTTGCATGGGAACCCTCTCTAGTTAGTCTAGTACTGTTGCCTTTTTAAGTTTGCCAGCATACCATAAATAAATGCATGTATTAACTAATGTACGCAGGATGGTATTTTTCACACACACATGATTGACACAGAGTCCCATCATAAAGAGTTTAAAGGTAAACTCACCTCACAAACCTCTGATTTCACTGTGTTCTGACTTCTGAGAGCACTTTTGTACCTACACACTGTGTACATGAACAATTGAACATCAATCCTTCCATCTGGTCGGTTACTCGGAGCCCTAAACATGTTATGCTTCATTGCTGCATTTCAATCAAGTCTTGAGCACATGAGTCAAGTCACTTTAAGTGGTCCGATATCTTAAGTTCTTGTGTAGAAGTGAACTGTCAGTAGATACCGGTATCGTGCTCATGTGCATCGTGGTCAGTTGTGCTGTTGAACTGTACCTTGGCATAAAACACCTAATGGATACAGACAGTACCATTACATGTCGATAATGCGATCAGAATGCAACATTAGGCCAGAATTGTACCGGTACTGCAAAATCAAAAACTTTCGGCTGACATGGCTGATGACTGACAATTGCTGCTCTAAACAATTGACAAACAGCGTTACTCAGAAATCCAATTTGTCAAAAAGCCTCTTAACAGTGATCTGGATTGGCATTTTTAAGTGATTGCATAGCAGGCGCACCATGAAATTTATTCTTGCCCATCCCTCTGTAGTCTGTACAGCCACAACAATACTGAGTACATGTGCTTGATGGATCCTACATTTCGGCACCCAGAAATAGCATTATTGTCACTAACGGGATTAGATGCATGTCTTGGCTCATTTGAGCTTTAGGCTACCCGTCATGCTACAAAATAGCATGGACACATACAAGCAAACCAGTCAATCTTGACATACATTTCTGTCTTCTGCCACTTGCCTCGCAGAGGCCACAGATGTGGATTATGGAAAACACTGCAGTTAGAAAATGTACTATGGAAACTCGTTTGCAATATACATGGTCTAAAACTACAGTCAACATGGTCAAAGTCAGTAATAAGAGGCCTAGCTCTATCTAGATACACTGTACTGTTCATGCTACAGGGGTCGAAATACATGTATCCACTAGACTGTGGACCTAGTCTAGTGATTTCAGTGTCAATGTAGGGCACCGGACCGGCTCTCGAGACTTTTTTCCTTGCACAATAAAAAAAAAAAATTGGCAATCGATGTCTGATTTTAATTGCACATGTTTTAAACTCTACATGTATGTATTTATGGGAAATTGCCTGTTCACGCCATAATATGTAATATTGCAACAAAATGAAGCTCTCTTCTCAAGATGTCATAGGCATGGTTAATGCACATTGCATTACATTTTGTACAAAGCTTGTTCAGAGCACAGCAGTCGATTTCACCAAACCAATCGTAACTTATGATCAATCGCAAGACGAAGAGCGATGCACAGAAACCATACGGCCTATTTACAACTTACATGTACAATGGGTTATCCGTCATAAGTTGAGTTACGATGCATCGTGAGGCTTCGTGAAATCATGGTGAAATCCACCCCTGAACCAGTAAAACTGTAAAAGCCTTCAAGTCTAATAACATTATTCACTGACTAGAACTTTTGTCCACGCCCCCACCCCCACAAAATTTGAACCATGCATGTGTTTAACATGTTTCACAATGTTCAACTGATAGAAATAAGGTAAGCTATTGCTTTGGTACACTTTTCGCTGATACCATGGTACAGGCCTACCGATATAACATGCATATTGTATTGCATTATGCACTGAACACGTCACCAAGCTAATGTATACATGTACTGGGTAAGTGTACCGGTATATCATGGCCAATTCGGGGGGGGGGGATATGTTTTTTAATCAATTAAAAAACACTTCACATAAGTATGAAACACAATAATGACATTTGATCTGGATTGGGTTTTTTCTCTCTTTCACAGAACAGAGACAACTATAAGAGTTTGAATTTTGAATTGAATTTTGAATTTTTATCTGGATTGGTTTTTTTCTCTCTTTCACAGAACAGAGACAACTATAAGAGTTTTCAATGCGGATACATACTTTGTATCATTTTATACAATAAACCAAACAATTTTTTTTAAGCATGTGCATAACAACATGTACACTGACGGTACTGACAGACAATCCGACATACACATAATTTTAGCCACAGGTAGTAAACTTGGCAGAATCAGGTCAAACGAAAGCAGTGGAAACACACTCAAACAAGCCGATTCTAAAACACAATGAAGACACACAATTGTTTATACGACAACTCTGACTTTGTGGAATTGTTCAAGTTCCGTGGAGCTCAAGACAAGTCCCAAGCCCAAAATTCATGTTTTAAAGCCCATACACAACATTGGTAAGATCGAAAAAACATAAATTTTCACAGATTAACATGAAATTTATACAGTTTGAAGATGGTGATAGTCTTAGAAACCTCGCACTGAAACATTTCTGCCTAAAATGTTGTATTTTGGGAGAAAAGAGTAAAAGAAATCGTTTACGTCTCACCGAGATCTAAACTATTTTTCACAATTTTCTCGAGACTCGGTTGGCGGATTGAGCTGAAATTTTCACAGGAGTGCTATTTCATGCATGTGTTGGATCAGACAACGTATGGATGCTATTCTTTGACCTCGACCAATGTTGTGTAGGGGCTTTAAACCTTTGATCCTAAAGCCAACTAAACTTAAACATTTCAAATGAGCAGAGATGTGCACTTGACAAATTCAGTGTGAACATCCTTTTCAGAGCTAGTAAAGTATGATACGGTTGGGTTAATAATATGTAAGACAGGCAGATTTATCCAGTTCTCTAGGCCCGTACTAAACTAGTATTACTATTAGTACTTACTACTACTACTAGTACTATATCGTGGGAACCCCCGTTTTCGACGCTACACGTTTTCGACGCTTAGCCTTCTAACTCACATCGCACGATGAAAACAACTCCGTATAACGATCTCAGACTTCGTATCTTACAGACTGTTTCCTGCTCTTGTCCGTCACCGAAAATGTGGAAAGTTAAGGCTTTTCCAGTAGGCCAAACTCGTGTAATTCAAAAAGTTGCTCTTTTGGGGTCAAATTTCCTAGGTACAAAATTGGCAGTTGCTTCGAAGCTCGAGTTTTCTTTATTGTTGGTCCTAAAAAAAATCTGAGTGCACCATAACAAACCCCAACAGCCGTAGAAAAAAAATATATCACGCAACTTGCGGCAGTCCATTCTGGGTAAAAACTATGGAGGCTACTATAGGGCGTCTCGCTTATATAATTTTTTTAATATTTTTTTATTATTAGACAAAAAGTAACATGGCCCAATAGGCTTTTATAAAAAATATAAAAAATAAAAGGGCAGCTAGAGAAAGTACCAAGAAGGAGGAAATGTGTCTCTGGAGTGACATTGGGAAAGGTCATAACTGAAGAAGCAGTGAGAAAGAGGATTGTGGAGTTTTTTTTAAACGTCACAAAAGAAGACATCAACAAGACCAATACGTTTTAAGCATAAATTATGAATGATTTGAGGAAAGTGTTAGAAGCAGTGTGGAAAAACAAAAACAAAGATGAACACAAAAAAACATACAGGGAAGAATTTTACAGTGCCACACAGCATTTTGAGTTATTTTAAGAATTTATTTTGCGTTTGGCTGTACTGGGACACCTTACTAAACACCACCGACGAAAATAGGTGACGATGCTTCCTGCGCGGTGCGCCGCGGACGTCAACAAAAGCGGGTAATCTTACGGAAGTGACAGGCTTGATCAACCTTCTCTATGATTATTCTAATAGTCTGTGGTGTGGACAAAGTGACTCGGACCTCTTTTAGTGTGATACTTTCGTCCACATTGTTCAGTTTGAAGAAAAGTCGAAAACCGGTTATTGGAGGATACTATTATATATTGCAATGCAGTAAAGGTCAACGGTAGTGCATGTAAAAATGTTCATGTACACAGGTCACCCATGTACATTGGCATTGCACAGCCGACTGATCTGAAGAAAAAAAAACCTCATAATTTTCCCGACAGAAGACATTGACAACACTGGGTAAATCATTTACTGATTTAGATATTTTGAATTCGTCGACTTTTAAAAAAATATATATGTAAGCAGGTTTCAAATTGCCGCTTGCGGCACATTCGTTCAGAACTGTCTCAAAATTTGGCGTATTTTTTTATATGGTGGCGCAGAAGGGACATCGCAAATCACTAATATCTGCAAAGATACTTGCAATTCGCAAATTTTGTCGCAATTATTTGCGCACATATTTGCAAATCGCAAATTTTGTCGCAAATATTTGCGACAAAATCTGCGAATTGCACATTTTGTCGCAACTATATTTGCGCACATATTTGCGACAAAATGTGCAATTTTGCAAATATCTTTGCAGATATTTGCGATTTGCGATGTCCCTTCTGTGCCACTATATTATTTGGCTTCGCCTTTTAGGCTTTAGGGCCTACCTGCAATTCGGCCCTCTCCACTTCCCACTGGGCACGCTCCATCTCGAACCGGGCCCATTCGTGCTGGATAAAATGTAATATTCCCGGTATAGTGTAGTTCATTCTCTGGTTATCGTCGTGCTGCCGGCTCGGCATGCTACTCATCACGTTCGAGTTGCCAGAATTCAACTGGTTTATGTGATTCTGCGGCGGTCCCGTATCGTTTTCCATCGTGAACTTGAGTTTGTGATTTTTTAATTTTTTTTTTGGTGGGCTCCTCACTGAAATGTCGCCGCCATAGTTGGTCGACGGTGGATTTTCCACTGGGTGTGTGTGAAGCACGCTTACACGAAGGCCATAGTTCTCCCGCTCTGGCGACGCTGAAGCCGGTCCATCCGACTCATTATTATCCGATTCGATCCCAGTGGCTGAAGGATGGAGATTGCGGGACTCGATCTGTCGAGGAAATCGGTCGAAATAGTAAAGAATTCAAGGTTTACTTTCCATCCCAGGCGTCGTGATGGAGGATGAAATGTGACGTCAAATTGACAGGGTTATCCAAAATGTGGTGTCAGCGTTTACCGCAAGAGGGCGCTAATGTAGACGAATGCACTGTGACCTTTGCGCATAATCATGCACCGGTACATGTAAATAGAGAAGGTATCGTGTTGATCATCTACTCAGTACTCTATCTAGTACTAATAAATTAATAATCTAGTCTTACTGGTACTGGTAGGCTCGTTTTGTAACATATTCTTTCAGATTTTCTTGTTTCTGTTAACGAGTCCAGACTATAATTTATACAGATAGACCCATGAACAGCTTAGACTTAACACTAGCCACTATAGTCAAAGTAACTTGGACCCGACAAGTCACCCTTTTTTATCGAATTTTGAAATTTTGCTCAAAATGTCAAAATTCGATAAAAAAAAAAGGGTGACTTGTCGGGTCCAAGTTACTCGGACTATAGCCACTACACTAGTCGCAGCTCACTACACTAATTCGAATTAAATGTAGTCAAAAGATTGCTGTATTTAAACAGAAGCTCCATTCTTGTACATGTGTTAAACTGTGAAATGATTTTGACTTTCACTTGTATGGGTTATTGTCTGCATAGAAATCTGTTGGCGATGGAGACTGACTGAGCAGTGAAGCGGAGCGGAGGTGACGGCCCCTGTTCCCCTCCATCATCATGCTGAAGTTTATCCTGATCATCTCCAAGCAGGGCCAGACCCGTGTGGCGCAGTACTACGAGCAGAGGGGGGAGGCAGCGGAGAGGACGGCCCTGGAGGCAGAGCTCATCCGGAAGGTGCTCCTCCGAGGAACCAAAGGGGTGAGAACAAAGGCAAGGCAAGAAACTCCACCGAGGAGTACGCATTTATAAAGGGGCTTTCGCACCAGACGAAATCCCCGGGGATTTCTTGAAAACAAATTCCCCCGGGAATTTCTCGAAACAAAATTCCCCCGGGGATTTCGGTCTGTCTATTCCACACTACCGAAGAAATCCCAGGGGATAAGCTTTTCCCAGGGAAATTTTTTTACCCCTGCATGCTCGGGGGTAGGGCAGGAGGAGAAAACCCCCAAGACTCTACGACTTTCACGGGGAAATAGGGTCCCCGGGAGTTTGGGTCCAGTGTGAATGGTTGCGGGGGTGTTGGTGGGGTAAAAAAATCCGGGATTAAATCCCCTCTAGTGTGAAAAGGGCTACATAAAAAGCAACATCACCACTGCACTAGTTGCTGTAACCGTAACCCTCATCCTCCCGGAGGTCTCCGACCTCCGGGAGGATGAGGGTTATGGTTATCGCAACTACATCACCACATTCGGTGCCAGGAGTAGCTACAGTGAAGATGCATGGTCTACCTGCTATAATAGCGTTCAACAATTGCATGTCCAGAAACTGGGATAAGGACTGATTACCTAGGTAGTGTTCTCCTTACAGTGACTACCCGTGTGGAAGGGCACACTTTTGTGTGATTATTAGTTTGTGCCAAAATCCTAAAATTGAAGGAGTCCAATGACCCATAAGACTTTCGAGGTTTCAATTTTTTTGCCAATGCTGAAACCACTAGAGTCTCACTAGACAGTCACCAGTGGATATATTGGCCTATGATGTGGAAAAGGTACAATGTTTGCTCACAGCCTTGTTTCTTCTTCTTTTCCTTTTTTTTGTGGGGGGTGCTTTCTTTCTCCAGTGTTCATTTCTGGACTACCGTGACTTCAAGGTGGTGTACCGACGGTACCTGTCCCTCTACTTCCTGATCGGAATAGACAAGGAGGAGGTGAGAATCTTGTTCAGGCTCCTTCTTGAAGCTGCAGCAAGCAGTGGAGATCAAGCCCGACTGTGGCCTCTTAACGCATCCATCCGCTCAGGCTCAGGCTTTGTCCCCCGTCGGTCTGCGGTCTCACAGACGCCACTTAGGAATGGATTTCATTGACAAATTGGCAAGGAAAACTTTTGACTGGACCGGGACTTGAACCCGAGACCTCTGGATTGACGTACCAGTGCCCTTACCCTCTGAGCTATCCAGCCCTTGGATGGTGGTCATCCCTAAATAGTCTGTGCCGGGGTGGGGGTCGCCAGTCAGAAGCAGTTCAACCATTAACTGCAAATCATACATCCAGCTAGTGTGCCACTTCAAGATCGTCTTTTCTTCGTTCTCATCAAAGAAATTCAACATATCTGAAATGTCTTCTTCTTCATATGTTGTTCTGGAACACCAGCCAATATGTAGTGTTTTCATGCTTCTTTTGTGGCATTCTGAAGCTGTTGTATGAAGTGTTTCATCCGATAATTTAACCGAAGTTGCACACTTTGGGCCAAAACTCGCGAATGCTTGAGAATGACAGAAAAAGGATTGGTCTGGCTTCTTTTTTCATCCGGTATTTATTTGTTTATATGTCCGACATAGGGTACCATACTATGGTTAGAAAGCTTGTTTATTCACCTTTCCAATGGTACCACTTTTGACCAACAGAGGGCGGTAGATAAAGAGTTAGAAGTGATTTATTTCATCAGACGCCTGCATCTGATACTGTACAGGGCTGAGTTTAAAGGGTTAAGCAGTTTGCAACATTTATTTTTTGTATTTACTTCATAAAATAACAAAGATCGTGACCCCGAGTTCCCTGAGATCCTTCGTTGTTGGCATTGCATCCCTTCTGCCCCGGAGTGATTGTCCAGACTGCTTTTTGCCACATCTCTCCCTTGTCCCTCTCCAGAACGAGGTGGCCGTGCTGGAGTTCATTCATTTGATTGTGGAAACGCTGGACAAATACTTCCCAAAAGTGGTGAGTGTCGGGGGGGGGGGGGGGGGGGGGGCAGAGGAGGGGGGGGGGGGCAGAGGAGGGGGGGGGGCAGAGGAGGTGTGGGGGGGGGGGGCTAGTAGAAGATCTACTCCTTCATATTGCAGAGAGAGTGCCTGACATTTTTCGATCCTAGCAGGACCTTACTGCCTTTGCGGAAGATCCTGCTAGGATCAAATACATATCTGGGCTGGATTTCACGAAGTCTTACGTGTGAGCGCTGAAGTTGAAATGGGCTGTACGGTTTCTGTGCATCGCTCATCGTCTTGCGATTGATCGTAAGTTACGACGGGTTTGGTGAAATCGACCGAAGGCCCTTAAATTGTTTGTCATTTTCATCAGTGAGCAGTTTACAACTTTATTCTTTTTTTCATTACCCCTAACTCAATCCTTTCTGTTTTATGTTTCAGACTGATTTGGACGTATCCTTTTGAGACAATTGATTTTTTTTTTAACTGCACGCATTGCCCCAGTGCAGGGTATTGGTGTCCTATCTGAGGGCCCAGTTATTCTCTTGCCCCAAATTCAGTCATTCTAGCAGACTGACGATTTAGATTTGGGTTGCCATATCATCCTTGCTTGAGTGAGCTAATGTATTATTCAACTGCATGATGAACCGTGGAAGTGGTTTCACCAAATTTATGATAAAGTGATGAATTCTGAAGAATATTTATCATAATAGCAGAATGTATTCTTAGATGATTCTTGAAATGAGGCAACATACATTTGTTTAACGTCATCATTTAAGGAAATTTGCATGCGCCTTTTCAGCGCAGAGCAGAACATTTGTTTCAAAGGAAGTAGCCTATTGTTACCCAGCGTTGTACGTCAGAAAAGAACTAGGTGCCACAGCCAGAGCCTGAGCCAGAGCCAGAGACTGAAGGCGAGTCAGAGCCTGAGCCAGAGCCTGAGCCAGAGCCTGAGACAGAGCCAGAGACTGAAGGCGAGTCAGAGCCTGAGCCAGAGCCTGAGACTGAAGGCGAGTCAGAGCCTGAGCCAGAGCCTGAGCCAGAGCCTGAGCCAGAGCCTGAGCCAGAGCCAGAGACTAAAGGCGAATCAGAGCCTGAGCCAGAGCCAGAGACTTAAGGCAACTCAGAGCCTGAGCCAGAGCCAGAGACTGAAGGCGAGTCAGAGCCTGAGTCAGAGCCTGAGACAGATCCAGAGACTGAAGGCAAGTCAGAGCCTGAGCCAGAGCCTGAGCCTGAGCCAGAGACTGAAGGCGAGTCAGAGCCTGAGCCAGAGCCTGAGCCAGAGCCAGAGACTGAAGGCGAGTCAGAGCATGAGCCAGAGCCGTGTTTTCAAAGAAGCCCCCAATGTACACAGTAGAAGTGTGCCTGTGAGTCATTGCCTCGCCAACTTCCCGACTGCTGTTATTATGGGCCTTTACGACAGAGCCGCGCTCCCCCAATAGATAATGTTCAACTTGGACAAGATCTACATGATTCTGGACGAGATGGTGGTGAATGGCTGCATCGTGGAGACCAGCAAGGCCAAGATCCTGGCGCCCATCAAGCTGATGGAGCAGCACAGGTGACGGGCTAGACGTCCGACGGCCGCCCACTTGGGCCGTCTCAAGAACCAAAGGCAAATTGGACTGTAGCCTTTGTTTACCCCCCATCCAGCCTGCAGTGAAATGTGACCAGATGTGGATTTAAAAAAAAAGACTTGCCATGCATCATAACGATTGATAACCCATCGTATGTTATGATGGACCCTATGCTTTTGTGTGTCACTCATTGTCTTGCAATTAAAGAGGAGTAGGGCTCTGAAAAGAGCCGGTAACTGGCTCTTTTCAGAGCCGTACTCCTCTTAAGAGATGATGTACGTGGTGTCACCACAAACTTCCTACTTGGTATTTCCACCATGCAAACCTTCCAATCTTATTGCATCTCAACGAGTCAACGTACAATGTTGAGTGTCCCAAAAACAGATGCAACGACGGGAAACAAACCAAGTACTGTACAAGCTTCGTAAAGATGGTTCCTGTAAGCACTGATGAAGCAGCTGTTGCTGCAAAGCATATGCACTCTTTCCAACTGGTCAGTCCTCGAGTACAAAGACTACAGAAAGAAATCCAATGAACACCAGCTTTTGTTCTCCGCCAATAATTTATATCATATTTATATCATATAATTTGGTTTAACTGTATAATTAAAGAGTGTGCCAAGACCATGTTTCACAGTTTCTGCATAAAAAAAAACCTTACAGCTGATCAGAGATACATTAGACTTGGTAATTTTTGAAAAAGCTACTTATCTTGCAAAACAGTTTGAGCACTGCAGCATGAAATAACGACTCAAATCAATCCTGTAATGATGACCCTTTACAAATCCTGAGCTGACAATGCCCTAACCTACTTCCTGTAGGGCGGCAAGAGCCGGGTTCTCTTTCTGAAAATTGCAGAAAAAGTGGACCTTCACCTCAGTTGACATGACCTTGGTCTCTAATGTGACTTTATTCTGTAATAAAGACAATTGTTTCAATGTAAAAAAAAAATAAAAAATAAAAAATAAAAAATAGTGTTAGTAATTTTCAATATAGTCTGTTCAATCCGAGTTGGGCTTGGCCTCATTGAATGCCGCGACATGCCCCCCCTCCCACCCCCTCCTCCTCCTCCTCCTCCAGTCCAACCACAGCTGGCCTATCTTGAGTCATTAGTGATTACTGCCCGTCCGTCAAGAGTGCCGCTGGAATCCACACGGCCACAAGTGAACAGAGAAGTGAGAGTGGGAGGCCTAAGCTCTTCGTGCAGTCCTCCTAAAGCAGCGTCCGCACTGGACTTAAAATGGGTAAACTAACCGAGCAAATGGGTAAATTGACCATTTTAAGTCCAGTGCGGACAGCCCAGGAAGTTTTCCTCCCAGGTAACTTACCCGACTCCAGTGGGTAGTTTAACCGACCAACTTCTACCCGGTTAAATTGACCAGGTCAGTTTAACTGAGTCAATAAGTCCAATCCGGACACGACGTCTCGGTAAACTCAGTAAAAAACCACATCCGGCGCCCCGCACGTTACCTTACTGTATGCAAGACTCGTGCGGGCGCAGGGTAACAACGTGTTTGTGTACCTAGAGTACATGCACATGTACATGAGTCGGTTAGTTTTACCGATCGTCTCGGTTAGTTTACCCGAGTCGAAAAGTCCAAGTGCGGATGCCAGGAAGATTTACCCATTGGAATATTACCCACGGGCTCGGTAAAAAATAAGTCCAGTGCGGACACGGCTTTAGTCCTCCCAATCTCTGTTGTTTTCCAAAATTTGTTTTACTTATTGATTAATTTCACAGATATTGTTCCCGATTGCTTAGCGGAGTTTTGCAAATGGCACATTTTTTTTCTTGAGAACCCCGTGCAGTGGTCATAGACACTGCAAAGTGGCCCAGCACGGAAGCGATCAGTGCCAAACAAATTGCGGTGTTCCTTTTGGAGGGCATTCAAGATTTGCGGGTCGAGTACCTCGGGCAGTTACAGTTGCGGCGCTCCCGCCACTAGAGGGCGCTACAGAGGGGTCACCACCTGACCAGGATGGTGTCTCCGCTCTCCATGGAAAAGAAGGACAACTCTCTCATGTCATTGTCCAAGGCAATCTCCTGGTCTGGTACCTAAGGGGGGGAGGTCGGACAGGGAAACGAGATTCATCTAAAATACAATTGAGAAATGCCAAAGAAAATGGTACGGTAATATTGTACTGTACAGTGTACAATACAAACTTGCTGTAACAGTTGCAGGATTATAAAAAAGAAATTGTGAAGTTGTCCACTGGACAGAATTAATTGCATTGTTAAAAAATTCTTTAAAAAAACGGCAAACCAAACTTTGACTGGACCGTTCAGCCATCTCCTATACCTTCTTGCTTGTGTAGGTCAGGCACTGAGCAGTCACCTCCACTCGGAGCAGCTTGTATATGAGACTCTTCAACTTCTTCACCTCCATCTTGTCTGCAACACAAAAAGAAAGTCAGAGGTCAGCTAGCTGGTCTGGCAGTGCAAGACTGAGAGACACTCGGATGCAGCAAACAAACATCTATCCTCGTTAGTTCGAAAAGTACGAAAAAGACGCATCAGTGAACAAAAGCCAACCAAAGCAACATTGTACCTTACCGCTGGCTAATCCACTGGTTCACTGCAGCTAATATCAGACAAATAAAATTCCCAAAAAATAAAAAAAATCATAAATGTGACCGGCTCTAAAAAGGGGTATTATGTTGCAGATTGGAAAAAAAAGTTGTATACATAGCTAGGTTTTCCTTTTCATAAGCTATCATTTGGTGTTTGCTTTACCCCTGTAGCATTTTCCGTTCTTGAGATATATTGATTTTTGCATATTTATATTTTTCAAATTACAGAAGGTGCATTTAGAGATAACAAAAGACACAAACAATGGATACAAAAACGCGGTTTTTTTTTCACCTTAATTCATCAATTTTGTCATTCCTGTCAACTTTTAATGAAAGTATGGATATCATAGAACACAAATAACAAACAGACAATCACCCATGGGATGATTTTTTCACCTTCTCTGCAATTGAACAGCCCCGTGTGTGTTATAGCATAGCACGACATAATACCCCTTTTCATAGAGCGGGTCACAAATAAAGGATTCATTCTTGGGGTATATTACAAGGAGAAAAAACGTAGTCTTGCAGTGACAAGCACAGTACACACTGTATGAAACACCGAGTCCCCAGCACTTCCAAGGCCAATACACCTCAAAAGAGATGACTCGCATGGTGTCAACGCACGCTTTCCACATTGTGATGCTGCCATGCAAACCTCCAAGCCTTACAGACGCTGAGATACTACTGGTGACCGGTGTTCAGGAGCTTGACTCAGTACAGTACCGGGGTCCCACAGTCGGCAGGAGTCGCTATGAGACACACTCAATAGCAACCAGTCTACTGGCTGCGGCTGCAACAGGCCTGCCTACCCACCTGGGAGCTTCTTTTGCAGCACTTTCTTGCTGGAGTCCCCGGGGCACTTGATGGTGACCGCAATGAGCCCGTCCTTCAGCGTGTTGGATTTGACGATCAACTCAGCGTCTTCCGGTATGCCATACACTACACACACAAAAAGAGAAGAAAAAAACGGTGTTGATTTGGACACATAACAGCCTGCACAAGAGCTAACCTTCTTTACAGGGGGAAGTAATTTACATATCTACACCCACCAAAACCATGCCAAAGGACACCTAGGGGGTTGGGAGGGGAGGGGAGGGGAGGGGAGATGAGAGGAGGGGAGGGGAGAGGAGAGGAGAGGAGAGGAGAGGAGAGGAGAGGAGAGGAGAGGAGAGGAGAGGAGAGGAGAGGAGAGGAGAGGAGAGGAGAGGAGAGGAGAGGAGAGGAGAGGAGAGGAGAGGAGAGGAGAGGAGAGAAGGGATAGGAGAAGGGAGAGGAGAAGAGAGGAGAGGAGAAGGGAGAGGATAAGAGAGAAGAGAGGAGAGGAGAGAAGGGAGAGGATAAGAGAGAAGAGAGGAGAGGGGCGGAGAGGAGAGAAGAAGGGAGAGGAGAGGAGAGGAGAGGAGATGAGAAGGGACAGGAGAAGAGAGAGGAGAGGAGAAGGGAGAGGATAAGAGAGAAGAGAGGAGAGCAGAGAGGAGAGGAGAAGGGAGAGGATAAGAGAGAAGAGAGGAGAGGAGAGGAAAAGAGAGGAGAGAAGGGAGAGAAGAGAGAAGAGGAGAGGGGAGGAGAGGAGAGAAGAGAGGAGAGCAGAGAGGAGAGGAGAAGAGAGGAGAGGAGAGGAGAGGAGAGGAGAAGGGAGAGGATAAGAGAGAAGAGAGGAGAGGAGAGGAAAGGAGAGGAGAGGAGAGAAGGGAGAGAAGAGAGAAGAGGAGAGGGGAGGAGAGGAGAGAAGAAGGGAGAGGAGAGAAGAGGAGAGAGGGCTAGCCTACCTTCCAGAAGCTTTGAATAGCGGGGGTGTAGCTGGAGGAACTCAAGGCTGGGCTGGCTCTTCTCAGTCTCCCTGCTCCCACCACTGGCTAGCCATTGCTTGCAGGCCTTCTTCAAGTAGTCTATCTCAGAGCCCTTCCTCTCGTTCCTCGTGACCTGTGCCAGGGGACAATGCACAGAGTCTAGATCAGACTTTAACAACTTCGTGCAGGGCCCACTTCCAGTGTCGATAACCGTCAAAAGAGTTTCTGCCCTCAATGTGCCATTCTCAAAACTCTAAACAATCGGGAACAATACCTGTGAAATAACTCAATAAGGGTATACTATGTGTACAAGTGAGTCAAACCTGGCGTAATTTAGACATTGGTGTGGCTTTTGTCAAGGGATTATCCGCCTAAAAAAAAGGGGGGGCCCATTGTGCATTGTCGATGGAGCATAGTGTACAGTGTGTCTGAGTAGCCCCTGTACTGACAACTTTTCCCCGTACACTAGCCTCCACTCCAAGCAGTCAAATCTTCCAGGTGGTCAGCCCCAACCGAGCGTACAGAGTGTGGTGAAGGCTGTGGGTGGAATTCCACTATCTGTCCGATGACCGTGGCAGGGCGCTATCCCTCGATCATCCACTGTCAAAGTCCCACTATAGCGGAATTGTTGCCGCTATTCTGGCAATTCAAGTGACAACTTGCATCACTATCGACCACTGGAGGCTCAAGAATTCCACGAATTTTCTCTCTTTATTAAAATCGTACGTGAGTGGCTCCATAGGTAATTGTAGGTTGTTTTTAACACCCAATCAGATAAGCCAACTTCATACTTTGGGTTGCGTCCCCCTTGCAGAGGGACTAAAATCGGTATGACGTAGGCTCGCACTGCTTCGCTTACCTCCGTGCCGTTGCAGATCTTAAGGCCTCCTAGCCGGGCTATCAGCTGCTCACGGAGATCCGCTGGTGCCATGTCCCTCATGAAGGGGTTCCTCCGCATGCGCAGCTCTGCGAGGCGAGACAGCTTCTCCATCTCCCCCACGGTTTGCCACTGTCCGCGGGAAGAGATAGCAGAAGGGGGTCAGGAGTCAGGATGGGTCGGAAGCCGACAAAAAAACGATGCCACAAAAGACCCAGCCAAAATCTACAACCGATAGTAAACTTGTAATCCGCCACAATACTTCTCCCAAACAAAACAAATGTAAATCTGTGGCTAACTGCTTACCAACCCACTGGACCTTTGGTCAAATGCAAAATTGTAGTTAGTGGCTTGACGTTTCGATCCTTTCCGGACCTTCATCGGATAAAGGCCCTGCTAGGATCGAAACGTTAGGCCACTGACTACAATTTTTGCACAACGCTTCTCCACTAGAAAACAGGATGTGGGATGTCAACAATGATACCATGTGCATGCTTTCTTTCCCCACAAATAAGAGAGGGATAACTCAATGTTTTCCAGTCTGACCATTTTTTTGTTCTCAGTATCAGTGGCATCTGGTGTCTGCTAGGATCTCAACGTCAGACACTCTACATTGTTGTTGAGATTTCTAGCATTGTTTCATTTCAGACAAATGAACATTATTATGGTGCTTTTCACTCATCCCGTATCACTCATCCCAAATATCGCATCTGCGGTCCACCGAGTTATCAATGCAAACAGTTATCAATGCATCGTTCTGAAATTTGTACAGTTTGTTGGTATTCTCACTGGCTCGAGGTGATTCTTTTTGTGGTGATAATCCAGATAAAATCCTGGATTGTGAATCACTTTGAAATTGTTCGTTAACCACTTCGCGCTGGGACCTCCGAATCCGGAGGTCAATTGGATTGCCTATGCAACGGGGCCCTCCGAATCCGGGCACCACTATTGTCCACATTCTAAACAAAGACTCTTTTCAGCTTAGAATCAGTACAAAGACCCTT
The DNA here is from genome assembly GCA_949987565.1 of Luidia sarsii. Taxonomy (NCBI): domain Eukaryota; kingdom Metazoa; phylum Echinodermata; class Asteroidea; order Paxillosida; family Luidiidae; genus Luidia; species Luidia sarsii. The sequence continues at coordinate 22,658,915 of OX465101.1, read as the reverse complement.
TTTGACGCAAGTTGCCACATGAATTGCAAGATTAGCAGCAGTAATTGTGCAATTGTGGGACTTTTACTGTGGAGGATCGAGGGATACCGTGCTGCAGCTGAAAGCACGCGGGGGACATTGTCTTTGCATGCCACACAGCCCAACGGTCGTCGGTCTGGCATTGGAATTCCCCCCACATTCTTTACCGTAATCTGTACGCTCGTTTGTGGCCGACCAACTCGAAGATTTGACTGCCTGGAGTGAAGGCTGGAGTCTGCGGTCAGGAATTGTCAGCAGCGTACACACACGTCCGTTACGGTCCATTGACGATGCACAAAGGGCCCTTTTTCGAACGGATAATCTCTTGACAAAAGCCACAACAACGCCCGAATTGTGCCAGGTTTTACTCTCTTGTACCCATAGTATACCCTTATCGATTTATTTCACATAAACATATTGTTCCGATTCTTTTAGCGAGATTTGAAAATGATGCATTGTTCAAAGACCCCCGCATGGCGGTCATCGGCCCTGAAAAACCCCCCGGCGCGAAGCGGTTAACATTGCGGTGAATGGTGCTTGGCCCCACATGCAATCTTTGGCCTGTGGCTACTCACACTGTCCAGGCAGTTATCACTGAGAGACAGTGATTTGAGACAGGCGAAGTGTTCCGTCTTGGAGGTGGCCGACGTGTCCGCAAACTCAACGCTGGTCAGGCGATTGGAATTCAGGATGAGCGCCTCTAGTCTGCCGACACACATCAAAACCAAACAAAATCCATGAAAAACTGACTGGGAACAAATCGAAAAAAAAAATGGCAAAGAAAACTTGGACCGGGATTTGAAACACGAGACCTCTGGTTTTGCGTACCAGCGCTCTACCCATCTGAGCTATCCAGTCCTTGGATGGTGGCCTTCCCAAATAGTCAAACAGTCTTTGCCGGGGTGGGGGCGCCAGTCAGAAGCAATTCAACCATTAACTGCCATTATATCTCCAGGGATCACACCCCCGCTTTCATTCAGATGCAAAAACAACCAATTCTTGTAAACCTGGCTAGAGCAGCTTAGGGATCACACAAACTGCTTGCAACTTTGCAAAGTTCCCAGTCAGTTGGTTTTTTTTTCATTTGTTTGTTTGTAATGAAAATTTGAGACTCTCTTTCCTAGACTCTCTTTCCCCAGGAAAGTGAGCTACCTGGGCAAATGTGAGAGACACATGACGTCCGACCAGCCGCCCAGCTGGTTCCCTTCTAGATTCAGCAGCTCCATGCGCTCAAATGTTCCCGGAGCTAATCTGTGCAAAGAGAAAACAAAAAAGAGAAAGGGTTGAGAGAAAAGTCTCCGAGAACTTGCTGAGGCTCGCAATGGAATACATAACAACCTCACCCACTTTCGAAAATCAATCACGTCCAGGCTCTGGTTCGTGCCAGAAAGTTCCTTTTTTTTTTTTAATTAAGCTCTCGAGGTTAGGCTATTTCAAATTGGTTGTCTTTTGAGGTGAACCCCCTCCTCTCTGCTGCTGGCAACTTCAAGGGGAGTAATTTGGGGCTGTGGATTGTTTGAACCTGTGAAGGTCAAAGCTCTGTTTCCTGTCAATTTATCATCATGTTGGGTAATGCAGGTCATGAAAGCTCATGGCTCTATAATAGTGTTATTGCAGGCATGGGCCTATGTAGGTCATGAAAGTTCAACATTGTGTTATTGCAGGCATGATCCTATGTACATGTAGGTCATGAAAGCTGAAGGCTCTATTGTGGTGTCATTGCAACTTTTTGCAAGCATGAGCCTATGTAGGTCATGAAAGCTTGAGAGACTCTGTTATTGCAGGCATGAGCCTATGTAGGTCATGAAAGCTTGAGAGACTCTGTTATTGCAGGCATGAGCCTATGTAGGTCATGAAAGCTTGAGAGACTCTGTTATTGCAGGCATGAGCCTATGTAGGTCATGAAAGCTTGATAGACTCTGTTATTGCAGGCATGAGCCTATGTAGGTCATGAAAGCTTGAGAGAGTCTGTTATTGCAGGCATGAGCCTATGTAGGTCATGAAAGCTTGAGAGACTCTGTTATTGCAGGCATGAGCCCATGTAGGTCATGAAAGCTTGAGAGACTATGTTATTGCAGGCATGAGCCTATGTAGGTCATGAAAGCTTGAGAGACTATGTTATTGCAAGCATGAGCCTATATAGGTCATGAAAGCTTGATAGACTCTGTTATTGCAGGCATGAGCCTATGTAGGTCATGAAAGCTTGAGAGACTCTGTTATTGCAAGCATGAGCCTATGTAGGTCATGAAAGCTTGAGAGACTCTGTTATTGCAGGCATGAGCCTATGTAGGTCATGAAAGCTTGATAGACTCTGTTATTGCAGGCATGAGCCTATGTAGGTCATGAAAGCTCAACATTGTGTTATTGCAAGCATGAGCCTATGTAGGTCCTGAAAGCTTGATAGACTATATTAATGCAAGCATGAGCCTATGTAGGTCATGAAAGTTTAAGGCTCTGTTGTGGTGTTATTGCAAGCATGAGCCTATGTAGGTCATGAAAGCTTGATAGACTATGTTATTGCAAGCATGAGCCTATGTAGGTCATGGAAGCTTAAGGCTCTATTGTGGTGTTATTGCAAGCATGAGCCTATGTAGGTCATGAAAGCTTGATAGACTCTGTTATTGCAGGCATGAGCCTATGTAGGTCATGAAAGCTTGATAGACTCTGTTATTGCAGGCATGAGCCTATGTAGGTCATGGAAGCTTAATAGACTCTGTTATTGCAGGCATGAGCCTATGTAGGTCATGAAAGCTTGAGAGACTATGTTATTGCAAGCATGAGCCTATGTAGGTCATGAAAGCTTGATAGACTCTGTTATTGCAGGCATGAGCCTATGTAGGTCATGAAAGCTTGATAGACTCTGTTATTGCAGGCATGAGCCTATGTAGGTCATGAAAGCTTGATAGACTATGTTATTGCAGGCATGAGCCTATGTAGGTCATGAAAGCTTGATAGACTATGTTATTGCAGGCATGAGCCTATGTAGGTCATGAAAGCTTGAGAGACTCTGTTATTGCAGGCATGAGCCTATGTAGGTCATGAAAGCTTGATAGACTCTGTTATTGCAGGCATGAGCCTATGTAGGTCATGAAAGCTTGAGAGACTCTGTTATTGCAGGCATGAGCCTATGTAGGTCATGAAAGCTTGATAGACTATGTTATTGCAGGCATGAGCCTATGTAGGTCATGAAAGCTTGATAGACTATGTTATTGCAGGCATGAGCCTATGTAGGTCATGAAAGCTTGATAGACTATGTTATTGCAGGCATGAGCCTATGTAGGTCATGAAAGCTTGAGAGACTATGTTATTGCAAGCATGAGCCTATGTAGGTCATGGAAGCTTGATAGACTCTGTTATTGCAAGCATGAGCCTATGTAGGTCATGAAAGCTTGAGAGACTCTGTTATTGCAGGCATGAGCCTATGTAGGTCATGAAAGCTTGATAGACTCTGTTATTGCAGGCATGAGCCTATGTAGGTCATGAAAGCTTGATAGACTATGTTATTGCAGGCATGAGCCTATGTAGGTCATGAAAGCTTGAGAGACTCTGTTATTGCAGGCATGAGCCTATGTAGGTCATGAAAGCTTGATAGACTCTGTTATTGCAGGCATGAGCCTATGTAGGTCATGAAAGCTTGATAGACTATGTTATTGCAGGCATGAGCCTTTGTAGGTCATGAAAGCTTGATAGACTCTGTTATTGCAGGCATGAGCCTATGTAGGTCATGAAAGCTTGATAGGCTATGTTATTGCAGGCATGAGCCTATGTAGGTCATGAAAGCTTGATAGACTCTGTTATTGCAGGCATGAGCCTATGTAGGTCATGAAAGCTTGAGAGACTATGTTATTGCAAGCATGAGCCTATGTAGGTCATGAAAGCTTGATAGACTCTGTTATTGCAGGCATGAGCCTATGTAGGTCATGAAAGCTTGAGAGACTCTGTTATTGCAGGCATGAGCCTATGTAGGTCATGAAAGCTTGATAGACTCTGTTATTGCAGGCATGAGCCTATGTAGGTCTTGAAAGCTTGAGAGACTATGTTATTGCAAGCATGAGCCTATGTAGGTCATGAAAGCTTGATAGACTATGTTATTGCAGGCATGAGCCTATGTAGGTCATGAAAGCTTGATAGACTCTGTTATTGCAAGCATGAGCCTATGTAGGTCATGAAAGCTTGATAGACTCTGTTATTGCAGGCATGAGCCTATGTAGGTCATGAAAGCTGAGGGGGGGGCAGGAGTCTTACCTTCCCAGACTTGATATTTGGTTGAAGCAGACATGGAGCTCCTTTAGACTTGGCCACATGGGTGCACACTCCAGCAACTGCAGTCAAGACCAAACCGAAGCCAGAAGATTGTCATAAAATCCTCATTATATTGCAACTACGGCTGACTGCTGCACCTATCACTGCACATATTATGTGTATAGGTCAGAAAGAGCATGAAATAAGCTTTGTGTTGATGCAAGTTTGACCTTCGTAGCACGTTCCATTCCTGAGATATATATAAATTAATCTAGTCAACGAAAAATGAAACGCCTTAAGGAGAAATGACTATTTAAACATTTTACTGGCGGATAAAAGTCACAAGGCGAAGCTCATGAAATGCTATATTTTCAGAACTGATTATGCAAGAATGGACATCAACCATATCAAAAAAACAAAAACAAAATCGGTCATTTTAAAGGGAAAACAAAAACCCTGTTGGGTGAAAAGGCTGATAACCCACAAAGAAATGGCGCGACTGAGGGGCCTTTTTTTTTTTGCAGGGATATTTTTTTTTGTGTACCGGTAACCCAGCCCAGAACTCACCATGTCCCAGGTGAGATTCATGTAGTTCAGGAAGAGCTGGCGGAGATTCAAGAAGGCGGAGCTGAGGCTGGTGGGACTGGCTGGAATCTGCAGACGGTTCTTACTACAGCGGCACAATGGCAAAGACACAGAGCAATACGAAACCAGTCAGAGGATTTGTTCTACACCCGGGCGATACCGGGTAAAACTGGGTACTCAACAACTTTCAACACAACGGCAAAGACACAGAGCGATCCAAAACCAGTCAGAGGATTTGTTTTACACCCAGGCAAAACTGGGTACTCAACAACTTTCAACACAATGGCAAAAACACAGAGCAATCTGAAACCAGTCAGAGGATTTGTTTTACACCCGGGCGATACCGGGTAAAACTGAGTACTCAACAACTTTCAACACAATGGCAAAGACACAGAGCAATCTGAAACCAGTCAGAGGATTTGTTTTACACCCGGGCAATACCGTGTAAAACTGAGTACTCAACAACTTTCAACACAATGGCAAAGACACAGAGCGATCCAAAACCAGTCATAGGATTTGTTTTAGGCCCGGGCAATATCGGGTAAAACTGGGCACTCAACAACTTTCAACACAATGGCAAAGACACAGAGCGATCCAAAACCAGTCATAGGATTTGTTTTAGGCCCGGGCAATATTGGGGTAAAACCGGGTACCCAACAACTTTCGACACAGGAACATTTTACAGAGAACTTGGAAGAAGTAACCAAGCTGGCAGTAGAATGACTCCAAACAATGCAAAACGCATGTGTGGTGGCCTGTGCAGCATAATCTAGCTCACATGGCCAGATGCAGGGCCGGATATGCACGTTCCCATGTACTGCTTTTACTGACTCGCTGCACTGTCCGCACTGGACTTATCGTCAAATTCAAATTCAAATTCAAAGTGGTTTATTTTAATCCATCATCGCAGTTAAATACTGAATTGCAATGGATTTTACAGTGTATATAGAATGATAATCTATCTAACACTAAAACACACAAAAATATGGAAATTTTTCCTAGGCAGCTGCAGTTGTCTGGTAGGTCTTAGAAGTATCCAATGGACTCGGGAGAATTAACCAAGAGGGAAAAGTCCCCGGCTGTCCACACTGGAATTATAATGGGAACAGTTCCCCTCTCCTTGGTAAGTTTTACCGAAAAAAGGCCAGTGTAGACGGGGCTTAAGTGTGCAAAGGAGATCGGTGATGAAGAGAGATTCAATATTCGTACATTCTCTTTTGAAATCATTTCAAATGAGTGCAGCTCATCTAGTCAGTGAAGATTTCAACTTCGAAACAAAGCTATTGCAATCCTTTGAGAAAAGAAAATGCACAGGAGCAAGCTCCAGGCACAAGTCAGGGCCAGAGCATGAGCCAGGGCTTCAGCCAGACCAGAGCCAGAGCCAGGGCCAGACCAGAGCCAGACCAGAGCCAGAGCCAGACCAGAGCCAGACCAGAGCCAGAGCCAGAGCCAGGGGCCAGGGCCAGAGCCAGAGCCAGAGACACGCCCTTGAGCCAGAGCCAGGGCCAGGGCCAGAGCTTGAGCCAGAGCTTGATCCAGAGCAGAGCCAGAGCCAGAGCCAGGGCCAGGGCCAGGGCCAGGGCTAGGGTTTGAGCCAGACCAGGGCCAGAGCCAGAGCCAGAGCCAGAGCCAGAGCCTGAGCCTGAGCCTGAGCCAGAGCCAGGGCTTGGGCCTGGATTTTTTTGGGGAAAAGGCCCTCAATACCTTAGTTTGAGACACTTCAACTGCTTGAGCTGACCGGTCAGTTCAGATACCACTTGCCAAGATGGCAGCAAGTTCCGGGATACATCAAGCTCCATTAGTCCTTGGAGTCAACGCAAGTTAATGGAAAAAAATCACCTCAGAGCCTTTGGCTTAAATGAGTCACAAGTTTCAATTTAAGAGCTACCATTGAACAAAAATTAGCAGGACCTTTCTCAAAGGTAGTGTGACAAGAACAAAAACAAATAGGAAGGGGAAAGTAATGACGACACACACGACAAAGGACAAAGGGGATAGCTGGTAGGGTGGGATCAATGGGAAGGCAGGGAGTAAAGTAGGGATTATTGAGAAGAGGGGGAAAGATCAAAGGGAAAGAGTCAAATAGAGAGGTGGGGGAGTGAACACAAAAGAAGGACTATTGGTAATTTTTGGAAAAATGGTCCGAGGGAAAAATCCTAGATTAAAGATTTTAAAAATATTACGAGGGCTTGATGTTTTCATCCTTGCAGGACCTTTCTCCAAGTTTCTCAAAATTCTGCCTTCGAAACGTCAGGCCCTCCTAATTTTCAATATTTGCATTTTGGTCAATTTAGTCAGTGAGCAGTTCGCAAATTTTCTGCCTATCACTCTCTAAGGATACTTGGTATCTCCTCCTCAAGTTGCGCCGTCCCAACATGGCTGATCTTCATGTCACGGAGAACTGCGTCCTTCAGCGAAGCAAATGTGCTGTCGACGGAGAATGGAAGAGAAAAAACAAACACCCACAAACAAATGAAGGCTTAAAGGTAAGGTACATGTAAACCATTTTGTGAAGGTCAAAAGAGTCGCAACAATTTCTGATGCTATTACTTGCTTCCGGATGAGTTAGTACTCATCGCAAGGTTCAAATGTAACACTGGTCTGGTGGCTAAAACCCAGTTGAAACTCTTGTGTACCAGTCACCGGAGTGTCAAAATAATTGCAAACATGTTACAAATAGGAAAAAAAAAGGTGACCAGTAAAAACCTTGGCAGACAAGTCAAGATGAGTTAACTGATCCAGTTGGCCAGTAGTAAAAAAAAATGTTATGGGAAACTCTGCATCGTAACATTCATTCATTCATTCATTCATTCATTCAATCTTTCACGTAGACCGTGATGACATGATGAGTTTGGTCCAGCAGTCTTTGTCCTGCATCGCCTTTGAAAGTGAGGGAAGCTTTGAGGCTGATGGTGGGACGACCTCTACGCCGAGGAGAACCTGGCTTCCGGGGGAGGACTTGACCAGCTGTCTCATTGTGACAGTACACATGACCCGCTAGCCGCAGGCAACACAGTCTGATGATAGTATAGTGATAGGCTAGAGGGTGCCGTACAGGGTGCCCAGGCTAACACATGATGTAACAAAATACTTGCGCTATACATTTCCATCTGTGCTGGTGTTTTGGGATCAAGTGGACCACCACCCAATGGTCCGGCTCCGGTCGCATTCTTGTTACTGGTCAAGTGCCCCCCAGCCACTGGCGTGGCCCCAGACCTGAAAGCGGAGGATACAACCCCCCCCCCCCCGGCAGAGTCCAGACCACCCACCTCTGCTCCCGGGCAACCTTGGCGGCGCCCACCATCTCCACCCGGGTGATCTGGTTGTTGGCGCCCCTGATGTACATCTCCCTCTCGTCCACGTCCGCCGTCACCTCGTCGTCGGGGACGTAGCGCTGGCGCAGCGCCGTGAAGAAGTCAACACCAAAGTCGGCCTTCTTGGCGCGGATGAACGAGCCTCCTGCCGGCGAACTGCGGATAAAGTCCCCGTACAATTTAGTTGGCGTTGGGCCTTTTTCTCGACGGTCACATGCAAAAATGTTGCACGATTTTACTGTTTATGCCAAACAAAACAATTTAAATTTTGCTTCCGGTTACAAGGCTGACACTATTTTAACTGCATGACCCTAATTTGTTTTTTTTTTGGTTTTTTTTGGGGGGGAAGTGTGTTTCCCAACCGACTCTATTTTGACAGCACATCAGTGAGACCCAATTTTAACGGTGTGACCAGTATATAACACTTAGCCCATGGAGGAATTCCTCCATGCTTAGCCATAACATACCATGGCATAAAAAAGTAAAACAGAAATGTTTTCCCTACCTACATGTACCTACATGTACCCTACCCTAACATGACTCGGTGGAATAAGCGTGCCATTTAAAAAAAAAAAAGGAACAAAAAAGATGGGACTTTCCTTGCCAAAGTTCAAAATGGATTAAATACAGGAAAACAACCAGAAAACTAGGCAAATATTTCATTTGCCTCAAGTGGACGCTGCACACGCACCACTTTTTTCCTGTGTTTTCCTGCGTTTTCCAGTACATAGTATGACCCCGCAGAAACAACAATCAACCCTCAGTGCCACAAAAACACAATGAGGCTGCTGATACATGTACAATTAATGTACAGTAGTACCTTGCTTGGAAGAAACAGACGCCGTTATGAGATCCATCATGCTTGCCACGGTCTGGCTTGTCCCACTCCACACCCAGCCACAAACCTGACAAGAGGGGCAGAGGTCAAAGGTCAGAGGGCAGCTCCATGCGGGCCAGACCCGATTGCATGTCCACAATAGTCAATAGGGCCAGCACTCACCGATACACGTATGTCATGAACAGATGGGCAAGATGAAACTAAAATCGCAGTGGCTGTTGTTACGGCAGTCGTCCGTGTGGTTCCCTGAATTGATTGTATTTCTTCAGCATTGCAGGCTGGTTGAACCAGTCTATTAGCTGATAGTCTGGTTCAAAGAGCTAAACATCCTGACAAATACTGTGAAGTCAGGGAACCACACGGAAGACTGCCGTAACAACAGCCACTGCGAACTAAAATCACAACCCAGAAATTGTTATTCATCGTTGATCAAAGAGAGCGCCACATCGCAAACGGTTAACGGTTGAAGTTTGGAAACAGACAAATCAATAAGTTATATAGCCATATTTTGGCATTTGACAGTTATCTATCATTGATAGGTATATTATTATAACTTTTTTATTGAATTAAGCTACTTACTGAGCTATGAAATTGTGCTATTAAAAAAGTATTAGTATTATTAATCAGTATTATTATAAAAGCGGTCCAACAGAGAGGAAATTTAAAAATGGGATAGCATCGCCCTTTTTAAAAAAAATTGAGAGTTCGCCCGAACCCTCAAAATGGACGATTGTAAGGGTCCAAGTTACTCGGACTAAGTCGAGTATTTGTACATTATGTAAGAAAGCCAATGACATGATGTATTGTTGAAGCATGGAGGTAGGAAGAGACTACCTCCATGGTTGAAGGAACAAAACAAAAAAGTTAGGGTACCTTTGGTTGGGGGGACTTCGCCAATAAATCGCAACGTCCCAAAGTCGTCTTCGCTTATGAAGCGAGAGCCGATCTCCACGTGATCGGGCAGCCCTGAGCCGTCGCCTAGGGGATTCCCAGATGGCATGATTCAGCTCAAAAACAAGTAGAAAAACTGGGACCGACTGGCGACTGCCGAACTTCGAGACCTTCCAACGTATTTGTTGACAACCAAATGTCAGGTAGGTATTTCACGGGGAGAAGAGCCGAGGATGTAGGACCGCAAGCCAATGACTACGGCTTCAAATTACACGCGAGTCTATGGAAGATTTTGGCCAGCGGCTTCGGCCAGCCGGGTGAATTATGACTATGACTATGAGGGCGCTGTTCAACTGCTCCATGTTCCAGTCCGGTAACGTATGTTGTCGCGATCCTCTGCCGAGTATTAATATTCATCAGGTATGACGTCACAGCACAACGATCCGTATACGACCGATCCGTATCCGCACCACTGTAATTGTGTCGCGACACTGTGAAGAGACGGCGCGCGTCTCAGCAGAGAATAACTGGCGGCAATGTCTACCAGGTTAAATTGTGTCGCGACACTTTTAAGAGACGGCGCGCGTCTCAGCAGAGAATAACTGCAAAGGTACGTGTGCATAGACTAAGCCATGTGGCCCTGTACCAGAGAACTGTACACCTGGCACGATATCAGAAGTAGGCTGCACACTGCTAGTAGTAGTAAGTAGTATGGTACAGTGTGTTATTCGATCAGTTGTCAGTGGTGCGGATTCGGAGTAGTACGGATGCGGATCATAGTGCAGTGACGTCATCCCAGATGTATATTCATACTCGGCAGAGGATCGCGACAACATACGTTACCGTCGAGTCCACACGTTAGTACTTAAAAGCCGGCTGTCGGATCTCTCTGCTTTTGGCCGTTCCATGTGGACGAGCATATAATTCAGTCCCGATCGAAGCTATCATGGATATTTCCGCCGATGTGCTGGATAGTTTGGATGATTTGGGGTAAGCATGGAGTCATTATTGAGTACAGTACTGAGTAGAGTAGTGACTACAGACTAGTGCAGTAGTTGTATCAGGCCCGAGTAACTCAAGCCTATAACGATTTTTTTTTTTAAACAAAAATAGTGTGGGACTTCCACAATTGAAAAATATAAGACAACTGAACCCCCAAACTTCGGGAAGCTTTCTTCAATTCTAGCGACATTTCGGCTGCAGACTGCTAAGTGACTGCTAGCCTTTGACAAGCTGTCGGAGACACTTGCGTTGTCTACCCTATGTCGTTAGTTGTCTGTTGTGTCGAGTGTTGCGGTAACCGTAACCCTCAATCCTCCCTCAGGTCAGGTCTCTGAGACTCTGACCCTCGGGAGTATTGAGGGTTACGGCTGCCGCAACCATAATGTACATGATGATGATCTACATGCCTGCTTGCATATAAAATGTTTCTACCTTCCATTCGATACTCGACGACAGCTTGAGCCACTGACCAACTTGGAATTTGCAACAATGAACAGCATCTTTTCTACTACTAGTTACGGTAACCCTGAGGGTTACGGTAACCACAACCAATTTTCTACTAAATCGTGAATCTGTCATGTCTGCACGTCAGTGAGTGTCCCTTTGACCTACTGGAGTGGTTTGTGACTGCTTTTCACACAGGTACAGTGGACCGTTGAAGGAAGAGGCGGCCCTGGGACAAGCCGTGGAGGGAGGCCCCAGCTCTACTGAGTTCACCGCCCTCGTCAGCTGGCTGGCCAATGGAATCTGCCGGCTGAGCGGTCTGGAGGCTAGCGTGTCGGCCACATCATGTAAGGGGCGATGCTGTGGTGGTCTGGTCTCGGACCTGTGTGCTTTCCCCCTGTATAAGCGCTCCTGGAAATGAATCGCCAATACCCGAGCCCTCAGCTTTGTATTTCCCTGATGATTTTTGTGTCAAAAAGAATTGTTAAAACCATTACGTGAATGGATACCACAATTTACCTCACATTTTTTTCTGTGGTATGTTGTGGTATACAATGCTTGTGGTATTCTGTGGTATATGGCCCAACACCCTCTAAAGCAGTGTGGTAGGATAAGGCACATACCGGTATATACCAAAGTGTACCACAAAAAATATGATATGTGGTATATAGGCAGTCTGGCACTACCTATGCAGCACTGTGCATGGTAGGATAAGGCCCATATACCACAATATACCTCAGTGCAGTTTTTGTGGTATTCAGTGGTATGTGAGCCTGCACTTTTGAGGGTACTGTGGTAAATTTGAGGTATACGATCCTTGTTCTTTGTGAGGGTTTTGGATTCTGATACTTCGTTCTTAGTTTCAGAATATTTATCAAATCCACATGTTTACCACTTCTTCTATCTCCACCTACTGGTGGAGGTTTAGACCGTGAGCATCTTTCCCTCTGGCTTTTCTCTTTCCCCACCACACGCTCCCCTGTCTTGGGCTGAAGTACACGTATCTTAGGATCATTGAATCAACTGTGTGACTATCCAGCCTCTCACTGTTGGATTGACTATTAAAACTCCCACTCCCCCACTTCTCTCTCCCCCCCCCCCCCTCACGCTCCCGAGTAGCGGCGGACGAGGCAGAGTCCTTTGAGTTGGAGCTGGCGGGCCTGCTGAGTGAGCTGCACTGCCCGTACGGCGCCCTCACCCAGGGGGAGATGACGGATCGCTTTGGCAACAAGCAGAACAGGGTCACGCTCCTGGGTCAGTACTTGGTGTTCCCGTTTGAAAGCCGGGCCATGCAACCAAGAAGGAGTCTCAAGCACTGTGATATGTGCATGGGGAATTAGCTCAGTCGATGAGTTTGCTCAATTGTGGATGGGCTACGTGTAGCTTGAGGTTCCATGGGTCGCAGGTTGGACACGGAATGAGTCTAAAGCACTCTGATATATGCATGTGGAATTAGTTCAGTTGATGAGTTTTCCCAATTGTGGATGGGCTAGCTTGAGGTTCCACGGGTTGCAGGTTGGACAGGAAAATTAGTCTTAAGCACTCTGATATATGCATGTGCAATTAGCTCAGTCGATGAGTTTGCCCAATTGTGGATGGGCTAGCTTGAGGTTCCATGGGTCGCAGGTTGGACAGGGAATGAGTCCAAAGCATTGCTAAGTTCACCCAACACTTCGCTTCTTCTGTGGCTGTCCATTGAATTCAGTTGATGTTTATCCATCTCATTTTGCATAATTGCTTTGCCGGTGCAGATTTTCTCACCAGCGAGCTCATGGCCGCCAGAATGGTCGCCTGCAAGCCGAAGGAGGATGAGAAGATGAGCTCTGACAAACAGGTAAAGCCGACTGCTGGAGACCAGAAGGCTATGTCCTTTTTCAGTGGGGGGGGGGGAGGGGGGGTCAGCCCTACTCGACGTACATGTATGTACCTAGCACCGTAACGCTCCGTGCTTTACCCGATCGGCTGTTGAAAAACAAAAAAATAACACTAACCCTATTAAATCAACCAAACAAAGGAAAACAAACAGCGAAAAAAAAATACTGGGAACTTTTGAACAAATTGAAAAACTTGCAAAGAAAACTTTGACTGGACCGGGACTTGAACCCGAGACCTCTGGATTAATGTACCAGTGCTCTACCATCTGGGCTACCCAGCCCTTAGATGGGGGCCTTCCCAAATAGCCAACTAGTCTTTTCCGATCCCATGGCACAGCACTATGTGCTGGGGTCCACAAAGACCTCGCGACGCGGGAGACTTTTCTCACGTCCTCGCCGTCCGCCCCGGGTAGTTCTTTGAGCTGGCCAAAAAGTTGGCAGCAAACAGTTCAAACTAATTGCCCGTAGGATGGTGGGAGGGGAGGGGGAAATGCAGTGCAGTCTCTTCGACTGTAGATGGGCCGCCATCTGTCGTGCCTTTTTTGACTTCTTCTGAAGCCAGTGTTTGTCTTCCCTCCCCCCTCTCCTCCCCTACCCCCTGACCCAGTGTGGCTGGCACGTCTCCAGCCAGCACCTCAGGAGCATCTGCCAGGGGCTGCAGCTGAGCAGGCCGCCGGTGGGCCTGAGCGAGGTGGTGCTCTTCAACAAGATCGAGGAGAAGCTGAGGGCCCTGCTGGGCCAGCAGAAAGCCCCCGGCCTGGGCAAGCCCATCCTCAAGAAGAAGCTGAGCCAACAGCAGTGGGTAAGGCAGTACACTGCACTGTGACGGTATGCAGCCACTCTGCCTGAGTGTCTACTCCATTGTACATTACTGCCTGGGTCCTGGGTACATTACTGCCCGGGTCCTGGGTGCATTACTACATGGGTACTGGGTGCATTACTGCCTGGGTCCTGGGTACATTACTGCCTGTGTCTGACATAACTACCTTGCAAGCAAGAAAGGAGACAGGAATTTGAAGACCTGACAGGTTTTTGTTTTAATCCCAGCAAGGACTTTCTTCAACAGAGGCCTCACGAGAAAGGTCCCACTAGGATTGAAGCCCAAGGATCTCTGCCTTCTCAGCGAGTCCTTGTTCACTTCAAGCACGGCCGGCCATGCTGTCAACTGTGGACATACTGCTAGCAGCTGTCCCAATCAGCCGCTTACCAAGCGTCTTTTCCTTCTTCTTTTTTCCCGGACAGTTCAAGCTGCAGAAGATCAACGAGCGCATGAGGAAGGAGTACACGCTGCGCAGGCAGATGTTGCTGAAGCGTCTGGACGTGACCATCCAGTCCTTCCAGTGGGCCGAGCGCATCAAGGCAAGGGCTGGTCCCCTCTGCAGTGTCCCCTGCCGAACCCCATCGCAGTCGAGGAAACTGTTATCCTTCATTCAAGAATTGAATAAGATTTCAGTTCAAGCACTGAGCAAGCAGTGCTTATTATGTCCAGCTGGGCAAACCCTCATAGCATTACATTCTCAGAAGTTAGAGGGCCTGACGTTAGAGAGCCTGACGTTAGAGGGCCTGACGTTAGAGGGCCTGACGTTAGAGGGCCTGACGCTAGAGGGCCTGACGTTAGAGGGCCTGACGTTAGAGGGCCCGACGCTAGAGGGCCCGACGCTAGAGGGCCTGACGTTAGAGGGCCCGACGTTAGAGGGCCTGACGTTAAAGAGCCCGACGTTAGAGGGCCTGACGTTAGAGGGCCTGACGTTAGAGGGCCTGACGTAAGGGGGCCTGACGTTAGAGGGCCTGACGTTAGAGAGCCTGACGTTAGAGGGCCTCACGTTAGAGGGCCCGACGTTAGAGGGCCTGACGTTAGAGGGCCTGACGTTAGAGGGCCTGACGTTAGAGGGCCTGAGGCTAGAGGGCCTGACGTTAGAGAGCCTGACGTTAGAGGGCCTGACGTGAGGGCCTGACGTTAGAGGGCCCGACGTTAGAGGGCCTGACGTTAGAGGGCCTGATGTTAGAGAGCCTCACGTTAGAGGGCCTAACGTTCGAGAGCCTGACGTAAGAGGGCCTGACGTTAGAGGGCCTGACGTTAGAGAGCCTTACGTTAGAAGCCTTACGTTAGAGAGCCTGACGTTAGAGAGCCTGACGTTAGAGGGCCTGACGTTAGAGGGCCTGACGTTAGAGAGCCTTACGTTAGAGGGCCTGACGTAAGAGGGCCTGACGTTAGAGGGCCTGACGTTAGAGAGCCTTACGTTAGAAGCCTTACGTTAGACGGCCTGAAGTTAGAGAGCCCGACGTTAGAGGGCCTGACGTTAGAGGGCCTGACGTTAGAGGGCCTGACGTTAGAGGGCCCGACGTTAGAGGGCCTGATGTTAGAGGGCCCGACGTTAGAGGGCCTGACGTTAGAGGGCCTGACGTTAGAGAGCCCGACGTTAGAGGGCCTGACGTTAGAGGGCCTGACGTTAGAGGGCCTGACGTTAGAGGGCCCGACGTTAGAGGGCCTGACGTTAGACGGCCCGACGTTAGAGGGCCTGACGCTAGAGGGCCTGACGTTAGAGGGCCCGACGTTAGAGGGCCTGACGTTAGAGCACACCACCTCTTGTGTGTTGGAGTGTGGCTCTGAAAATAGTCGGGAGTGTACACTCTGCCGTTGATGAATATCAATTAGTTCTAAACAAGCTCTTTTCAGAGGCACACTCTGTCACCGCAAACCTTCCACTTCAAGCGTTGTGCTGAACAAGCCTCCATTCCAACTTCTAAACAATTTGTATGCCAACTAGGCAAAGCATCAGAACGACTTGGAGGCCGCCTACCGACCGATACGGAGCCGCCTTGCTGCCGACAGCCCGGTTACCATAGCAACACTCATGGCTGCCCGAGAAGGTAAACTACGGATGGGTGCGCTTGATTAGCTTAGGGGGGCGGTAACCCAGGTTGACCCCGGGGAAGCCTATTGAACAATACAAAGGCTTTCACATTTTTATATCTGATGATAATGGAGACATCATTGTTGAGGCGTTTATCACATTTTCGAGGTGTTTATCATTAGTGTATCACACAAGCTTCAGTGCGAATGTAAACAATTGTAAAAGTGATCCAGAATCCAGGATTTGATCCGGATCG
Organism: Luidia sarsii; assembly: GCA_949987565.1. Lineage (NCBI taxonomy): Eukaryota > Metazoa > Echinodermata > Asteroidea > Paxillosida > Luidiidae > Luidia > Luidia sarsii. Next base: position 22,642,596 of record OX465101.1, on the reverse strand, counting down.
TCACCAAAGAAGAATCAGCTCGAGCAAGAATACCGACATACCGCCACAGTGGATTTGGCTTTGGACTGATGATGTGCCCGTCCATTTCATCTTTGTCCTGGCCACTGTGCTTTGGGACACTCTTTTTCTCCCCTCCAGACCTGGCCAAGTTGAGGAAGACGAGCAGCGGATCTGTCCGGAAGAACACCAAGTCGGCCATCAACAAAGTCATCATGGGCCATGTACGTTTCGCAGGTGTAGCTTTCAGGTCGCATCAAGTTCTCACACGGTGCTGTTAAACTAAAAAAAAAAATTAAACAAAAATGGAACAATTGGGAAAAAAAAAAGTCAAACAAATGACTGGGAAAATATCTAAGAAAACCTTTACTGGAAAAAATTGAAATGACCAAAAAGCAAATATAAAAAAATTAGGAGGGCCTGACGTTAAGATCCTAGCAGGACCTTTCTCAGAATTTGAGAAAGGTCGTGCTAGGATCGAAACATCAGGCCCTCCTAATTTTTGATAATCTTGGTTGCAAACTTCTTTACCGACTTAACTAGCCAAAATGCAAAAAGGCCCTGACGTTTTGTCGGCCATCAACAAAGTCATCATGGGCCATGTACGTTTCGCAGGTGTAGCTTTCAGGTCGCATCAAGTTCTCACACAGAGCTGTTAATCTTTAACAAAAATGGGGGGAAAATGAAACAATTGAAAAAAAAAAAAAAAAAGTCAAACAAATGACTGGGAAAATATCTAAGGAAACCTTTACTGGAAAAAATTGAAATGACCAAAAAGCAAATATAAAAAAATTAGGAGGGCCTGACGTTTAGATCCTAGCAAGGCCTTTCTCAAAGGCAGACATATTGGCAAGATGAAGGCATATTTTCACGTTTGTGTGTTTGCGTCGGACAGGTGCCTGATAGGGGAGGGCGCCCCCTAGAGGCCACCCCACCCCCAGTAGAGATGCCCTCCTTCAGGCAGAGGACTGAAGGCCAGCCCAAGGGTCAACGACCTCAGAGTGAGTCCGCACAAGGCGTTCACGTTCACGCTGTGCATCGTATTGTAGAAAGCTAGGAGGAAATATCAACCCTGCAGAAAGGATGCATCTTTTTTTAAAGGGTCTCTGCAATAAATATCACATTCAAGATCATTTCCTGCTGTCATCCAGGGATCTGAAGTGTACAAACATTTTTGGCAAGCTTCTTTTTCAGAAATGTTTTCCCATTTTCCCTTTAAAAATTCTACAAATGAGAGCGCTGTTGTGAGGTCATGTCAGGAACTCACAGTTTAAAAAGCATTAACTTTCAAATTGCAAATGAATCCCTCTGGATTAGGTTTGATGAAAAACTCCTTCACTAATTGATAATGAAGCATACATTTTGGCAGTAAATCAACAGGTTTAGGGATAGGGTCTGTAGGAAAAATCAGAAAATGTGTTCACAACCAATTGGGTTTCTTTCGCATGATCCTGTGATGACATCACAAATTTGCTTGTGGATATTGCAATTCATTTTTTTAGCATAAAAACTGAAAACTTGCAAACACCCCCAGCACGAGTGTGAAGAACAGTTTGATCATTAGCAACGTTGCACAACAGTTCCATAGCATGGATTTAAGTGATCTATTGCAGCAGCCCTTTACATAGCACTTTGAAGGAAGTTAGTAGCATTTCTCTTTGATTGTTTTCTCACCAGGTGGCAGAGGTGGCCGCGGAGGTCGTGTTCAAGGAGGTATGGGCAGAATGGTCTCCCCATCTTCTTTCTTAATGTCAAACAAATCACGGAGAAACTAACAGGGAACTTTTGAATAAATTGAAACACAAAATGGCAAAGAAAACTTTGCCTGGACGGGGACTTAAAACCCCAATACCCCTGGTTTTGCGCAACCATCTGAGCTATCCCCAGCCCTTAGATGGTCAAAAATGTCTATCCCAGCAGGTTTTTCGCAGGTGTTTCCAGCACAAACATGCTGGGATAGACTTTTTTTTAGCTTTGTCTCCTTTGTCAGCAGTTTTGCAACATTACTTTTCTGTTTTATGCTAAAAGCACAGGGACCACGATTAGGTATACACACCACTCTGCTGATTACCCACATCAAAAAAAGAAGAAGAGATAACCCCTTGAAATGACAATTGTTACCATCTCACTTTTTCTTTCTTTTCTCCCAGGTTGGTCTGGAGGAGGTGGTGGGGGTGGAGGAGGAGGAGGTGGTGGAGGTGGAGGAGGAGGTGGCTGGAATCAAGGGGACCAGTCTGCTAGTGGCTGGAACCAGGGAGGGGGCGGCGGGTACCAGGGAGGACGGGGTGGTGGGCACCAGGGCGGACGGGGCGGCGGGTACCAGGGAGGGGGCGGCGGGTACCAGGGAGGGGGCGGTGGTGGGTACCAGGGAGGGAGTGGTGGGCACCAGGGAGGGGGTGGCGGGTACCAGGGAGGGAGTGGTGGGCACCAGGGAGGGGGTGGCGGGTACCAGGGAGGCGGTGGTGGCGGGTACCAGGGAGGGGCTGGCGGGTACCAGGGAGGAGGTGGTGGGCACCGGGGCGGAAGGGGTAAAAGAGGTGGAAGAGGTGGTCAAAGATAAGGATTGATCAGCCCTGTTGACAAATTTCACCAGAAAATAGACTTTTCCCGCTTGAAAAATCACAGATTACAATTCCTGAACACTACGGCCAGTACTTTGAATAACAATAATGCAGTGGTTATTGAAAACAGTAGGGTTTGTGAGATAATAGTTTCCACTTTTCAAGCTGCAGTGCTTAATATGGTAGTTTCATTGTGTTACAATTGATTTCAGAATGAACACATTTAAATAAAGTAAATAAAGTAAGAAAAGTAAATGCTTTTATAGGGTACAAGTTAACTGCTTGTTATTTTTGTTTAATATCAATTCATTATTACAATATTAATATTATTCAGGAAATAAAAACACAAAAGGAGTGAAAATAATTCATAAACATGATCATCATGAACAAAATATTGTCAGGATGGAAAAAAAAATCATGGCCCTGGACCATTCCCAAGTTTGCATGATTCAGCTGTCCTAGAATTGTTTTCATAATCTATTGTCCTCGTAAATGTGACGTTGAAATATTACGGCAAAATGAATACATCTCTCATGTCAAAACCCCTGCTGGTGAAAGTCACATGACGGCTAGATTGTGCAAGAGCGACGAATAAACAAATTATGTTGTGAACAAAAGCTGAGAAAGAAGTCTTTGTGCGTAAAAGAGTCAGTTTCGTCAGTAGTCGTCTGTGTAAATGGTTGTGCTCAAACGGAACTAGTGATTAAAGTAATATGCCCCAAAAAATGGGCCTAACGTTTCGATCGAGAAAGGTCCTGGTAGGATTGAAACAGCTGGCTCTCCTCATTTTTGAACTTATAATTATTCAACGAATACAATAATCTGAAGGGCTTGACTAATGAATTCCTTGTACAAGCTTAAGTTTGTCTTGTTAGCAGAGTAGGTGACAATAGGGATTGCGAGCATTACGATGGGCGGTGGCATCCACCACTTTTGTGGATCGTGTCATCATCTGCCAGTTTAATATAAATTAGGGTGAGCACAACCATTTCCTTCCCACCCCCTCTGTTGCCAACATGCAGCCGATTGTAGCCGTGTTCGTAACGGGCTTATTCCACCATGATAAATTCCTCTGTGTCTCTGTCGAGCCCGACTCTAGTCTTATTTTCCATGGATAGCACTTGAGTCTAGATAAGACTTGAAGGTTTGCACAGTGGAAATACCAAGTGGAAGGTTAGCGATGACACCATGTAGCACTTCCCTTTCGAGAAGGAGTGTGGCTCTGAAAAGAGCCGGTCACTCCTGTTTAGGAGTGACCGGCTCTTTTCAGAGTTACAGTCTCTTTTCAGAGCCACACTCCTTCTTGAAAGAAAAGTGCTGCATGGTGTCACCGCAAACCTTCCACTTAGCACTCGAGTCGCGCTCACTGATGACTTCAACTCGGGCCTACAATCTCAAACTTGGACTCAGACTCGACTCACATGACTCACGACACTCAATGAAAAAAAAAAAAGCCAACCCAACAACAGACTGCAAAAGACTTTTTGATAGACCAAGCGTTCTGCCAAGGGCAACTAAGGACATGTATTCACCTCTCAGAGAGGATGGGGAGGAGGGGAGAGAACTGATAGACAAAAAAAATGATTTGCCTGCTCGGAGCACCGCAAGCCATTGAGCAGAGCAAGTACGGTGCAGCACTTCTCCGCAGGGCTGTGTTGCAGGTGGGGCCCGAGATGTTGGTGGTCACCGCTCCAATGGAGGCAAGGGGGGTACCGTAGGTTGGTGGCATCCTCTGTCCTCCCCTCTAGTCTGTGGCCAGTAGTTTGATTTTTCTGCCTGCTGCTGGGACCAGCCCATACCAGTACTCAGCATTGCCCCTGAAAGAGTCAGCAAGGAAGCATGAGTCAGCAAGGAAGCAAGGTCGAAGGGATTAGAGCCCTCCTCCCACCCCACCCCCCCAGGCCATCGGTGTTTAGATAAGAAAATTTGCACTCTAATGCTGCAGGGGGAAGCAGGGAGACTCTACTCTGGTCAAAGGTCATGCCAAAAGTGCATTCTCACTTGATTGAAAAAAAAAAAAATTCTGTGTGCTAAAGTTTGGTACAAAAAAAATTCAACATCTGAGTTGCAATTCAATTTTTTTGCAAATTGTAGCCACCGTCTCGATTAAACTTCCCATTTTTTTAAGTCCAGTGGAAATGCGGGTTAAGACTAACCAGTCGGGGAGAGTGCATTCGACCACCTATAGCTAAAACTACGAAGTGGTTATTGCTACGAAGCTTAACACATTACATTGACCACGCTACTAAGAGGCGCGTGTCTTTTTAGTTCAATGCATTCGCACGATTTGGGACCCCCACTGCTGTGGCAAAGTTTTGGGAGACAACCGCCCCCGTCAACTTTGTCGGGTGGGTCACCTCGTGGTTGACTCATTTCTGCGGGACAGCCCTGACACGGAACAATCTGGCCCTGCTCTGTCTACGCACTTTGTCCGCTGAGACTCAAAGACGCTATTCTTCAGGCTCATAAATCCTTGGCTGTTGTCTGAGCCGGGTATCCCTTGCCCCCGCTCTGGTGTCAACTGTCAGGGAAAACAAACAAAACAAACAAACGAGGCGATAAAAGGGCACCTTTAGGCCGTTTACACTGTCCCACATGAATGCAATTATTTTGATCGCGATTGGAATTGCGATTCAAACTCCCCATTTTGTTCGTGTGTGGACACAACCAAAGCGATTATTTAGTGGGATTTGAATCATGATTCCAACATTTATTGAGACTTTTCCTAAATAATTGTGTATAATTGCGATGTGGTGTGTGCGGGAATGCTGCACTGCATCGCACCGGTTTTGTGCAATCCCACAATACACCACTCATGCTCTGATGGACTGGAAGTGCCGTGCTTGTTTACATCATATGTCTCCCTGCTTGCGGCTTGGGCCACTCTCATGGACAGTAGAACAGTCACACACCCACCCTTTGACCACAACTGCTAATCACAATCGATTCACTCCTTCTCGATAGAGAAATGCTACATGGTGTCACCGCGGCAAACCACAGGTTCGTGCGAACCTTGAAGTCGTATCCGGAAATCTTCAATCGGCTTACCTCTTCTGCCATGGCTCTGATGTGGTAGGGCTCGTAGCCGCAGCATCCGCCAATGTAGCGCACTCCGAGCTTATAGGCCTCCCGCGCAAACAGCGCCGTGTCAATACGCGTCAGAAGACGGGGCTCCATGGCTAGATGCAAACAAATTCCTATTTAGATCTAAGGCCGAATAAAACAATGTTTCTCGTCCGGGGTTTTGAAAATAAGAAGGAAGAGGGGCTTTTCATTGTCTTTTTTAATTTTTGTTTTCAAGATGGCTGTCATCATAAAATTTCCTGCAACCCTTTGTGTTACCAATGTTCAAAGACACTGCCATCGATCGGCAAGGGGGAGGAGGTTGCACACTGGTCGCATTTTGGCTGCGCTGCACGCGCTGTACATGTACTATCTTTGATACATACAGACTGATACAGTACAGTAAAGGTATGTGGACCAGGCCAATTCTGGTTGAATAGAAAAACAGGGTGGGTGAACTCAATAGAAAACAGAAAAAGCGAGTGAACTCGCCTTGCTTTCATTAAGACGTGTAATGGCGAACAAATAAATTCAAACAAATAAAGGAAAAACTGACGGGGAACTTTTAAGAGCACTGGTACGTTAATCCAGAGGTTTCGGGTTCGAGTTCTGGTCCAGTCAAAGTTTTCTTTGCCAATTTTTCAATTTGTTCAAAAGTTCCCAGTCAGTTTTTCCTTTGTTTACGGTAATGTTGAAGACAAAAAACAAAAAACCAAAAAAAAACTGGTACACAAATACAGCGGTCTCAATTTCAAATCCTGGTCCAGTCAAAATTTTCTTCGCCATTTTTCACAAAAATAGAAAAAAAGAGTGAAATGCAGAAATGTTGCAAACTGCTTACTGACTAAAATGACCCAAATTTTAAAAGTTAAGGGGGGGGGGCCACGTTCTGACCCTAGCAGGAACCCAACATGCAAGTCCCAGACACTGCAAGCATGTCTGACACTGAAAAAAGCAGCGTGTGATGCTTTTGTTAGGGCAGGAGCCTGGGTCACGCTCCCCCCAGTGGTAACTGCCCTCAGTGGAGGATGGCAGTTGGTTGGGGACGCCAAGTCCCGGTAAGGCAAGAAGGGACAAGCCAGACAAAGATGTTGTCAGTAGTGGGGTGTTGTCTTTATTTTTTGTGCCCCAAATAACAATGTTTGAATATCCCACAGCCCAACACTATATAATTATCAAAAATGCAGAGGCCCAGTCGTTTCGATCCTGGCAGGACCTTCCTCAAAGGCAGAATGACAAGGACAAAAACAAATAGGAAGGGGAGAGTAACAGGCGCATGGATGGCAGACAAGAGGACAAATGGGATAGCTGGTAGGGTGAGATCAGAGGGAAGGGCAGGGGTCTGGATGGGGATTATTTAGTGGAAGGGGGAAACATCCAAGGGAAAGGTCCTGCCTTTGAGAAAGGTCCTGCTAGGATCTAAACGTCAGGCCCTCCTAATTGTTGGGAGGGGGGGAAGAAGAAGAAAAGACGAATAAAAGATTATAAAAAAACGTACCTAAGGGGAACTCAGGGAGGGCAAGGTAGCCCTGTGGATCAGACTCTATTTCCTGGGTGTGATAGCCCACGGGCTGGGCCATGAGGTAGGCTGTCAACTTGGCCTCTTCCAGGCCCTGCTTCATCAACGCCAAAGTCTTCAGGCAGATGCTAGGGTCGAACATGCAGTTCACTCCCACCACGTCCGCACCTGGGATGTTGGGAGGGTTTTTTTTGGGGGGGGGGTGGAAGAAAAAATGTGGGCAACCTGTGCAATTAGCATTAGCGAGTGTTTGAGTGAAGATTTCTCGAGAAGTACAGCATCCCAGACCGTAGGATTTCAACACGAGGATTTTATCTACAAACTGTGTCAATTAGAAGGAAATCTGTGGACATTGATGTTTTCCGATCTTCCCAATTGTTGTATTGGGCCTATAAGATAAGTCTCTACAGGGGCTTTCACACTGGACGAAAACTAAACGAATTTGGTCAGTCTGTTCACACTACCAAAGAAATTCCGGGGGAACATGGGAGCAGGGTAGGAGAAAACCCAGGGTTTACCATTTTCCCCGGGGAAAATCAGCTATAGTGTGAACGTCGGCTGGTCTTTAATTAGCCCACCTTTTTGCGTCCGTTTGGGAACTGAGCCGGGGATTGATTGCCAGTGTGAAACAACTGTGCATATTCCTGGGAAATGATGTCCCCCAGCAGTTACCAAATGGGTCCAGTGCGAACGGGTGCGGAAGTGTTGGTTGGGTAAAAAATGAAACCTGGGATTTTCCTGGGGATTTATTACCCAGGTATTGGCTCTGTAGTGTGAAAAGGGCTAATAAAAATTAAAAAGACATTTGAAGGATGGACAAATCATCAAAGCCCACTGCTTACAGGGCTCGAAATATCCACTAGACTGTGGACCGAGTCTAGTGATTTCTGCGTCGGTCTAGTAACGAGTGTGACTGCACTGGACCGGCTGTCAAGTTTGTTTTTTTCTTGCACCAAGAAGAAAATGCCACTCAAATATAACTTTAACTTTGACCTGTACAAGTAAACAGCATTTTCTCTTGGTACCAGTATTCCTTTCACTGCATGCAAAATGTGGGTTTTTTTCCCTACATATTTATGGCACAGATCTTGTAGAAATCGTTCAGGTCCAGTAAGAGTCTTCAGTAAACTAGACCTGTTGTCTAGTACATTTTTTTTTCTTCTGAAATTCGAGCCCTGCCGTTTAGGAGGGGGGTTGCTCTCAACAATGAGCACTGCATGAGATTAATAGCACTAACACTTTGTTCATACAGTGTCCTGTTTTTTGTTTTTTTTCTCTCAATAATAGAGTCCACCTTATCGTGGGCATAATATTTGCTTTGCTCATCAGATTCTGCTCACAATCAGCAATCTTATCGGACAAGGGGGGAACAAACAAACCCAAAATACGGCCCCTGAGAAAAATAATCCCCTGCCCTTGTTATGATGACCACAATGCTGTCATTTTTTTTGGCATGTCACGGAGCCAGGTGTTTTGGGGTCCCCCTGCCTTTCTTTTTCCCCCAGGAATTCCAACTTAATGCTGATCATAGATAAGAAGTTGATACAAAAACTGTTGCAAAACTGCTCACTGACTGAAATGACCGGCAATACATCAATCTCAAAAGTTAGAGCTAGGGCCTGACGTTTCGATCCTAGCAGGACCTTTCTCTTTGCCTTTGAGAAAGGTCATGCTAGGATCGAAACGTCAGGCCCTCTTACTCTTGAGATCTTAGATACGATTTGAAGGTTTACGTGGTGAAAATTACCAAGTAGGTTTGTGGTGACACTATGTACATGTATATCATCACTTTACAAGGGAAGGCGTATGGCGCTTTTCAGAGCCATTCTCCTTCTCTTAAGAGATGATATACATGGTGTCAACACAAACATCCTATGATCCAGCCTACCTACGATCTTGTCCTTTTTAAGAGGAATGTCCATTCCTATCTCCAGCCTTCTTGAGTCCCTCTCTATTTCCTTCTTTCCTTTGCTCTGAACATTGAGTAGCTTTATAGCCTTGTTTTGGGCGAAGTTGCATCATTTTTTTTAATTCAAATGCTGATCTTGTTACATTGTTTACAGGCTTCCTACAGTACATTAGGTGTTTGACCAATCCATCTCCAGCATACAGTCTTCCTCCTCCTGTCCTATCTCTGAGATGAAATTAATGAGGAGGAAGGGGTAGAGGAGGGAGGTGGAGGAGGAGGGGGTGTCGCCTTTACCTGCACGGACTAGTCGCACAGCATACTCTTGGGGGAGCACTCCGTTTTCATCGCCCTTTGGTGGGATGCGCACTGTGCATGCCACCGGCTTGTTCGCAGTCTTCATCGCCCGCACAGCCACCTCTGCCTCATCAACCGTTCCGAAAAACTGACCAAGGGGGAAAAAAAACCCAAGAACTGTTGGCCCCTCCACTGAAGTCCTTCCCCCCCCCATTATATTGGGTTGGACTGGCTGCCCTCACACCCCTGGAGCAGGAGGTGGATCAGTCCAGTTCTAGGCACCAAGTTGGTAGAACTTTCAGAAATTCCTCACACTTGAATTCTGTTGTTGCCTTTGTTTGGTAGTTCTTTTGTTGTAGAATCTCCTAATCCCCTTTAAAAGCTTGTGCATGCCCTCAGCTCAGTGAGTCTGCTGGGTGTGGCTGAGTGGGATGGCTGTGAGGGAGAACCTTGGCAATCTGCACCTATGATTTGTCCTGTAATCCTAAAGTAAGACCAGTTTGGTTTTCTCATTCTCTTATCCAAACTCCAACATTTAATGAACTGCTTATTTATTAATGATTTCATATTACGACCCCTAAGGACATAACTCATTGATAAATTAATCTCTTAAGATAATGTAGGCACATGTAATAGTAATTTGTAGGTAAGATAATTAATAGAATAAATAGTTGGCATCTAATAATTTATGTTACTTCTATTACTCTGTCTCTTGCCGCGGCCCTCGGTTACTCTACAATATAATGGGGTTCCTGCAGCAGATTGCCACGACCTGCAGCAGATTACCTCTACCTGCAGCGGATTGCCACTACCTGCAGCTGCTTGCTGCGACCTGCAGCGGATTGCTGCAACCTGCAGCAGATAAGGCCACAACCTGCAGCAGATAACCGCAACCTGCAGTGGATCGTGTCGACCTGCAGCGGAGAATGAGCTCACCTCTCCCAGGAGAAAGTCCACGTCCTTCCGCTCGAAGACGGTCACCTGCTTCATGAACTCGGCGTAAGCCGTCTCCAGGTTGTCCCGGTCAAAGTTCACCAGAGGGGAAACACCCCCGGCCACCAGGGCTCCGCTCTCGGCGGCAACCTCTTTGGCCAGGTCACAGGCCTTCAGGTTCAGGGTCTCCGCCTGCGCTCAATAGGAAGACATTCCAAGAAAAACACCAGAAAGTCAAACAAACAGAGGGAAACAGTGACTAGCAAAGTCAATTTTTCGTTTGATTGGCTCGGGCCCGAGTCTCTTCATGAAAACATAATTGTTTGGTTTTTATCTTATATAAACTGCATTTGATTTAGAATTTCTACACACTGAAGCACCAGGACAAGATGTGCAATCAAGTTCAATTTCGGACTGAAGTACGAACTTGTGTCTTTTTTTTCGATGACTCGCACTTGGACTCGGAAACTTTGCGAGAAAAGTCTGGGGTCAGACAAAACTTACGTCTACACACTCAGTGTTGGACGGTTGGCTGTCATTGTCCCCAGTGAATGAGAGCTTGTCATCCGTGGAGTAGAATGTGAAGGTGGTGATGACGTCTGCCCCTGCCCTCACAAAGTCCCGATGGAGCTGGCTAACTGGAAACCATCACAGAATATCCTAATTATTGTCACGACTAGTTTATTGAAACATCTGCTCATCATGGCAGCCAGCAGGCTGAATTACAATACAGGTTTACGGATTTAAAAATGGATTAAAGAGACAGGAACCAAAGCAGACGAACAAGAAGGAAAGGACAAAGAGGCTTGAAAACCTGGGGATGGCAAGAGAGGCAAAAAAAAAAAAAAAAAAAAAAAAGGAATAAGAACCTAAAAAAGAGCTTCACACGAATGACACGATCAGCAATGGGTGAAAAATGAAAAGGCTTGTTTTGCATGTTCCGAATACTGCAGTCTATTTCAACATACTCATCACAACTTACGATCATCGCATGACAATGAGCGATGCACACAAACCATGTATCCATAAACCATATATCACAATTTACGAGGGTTGTCTTGAGAGCGGGCCACATATATCCGATAAATTTGCAGTCTGAGGTTACGCCCAACAAAAATAGCTGTGTTGCGTGTAAACTGTGCGAATAACATGGCCAGGCTACAGATGCGGAGAGATACTCTGATAGCCGTGCTTATTTTGTCAGATTGGTGAACGATAGTGGTTGAAGGACAGCTCTTGGCTAAGCTTTTGTGGCAACAACTACATGAGCTTCATTTGATGCAAACTGGCGATTAATTCACACTGCCAGAGGTTATAACTACAAGTCTATATTTTGCTGTCACCAGCATTTGTCTGCCAACTACACACTACTATTTTTCCGTTCCCTTAATCTGATTGGCCAGCTTTCATTATGTCCTGCTAGCCTTCTTGCTCTTCCGGCAAAATAACATTTACTACAAGAAGGCCGGCATGACGTAATGAAAATTGGCCAATCAAAGGAAAAGGAAAATGGTGTTTGCAAGAAAAATGGAGGTGCCAGCAAAATATACACTGCCTTTTTTTGCCCTTAACTATGATTGTCTGCTTGTACCGAAAAAGTACCAGATGTGTCACTCTCAATGTATTATCTCTTCTCATCTTTTGTGGAAGGTTTGCAGTTTGCGAAACGTTGAATCACCAGCTTTTTTCAGAGCCACACTAGACTCCTCTTTTAAAGAGAAGTGCCACATGGTGTCATCGGCGCAAACCTTCCACTTACTACCGGTATATCTTTTTTCCGCCCCCTAAAATGGGTGTGCTTTCATCTATATAGATTTCTGCCTTTTAGGAACTGCAGACTCTTGAATGTTGCTCGATTTGTGAGGATGACTGCGGACACAATCAACCCAATGCAATTCAGCCCAAATTGCTTGGCAAGTTATTGGGGACTCGTGTGGCTACTACTGGGGTAGGTGGTCGAAGTCACCTTATCCACACACAAACAAAAAAACTAATCAGATCAACTGGTAGTCAACTGCAGTAGGTGGCCCATTATACTTAATCCATTAATAACATCATGAGATAATAAAGGACGCCGGTGTTTTTGTGTGAGCTCTGATTAAGGATTTGATTCGTAACTGGTCCCCACCTTCATCTGAAGCTGAAGCGTTATCATAAGGGACATAAGGACAGGCTGAAATAATCATATCAGGCTTTTGTCAGCATCTGCCGTGCATTTATCTTTGGCAAATATCCCGGGCAATAAACAAAAACCGTCCTCCACATGTTGACCACCTATCTCCTCACTAGATAATTACAGACTCTAGTCTACAAGCAGACAAAAAGCTCAAACACATACAGCAGCAATCAGACCGGGGCTTGATTTCACAAAAGCCCTTTTCACACTATGAATGTTCAACAAGTGTTGGAACTTACACCGGTCCGACATGGGTCAGATCCAATCAGAAAACCCCCATAATGCATTGCGGTGCGTCAAGCTGGGTTTGGATGGCCCTGTCAGCCCAAAATTCTAACATTGCTGCCACCTCCTCTTCACTCCAAGTCGGCCTTTTTTCTGTCTTCGACCCCATTTTCAATGGCAAGTTGCAACAAATCGATCTGAACACAACGAATCCGAACACAAGGGTACGCAGGTCAAAGGTTGCTATGGTATTTGTTTGTTCGTTGCACAGTACAATATCTACAGTGTGGCGCTGACACGCATGTGCACTCGGCCGTCTCCCAACACGGGTCGAACTCAACCCGGAGATGTTCACACTAGATGGCTTTCAACATGTGTTGAAATTTTCAACATGGGTTGAGAGCTCTCAACCCACCTCCCGAGCAGGGTTGGTTTCAACACGGGTCAAGCGCTCTACACTGGTCCGACCCGTGTTGAAATGTTGTAGTGTGAAAAGATCAGTCATTTCAACACGGGTCCGACCCGTGTTCAACACAGAGATTTTTCATAGTGTGAAAAGCCCTAAAGCCTTACGATGCATCGTAACTCAACTTACGATGGATAGCCCATCGTTGGTTCCGATACACCGTGTGGATTCTGTACATTGCTCGTCGCCTTGCGATGGATCGTAAGTTACAATGAGTTTGGTGAAATTGACTGCTGGGGCAAATTTCATAGAGCCACTTATTAACTCTGCAATAAATATCACATTCAAGCTCATTTCCTGCTGTCATCCAGGGATCTGAAGTGTACAAACATATTGGCAAGCTTCTTTTTCTTTGTTGAGTCAGATATTGGTCATCTTTTTTACCTTTAAAAATATCCTCATAACATCAAACATAACAATGAGGGCGCTATTGTAAGGTCATGTTAGGAACCCACAGTTTAAAAAATATAATATAAACATTAACTTTCAAACTGCGAATTAATCCCTCTGGATTAGGTTTGATGAAAGACTCCTTCACTAAATGAATAAGAAGCATGAATTTTGGCAGTAGATCAACAGGTTTAGGGATGGGTCTGCAGGAAAAACCAGAAATTTTCTGAAACTGGCCATTTACGAAATGGCTTAGACTCGGGCTCAGGCTTCGTCTCTGTCTGACAAAAGTCAAAACCTGAAAATCCAGGTTGTGGTTTGTTTTCGACTTTGAAGGTTTGTTGGCTTGATAAGTACAGAGTATTTACCAAGAAACTGGGGCCAAACGCTTGTTTTTATATGCCTGTGATATTAATTTATTATAACAAGATAAATATGACCGAAGCCTAAACTCGAGCCTAAGCATTCATTTTGTAAACGGCCTCTCTGTTGTATGATCCTGTGATGGCATCAAAAATTTGCTCATGAATATTGTATAAAAAAACTTGAAAAAACACCCACAGAGCGAGTGTCAAAAGCAGTTTGATTGTTTTCTTACCGGCTTGAGGATATTTCACCACGGCTTCTGGGGTCCAATTTCCCGCAGTCACGTATCCTCGCTTTTCTAAGGTGATGACGTAGCTACCATCACCAATGACCACACCCTCCTCCAAGCGCTCCAAAAGTCCTTTCTAAAATAAAAATTAAAGGAAAAAAAGGGAAAACAAAACTCAAAAACAGAACAAAGCCCAAACAACTTTAACAAAATGAAATCAGTGAAAAATGGCAAAGAAAACTTTGATTGGGACAGGACCTGAACCATAGACCTATGGTTTTACGTACCCATGCTGATCCTACCATTTGAGCTATCCAGCCCTAATTAGGTGGTAGCCTTCTCAAATCCTAGTTTTTGTAAAATCTTGATCACCCCTTCCTCAAAAAAAGAAAAGATTACCAAACAATAATAATAATTTTTGACAAATATGGCAAAGTAAACTTTGACTGGACCGGGACTTGAACCCGAGACCTCTGGTTTTGAAGCACAAGTGCTCTTACCATCTGAGTTATTATAATAAATAAACATAAACAAACAAAAATAGATAATAAACAAATACAAATAATAAAAAAGTCAGATCATGAATGCTTTCTGAATCGGTATCTGAAGACTACCCGAGACTTTAGGAGTAGGCATAATTGCTAGACCGTAGACCGGTACGGTAAACAGGGCCCAGTTCCTTGGTCTACGGGTCTAAATCGGCTACTTTCTTGATTTTGTATATCTAACATAGCAGGCATGGATGAAAATCTCCTCTCTTTTTCACCTACAGGCTTTATCTCGTACGTATTAGACTCAGTATCCTAAACATACGAGATACATGTAGCTCAGTTGAATTTTTGTTCTGTGGTGAATTGCCACTTTTGCCTCGCCCTTTGGTTTTGGCACACCTGTGAAAGTTTCAGCTCAATCCGTCTACCATGTCGCGAGGAAATGGGGAAAAACTGGCAATTTTTTTCATCAAACTGTGTCAGTTTCGAGGATCATAAAATTATAGGCCTAATGCACCTACCAGAATTTTCAATAGGTCTAAACCGGAAAATTGCAAATAAATCTCGAAACAGTTGTCGGTAATTGCGAATGGACCATGTTGGATCTGTGCAAATGGTGTGTAGGGGCTTTAAGGCTGGTAAGCTTTTTTTTTTCCAAAAGTCATTTTAAAACGACCGTTGGAAATTCATACAAAATTCCACTTTTCATGAAAATGGCAGCATGCATTCCAAGCGCTAAGTTTTCACAGCATGCCTGGTACTGGTATTTACTTCCACTTGAGTAAGTTAAGTTACTTTATTAACAAAATTCATCAGGTCGAAAATTGGGATTTTTGCAAAAATGGTGTGCAGGGCCTTTAAGTTTACCTTCATCTCCAGTGGGTTGATCAACTCAGGTGCTCAATGCAGCGTGAACAAGAGGAAAAGCGGTGTTGCTGATGGTGAACCTGCCAGTGAATGGAGTACCAGCAACATACAGAGCTCTATTAAAAGCCAAGGGACTGTTTGTTGACTAATTGTGTAATCACAGGGTCATGTCAGCAACATAAACAAACAGGATGGGTCACAAGTCAAACAGAAAAGGACAGTCAACAATGTGGGGTGGTGGGGGGTCCACAATCCACATATAACTGATTGAAAACAGCAACATGTAAACACATTCCAAGGCAAAACGATTTTAAACAGCAAAAATGACACTAGGATTAGGAACAGAAGGTGAGAAGGTAGGACAGTAGGAGGGAGATAGGATAGAAACAGTAAGAAAGAGAGGGGATAAGAAAGTCAGAAAATAAGTAAGTAAGACACTCGGAGAGAAGAAGGGTAAGACAGAGGGATAGAAAGTAGGACAGTAGGAGAGTGATAGGAAGGGAAGAGCAAGAAAGAAAGAGGATAAGAGGGTCAGAAAATAAGAAGGGGAAAGAATTTGTAAACATGTAGGATCCCAAAGCCTGTATGTAAAAAATAATCCCAGTTAAAGGAGAAAAATACTAAAATATATAAAAAAGTATAAGGCCAAGACCAACACAATCTAAAAGTGGGTTGCAGGTCAAAACAACAACTTTAACAGTCTGAAAACAGAAAACAAATTGAACAACACAGATTAATGATTATGTCCAATAAGTATAAATCAAGGGTAAATACCGGTTAACAATCCAAACAGAAACAAGTCTACATAATAATCAAAGCCACACTTTGCTTCATGTAACAGGTGTCTCAATCCACCTTGCCTGTTCATGACAGGTCAACAAACTCTCAAGACCATGGTCCCAGTGCTCAATATTATACATAAGATAGGTCAAAATCTTGTCCACTTCTCTAGCCAAAGCGCTTTTAAGTTTTGAATATATAAACAGTTGAGTTGGCCTTTGCTTTAGTCCGAGTAACTTGCCCCGACAAGTCACCCTTTTTTATCTTCAAGCTCATGTTCACAAAATTTGAGGCCCAAGAGTCAAGACATCTCGTACCCGGGACAATTTTAACCCAAAATGTGAGGCCCAAGAGTTGGTCTCATAACCGGAACAATTCCGAATTCGTACCCACTATTTGAGGCCCAAGACATCTCATAAGTCATTACCAATACCATACATACATGTACTAGTCATACTCATAGTCATATCCGGGACAATTTGTTCCAAAATTTTGAGAACAGAGACATCTCGTACCCAGGACAATTCGTACACAAAATTTGAGAACCGAGACATCTCGTACCCGGGACAATTTGTACCCAAAATTTGAGACCCAAGACATCCTGTACCCGTGACAATTCGTACCCAAAATATGGTCAGAGTAACTTGGAGTTTGGACCCGACAAGTCACCCTTTTTTTATCGAGTTTTGAAAATTTGAGATTCGCCCGAATCAATTTGTACCCACTTTTTGAGGCCCAAGACATCTCGTACCCGGGACAATTCATACCCAAAATTTGAGAACCGAGACATCTCGTACACGGGACAATTGAATTCGTACCCAATATTTCTGAACCGAGACAATTTGTACCCAAAATTTGAGACCCGAGACATCTCGTCCCCGGGACGATCGTACCCAATATTTCAGAACCGAGACATCTCGTACCCGGGACAATTGAATTCGTACTCATTATTTCTGAACTGAGACAATTTGTACCCAAAATTTAAGACCCGAGACATCTCGTACCCGGGACAATTCGTACCCAATATTTCAGAACCGAGACATCTTGTACCCGGGACAATTCGTTTTCATTTACAAATTTAAGTTCAAACAAACATGACCTGACATGAACCCGAGACCTCTGGATTAACATACCAGTGCACTTCCATCTGAACTATCCAGCCCTTAGGCCACCATCTAAGGGCTGGATAGGTGTACGTTAATCTAGACTCCAGAGGTCTCGGGTTCATGTCCCGGTCCAGTCAAAGTTTTCTTTGCCAATTTTCAATGTTCAAATTTCATGCACCACCCCCAACATTGTAAACCTCTTCTCCTATATAGTTTTTAATATTCAATAACGGTAAGTACCGGTACTATATGTTGGCTACAACATTTGACCTAGCTACAAAAAATACCATTAATTATTTTAATCAACTAGCATCCTGATCTTTTTTTAATTACAAAAAGAAATAAAATTCAAAAGAGTTTCGGTTGGCTACTTGGCACGAGTAGACTGATATAAGAAAGACGACAGCTTGAGTTATGTTCCTCAATTGGTGGCCCTAATTTTGTCGCTGGGACATTGTTAAGAGGTAGGCCTAGTATTTTAGTATTTTGATTGAAGATTTTGGTTTTGTTTGTCCCACGTTTTTCATCAGCGCATCCGGTTTGCAGATGCCAGTGAAGCTGAAGGTGTTGTCTCCAATGATGGTGTGCCATTCGTTACCACTCTTCGGAGTAAGATGACTTGCATGTTTGGGAGGGATAAACATGACAAAAGAAAGGAAAGGGTTCAAGAAGAACGAGACAACAGCTCAAAGGTATGATGACAAAAGCAACTACATGTATATTGAATTCCAAGCATTTTTTGGTTGAATGAAATGGTCCCACAAATATATGAATGCCGTCAATTGTATCCAGGAGTACCTTTTCTGCTGCATGAAATAGTGAAATTTACTCAGGGAAAAAAGGTTGAAATATTTCTTTTGAATTACATTGAAATTTGATGTGGTTTGATACAGTTGATGCGCAGGTATTATCAAGCACTGCCCAGTGCCCATACATGTACATGTACATGTTTATGGAACTCCTTCCCAGGGAATCCATTATTAGATATCTTCCTTGACCCCAAAAGATTCAAAAATCCCATCCCATCAAGTAATGATGTGTCTGCCTGTTGCAAAGGCATTGTATTTGTTCCCAATATTTGCCACCTTGAGGATCATGTGCACATTAGTGTGCTGTTTTTCCCTTTATTGCACATGTATAGTTATTATGCTTGATGTTAGCATGAGCATGTTCTGATTGGCTAGATTCACAGTGTAAAGAGTAAGGAAACTACAGTGGCTGTAGAATTGTGAGACTTGGTGAAGTTGCCAACAAATTGTGAAAAGGCCAGACAAAGGCAATATTGAGGTGAGAAAAGAAGATTATGTGCTCCACTAGAGCACACAACTTGTGTTCATGTTTTGCAAAACTCAATTTCCCTCCAGGCTACCTAGTGTCAGCAATAATTTTGGGCAAGAAAGAATTTAAATTTTGATATTATGTTTGTATTTTCCTCTCGTTCCTTGCAGAAAGATCATCCCTTTCAGAGGCACTACATGAAGCTGCAATCCTCGAGGAAAAGGGGCTGTCCAGCCACAATTTTAATCAAAGAAGTTATACGAATTGTTGACTGTAATATGCAATATAGGGCTTCCAACAACATTTACTGGTATTGATTTCATCCTGAGATGTGCCGCCAAACAGTTTGAACAAAAATATTGGCCAATGGTATTAATAACTAAGTAGGACTTTGTGTCACACAAAAACATTGTTTGACTTCAGTTAAGTTGTATAATAGTCATATACAAAAATGTTGCAATTTGCTTACTGACTAAAATTACCAAAATTACCAAAATTACCAAAATTACCAAAATGCAGTTCCAGCCCTTGAAACATATGTGCAAGCAGTCAGTTCTCAAGTTTCCAACTCCTCTCATCTTACCCGTAAGCCCCACGACAATCTCCCTAGGGAAGAACGTCTTGCTCTCAACATTACGTTCCCGCGGTGACATCATTATCAAGCCAGCAGGTAAAGGGTCAGCCGTAAGTAATCATGGATCGCCAAAAATATATTGATGAAGCCAATCGCCAACTAAACAATCCCCAGCACTGTAATTGTCTGGACCCCCACTGGCAAATTTTCAGAGCAAATTCAGGAAGTTTTGGATGACATGCGATCACGCGATCAATTGAGCAAGAAAGCTCACAAATTTCTATCACCAATCAATTGTAGAACTGCCAGATTCTACCTTCTCCCGAAAATTCACAAGGCCAACAACCCAGGCAGACCCATCATCTCTGGCAATGGTTCACCTACGGAACACATATATCTCTTTTCATCAACTCTTTTCTCAGACCCTTGGTTCCCCAAATCCCCTCCTACGTCCCTGACACTCCCGACTCTCTGCGAAAGTTGTAAAGTGTCAAGGATCAAATTCCGACCACTGCGATAATTGGTACCATTGACGTTTCCTCTCTATACACTAACATCCCCCAGGAAGAAGGCATTCAAGCTTGCTCCTCAGCCCTTGCCAAAGGAAAACAGTCTTCTCCACCCCATCTCCGACATAACCACCCTCATGAGGCTAATGCTGGCCAAGAATAATTTCTCCTTTCTTGGCAAGCACTATCTCCAGGTGCATGGCTCCTTCCATTGCTTGCCTCTTCATGGGTGACCTTGAGGAATGCATGCTCAGTGAGGCTCCATGCCGTCCTTGGATTTGGTGGAGATACATAGATGACATTTTCTTCATTTTGACTAGGGACGGTAGCAGCTTGAATGCCTTCTTTGACCACACCAATTCCTTCCACAGCACTATCAAATTCACATGGGAACACTCTCTCCAGCAGACCCACTTTCTGGATGTCACCGTCCGGAAAGACCTTGACACACTTACTACTGACTTGTATTCTAAGCCCAACGACACTCATCAATATCTCCATGCCTCCAGTTGTCACCCCAGACACTGTAAGACTGGTATAGCTTACAGCCAGGCCATCAGATTGAGGCGCATATGTTCCAATGTGTCAGAGTTTTGCCGCCATACACGTGTATTGGCCAGTAACTTGGTTGCTAGAGGCTATAGTTCTCGCCAAGTGAAGAACTCCATTGCTAAAGTCTATTCCATCCCCAGAAGTTCGGCACTCAAACAAAAGCCACCAGGTCCCAAGGACAATCCCAAGGTTCTCTTAGTTACTTCCTACCACCCTTCTCTTCCTCCTCTCAGGAAGATAACTAAGGAAAACCACCATATTCTCCACACTTCAGATCGTCTGGCCGATGCCATTCCAAATTCGCCTGTTTTGGCTTTCAGGCGCCCCCGTAACCTGCGTGACTTAATTGTTCGAGCAGAGGTTCCCCCTTTGGACACTTCACCTCCCACTAAATTTAGTACATTTAAGTGTACCTCGAAATGCATTGTTTGCAAGACACATGTCAAGGAAATAGACTCTTTCAATGGACATTCTTCTGGAACTACCCACACGACCTATGGGTCTATCACGTGCACTACCTCAAACATCATATACCTCATCTCATGTAGAGTTTGTAATGTTCAGTATGTTGGCGAGACCAAAAACACCCTCAAAAAACGTATCTATGGCCATAGGTCTACAATCAAAACTGGTAAAATGGACACCCCTGTTGGGTATCACTTCAATCTCCCTGATCATTCGATATCAGATATGAGTGTACTGGGCA
This sequence comes from Luidia sarsii, assembly GCA_949987565.1. NCBI lineage: Eukaryota > Metazoa > Echinodermata > Asteroidea > Paxillosida > Luidiidae > Luidia > Luidia sarsii. Next base: position 22,621,605 of record OX465101.1, on the reverse strand, counting down.
TAGAATCCCTTGGTCACCGTAGTAATGCTGTCCGTCTAAGGCATGAGAAAATGTGGATGAAGCATCTTTGGACTATTCAACCACATGGTCTCAACATCCTGGAGGGTAATGGTCTAACACCATGCAGCTTTCTGATAATCCTTCTTTTGTGTTCACTCCTTCACACTTCTCTCTTTGATCTTTCCCCCTCTTCCCACTAATCCCTACCCTACTCCTTGCCCTTCCCTTTGATCTCACCCTACCAGCTTTACTCTTTGTCCTTTGTTTCTCATCCGTGTCCTATTCACTCTCTTCCCCCTTCCTTCGTGTACATGTACCCGTATCTGTGTTGTCCTTGTCACTCTGCCTTTGAGAAAGGTCCTGCTAGGATCGAAACGTCAGGCCCACTACATTTTTAGATTTGTATAATAGTCAGTGAAAAAATCGCTCTTATTACAATTATTGGTTTGTGAAGAGAAGAAATTAAGTTGATGGCAAGTGAAACAGTCACTGGCTGTAATATGCAATATAGGGTTGACAAAAAGATAAAAATAATAATTGCCAATTGTATTGTTCGTAGGACTTGATGTGCTATGAGCTTTCAAATCAACAAAGGAAGGGTTCAAGTTCTGGTTCAAGCTCTTGGGTTCAAGTCCCAATCCACTCAAAGTTTTCTTTGCCAATTTGTCAATTTGTTCAAATTTTCCCAGTCAGTTTTTCCTTGATTTGTTTCACTTGAATTGAAAAAGCTGCTTCCACTTTGTGTGATCCTTGAGCTGCCATAGCCAGGTTTACGATAATTAGTCAATGGAGCACTGACGCAGGAGTAGAACGAGCCTGGCTTCATGTTGAATGAGAAGAATGACATAATTACAGGGCCAAAAAACAGGAGGGTTGGGATTAAAATATTTTGGACTTAAATTCTAAAGTGGGACAAAATATGGACGAAGCTGTGGAAAAGATAACTAATGGATCAAGAAGATAGAAGTTCGTTTACAGACTAAGACTTAGATTTCAAATTTTGCCGACAGGTGATACATGTATTTTGTATAAAATTGGAAAATAAGAGATGCAACATATGTCCTCTGTGTAAAACAGATGTAGAAACACATGCATGAGCATTTCTTTATCTTTTGTTCCAAAACTGTGAATGCATGGATTTTTGTAGATGGCAATTACACAATTTAAATACATGTATTACTATTTAAACGACTCTAGCAGGATTTTGGGATACACGCTCAACCCAGTTAAGTTAGTTATTGTTTCCAAAATGATGAGACAATTGGAACACTCGGTGGAAATTTTGTTTTCGGTAACCTCCACAAACCAGGCAAGGTTGACATAGTAAAAAAACTTTAAACAAAACCTAAAACAGTTTCTGTTTAGAGATAAGAAAAGATTAAAGAAAGAGATCTTTCATTATATTTACGAAAAGAAGAAAGCATTGTGTTGAACGAATAAGAACCAACTACATTTTCCGTTCTAAATTATTTTAAAACTCCACTTGTAAATATGTATTGTTATGAAATTATATTAATCTGTTAAGTTAACGTACACAATATATTTAAGTAACTGAGACCTGTAATCACTGAATTTTGACGATTCAAAGTCAATGGAGCACTGGCTCGTCAGTAGAACGAGACTGGCTCGACAGTAGAAAGAGAACTTGTGTTCAAAGTCAATGGAGCAGCTGGCTCGTCAGTGGAACGAGCCTGGCTTGACAGTAGAAAGAGAACTTGTGTTCAAAGTCAATGGAGCACTGGCTCGTCAGTAGAACGAGACTGGCTCGACAGTAGAAAGAGAACTTGTGTTCAAAGTCAATGGAGCACTGGCTCGTCAGTCGTCAGTAGAATGAGACTGGCTCGACAGTAGAAAGAGAACTTGTGTTCAAAGTCAATGGAGCACTGGCTCGTCAGTAGAACGAGACTGGCCCGACAGTAGAAAGAGAACTTGTGTTCAAAGTCAATGGAGCACTGGCTCGTCAGTAGAATGAGACTGGCTCGACAGTAGAAAGAGAACTTGTGTTCAAAGTCAATGGAGCACTGGCTCGTCAGAAGAACGAGACTGGCTCGACAGTAGAAAGAGAACTTGTGTTCAAAGTCAATGGAGCAGCTGGTTCGTCAGTAGAACGAGACTGGCTCGACAGTAGAAAGAGAATTACTTGTGTTCAAAGTCAATGGAACACTGGCTCCTCAGTAGAACGAGCCTGGCTCGACAGTAGAAAGAGAACTTGTGTTCAAAGTCAATGGAGCAGCTGGCTCATCAGAAGAACGAGACTGGCTCAACAGTAGAAAGAGAACTTGTGTTCAAAGTCAATGGAGCAGCTGGCTCGTCAGTAGAACGAGACTGGCTCGACAGTAGAAAGAGAATTACTCGTGTTCAAAGTCAATGGAGCACTGGCTCGTCAGTAGAACGAGACTGGCTCGACAGTAGAAAGAGAACTAGTGTTCATAGTCAATGGAGCACTGGCTCGTCAGTAGAACGAGACTGGCTCGACAGTAGAAAGAGAACTTGTGTTCAAAGTCAAAGGAGCACTGGCTCGTTAGTAGAACGAGACTGGCTCGACAGTAGAAAGATAACAATTGTGTTCAAAGGCAATGGAGCGCTGGCTTGTCAGTAGAACGAGACTGGCTCGACAGTAGAAAGAGAACTTGTGTTCAAAGTCAATGCAGCACTGGCTCGTCAGTAGAACGAGACTGGCTCGACAGTAGAACGAGACTGGCTCGACAATAGAAAGAGAATTACTTGTGTTCAAAGTCAATGGAGCAGCTGGCTCGTTAGTAGAACGGGCCTGGCTCGACAGTAGAAAGAGAATTACTTGTGTTCAAAGTCAATAGAGCACTGGCTCGTCAGTAGAACGAGACTGGCTCGACAGTAGAAAGAGAACTTGTGTTCAAAGTCAATGGAGCACTGGCTCGTCAGTAGAACGAGACTGGCTCGACAGTAGAAAGAGAACTTGTGTTCAAAGTCAATGGAGCACTGGCTCATCAGTAGAACGAGCCTGGCTCGAAAGTAGAAAGAGAATTACTTGTGTTCAAAGTCAATGGAGCACTGGCTCGGCAGTAGAACGAGACTGGCTCGACAGTAGAAAGAGAACTTGTGTTCAAAGTCAATGGAGCACTGGCACGTCAGTAGAACGGGCCTGGCTCGACAGTAGAAAGAGAACTTGTGTTCAAAGTCAATGGAGCACTGGCACGTCAGTAGAACGGGCCTGGCTCGACAGTAGAAAGACAACTTGTGTTCAAAGTCAATGGAGCACTGGCTCGTCAGTAGAACGAGACTGGCTCGACAGTAGAAAGAGAACTTGCGTTCAAAGTCAATGGAGCACTGGCTCGTCAGTAGAACGAGACTGGCTCGACAGTAGAAAGATAATTACTTGTGTTCAAAGTCAATGGAGCACTGGCTCGGCAGTAGAACGAGACTGGCTCGACAGTAGAAAGAGAACTTGTGTTCAAAGTCGATGGAGCAGCTGGCTCGTCAGTAGAACAAGACTGGCTCGACAGTAGAAAGAGAACTTGTGTTCAAAGTCAATGGAGCACTGGCTCGACAGTAGAACGAGCCTGGCTCGACAGTAGAAAGAGAACTTGTGTTCAAAGTCAATGGAGCACTGGCTCGGCAGTAGAACGAGACTGGCTCGACAGTAGAAAGAGAACAATTGTGTTCAAAGTCAATGGAGCACTGGCTCGTCAGTAGAACGAGACTGGCTCGACAGTAGAAAGAGAACTTGTGTTCAAAGTCAATGGAGCAGCTGGCTCGTCAGAAGAACGAGACTGGCTCGACAGTAGAAAGAGAACTTGTGTTCAAAGTCAATGGAGCACTGGCTCGTCAGTAGAACGAGACTGGCTCGACAGTAGAAAGAGAATTACTTGTGTTCAAAGTCAATGGAGCACTGGCTCATCAGTAGAACGAGACTGGCTCGACAGTAGAAAGAGAACTTGAGTTCAAAGTCAATGGAGCACTGGCTCATCAGTAGAACGAGCCTGGCTCGACAGTAGAAAGAGAATTACTTGTGTTCAAAGTCAATGGAGCACTGGCTCGTCAGTAGAACGAGACTGGCTTGACAGTAGAAAGAGAACTTGTGTTCAAAGTCAATGGAGCACTGGCTCGTCAGTAGAACGAGACTGGCTCGACAGTAGAAAGAGAACTTGTGTTCAAAGTCAATGGAGCAGCTGGCTTGGCAGTAGAACCAGACTGCCAGCTCGACAGTAGAAAAAGAACTTGTGTTCAAAGTCAATGGAGCACTGGCTCGTTAGTAGAACGAGACTGGCTCGACAGTAGAAAGAGAATTACTTGTGTTCAAAGTCAATGGAGCACTGGCTCGTCAGAAGAACGAGACTGGCTCGACAGTAGAAAGATAATTACTTGTGTTCAAAGTCAATGGAGCACTGGCTCGTCAGTAGAACGAGACTGGCTCGACAGTAGAAAGAGAACTTGTGTTCAATGGAGCACTGGCTCGTCAGTAGAACGAGACTGGCTCGACAGTAGAAAGAGAACTTGTGTTCAAAGTCAATGGAGCACTGGCTCGTTAGTAGAACGAGACTGGCTCGACAGTAGAAAGAGAATTACTTGTGTTCAAAGGCGATGGAGCACTGGTCGTCAGTAGAACGAGACTGGCTCGACAGTAGAAAGATAACAATTGTGTTCAAAGGCAATGGAGCACTGGCTTGTCAGTAGAACGAGACTGGCTCAACAGTAGAAAGAGAACTTGTGTTCAATGGAGCACTGGCTCGTCAGAAGAACGAGACTGGCTCGACAGTAGAAAGATAACAATTGTTTTCAAAGTCAATGGAGCACTGGCTTGTCAGTAGAACGAGACTGGCTCGACAGTAGAAAGAGAACTTGTGTTCAAAGTCAATGGAGCAGCTGGCTCGGCAGTAGAACCAGACTGCCAGCTCGACAGTAGAAAAAGAACTTGTGTTCAAAGTCAGTGGAGCACTGGCTCGTTAGTAGAACGAGACTCGCTCGACAGTAGAAAGAGAATTACTTGTGTTCAAAGTCAATGGAGCACTGGCTCGTCAGAAGAACGAGACTGGCTTGACAGTAGAAAGAGAACTTGTGTTCAATGGAGCACTGGCTCGTTAGTAGAACGAGACTCGCTCGACAGTAGAAAGAGAATTACTTGTGTTCAAAGTCAAGGGAGCAGCTGGCTCATCAGTAGAACGAGACTGGCTCGACAGTAGAAAGAGAACTTGTGTTCAATGGAGCACTGGCTCGTCAGAAGAACGAGACTGGGTCGACAGTAGAAAGAGAACTTGTGTTCAAAGTCATTGGAGCAGCTGGATCGGCAGTAGAACCAGACTGCCAGCTCGACAGTAGAAAAAGAACTTGTGTTCAAAGTCAGTGGAGCACTGGCTCGTTAGTAGAACGAGACTCGCTCGAGAGTAGAAAGAGAATTACTTGTGTTCAAAGTCAATGGAGCAGCTGGCTTGTCAGTAGAACGAGACTGGCTCGACAGTAGAAAGAGAACAATATTGTGTTCAAAGGCAATGGAGCACTGGCTCGTCAGTAGAACGAGACTGGCTCGACAGTAGCAAGAGAACTTGTGTTCAAAGTCAATGGAGCACTGGCTCGTTAGTAGAACGAGACTGGCTCGACTGTAGAAAGAGAATTACTTGTGTTCAAAGGGAATGGAGCACTGGTCGTCAGTAGAACGAGACTGGCTCGACAGTAGAAAGATAACAATTGTGTTCAAAGTCAATGGAGCACTGGCTCGTTAGTAGAACCAGACTGCCAGCTCGACAGTAGAAAAAGAACTTGTGTTCAAAGTCAGTGGAGCACTGGCTCGTTAGTAGAATGAGACTCGCTCGACAGTAGAAAGAGAATTACTTGTGTTCAAAGTCAATGGAGCACTGGCTCGTCAGTAGAACGAGACTGGCTTGACAGTAGAAAGAGAATTACTCGTGTTCAAAGTCAATGGAGCGCTGGCTTGTCAGAAGAACGAGACTGGCTCGACAGTAGAAAGAGAATTACTTGTGTTCAAAGTCAATGGAGCACTGGCTCGTCAGTAGAACGAGACTGGCTCGACAGTAGAAAGAGAACTTGTGTTCAATGGAGCACTGGCTCGTCAGAAGAACGAGACTGGGTCGTCAGTAGAAAGATAACAATTGTGTTCAAAGTCAATGGAGCACTGGCTCGTCAGTAGAACGAGACTGGCTCGACAGTAGAAAGAGAACTTGTGTTCAATGGAGCACTGGCTCGTCAGAAGAACGAGACTGGGTCGTCAGTAGAATGAGAATTACTTGTGTTCAAAGTCAATGGAGCAGCTGGCTCGTCAGTAGAACGAGACTGGCTCGACAGTAGAAAGAGAACTTGTGTTCAAAGTCAAAGGAGCAGCTGGCTCGTCAGTAGAACGAGACTGGCTCGTCAGTAGAACGAGAACTTGTGTTCAAAGTCAATGGAGCACTGGCTCGTCAGTAGAACGAGACTGGCTCAACAGTAGAAAGAGAATTACTTGTGTTCAAAGTCAATGGAGCACTGGCTCGTCAGTAGAACGAGACTGGCTCGACAGTAGAAAGATAACAATTGTGTTCAAAGGCAATGGAGCACTGGCTCGGCAGTAAAACGAGACTGGCTCAACAGTAGAAAGAGAACTCGCGTTCAAAGTAAATGGAGCAGCTGGCTCGACAGTAGAACGAGCCTGGCTCGACAGTAGAAAGATAATTAACTTGTGTTCAAACTCAAAGTCAATGGAGTGAACTTCCGTTCACTATTGTACAGTACATGTGCACGCGGACACGGTATAGGGCTAATGAATTATTCATAAGCGCGGTGAGCAGGCATAGATCTTGCATATTCATCACTCTTTCTACTGATGGTCCAAATTAATTATGCTACCTCTTCCTCCATGGTTACACTGACCAGTACCACATACACTACAGGGACTAATGTCAAGTCTAAACACTATCCCCCATTGTTTATCAATTCCCTGAGCCAAATCCACTTCTGCAAGGGCTCAGCACAGTCACTGGTTTTGTTTATCAGCCATCTTGGATTACAAACATTAGCATGTCACCACCATTACTAAGTCAGCTGTGCATACAAACAACTCTACATGCATGGTGGCAAGTTTTGAACTTGTCATAGTTGTACTACTAAGACTGCTTTTTACTAGTATTAATTACTAGTTGTGCCATGAAGGAATCTCTTTTTATTCCTCCGTGGTTGTACCATGGATTGGAGGTACATGTACATGTACTTGTTTTGTACTGTCCTTGGCTGTGGAAGCAAGGGGATCGTGATAAGAAATCTTTTTAATTTATCGTTTACCCGCTGTACTGACAAGAGAAGGTGACGCAACTCGTACACTTTCGCTAAAAAGATTGACGAAATGGTTGTCGCGGGTTAATTGTGTACGGATTATATCTATTCCAGCAATAAAGCCGACAATGTCGAGAGAACTGTAATAAGCCGGCCGTGCAGCATTCAAATTCGCCATGATGACTAACGTAACGTTAAACGAACACAAACGTGCGAGCGAAAGCGTATGTGTGTACTCCAAGATGGCGGATCTCGCTGTTTCTAGTAGCAACATGACGTCAGTAAGAAGGGTCTATAAAGGGCCAAAGAAACCACCACCTCTCCAATTGGAGTTGGCCCCTATATACCATACTTCTGCTGAAGTTCTGCACTCCCAAAGATCAGTGCAAGAGAAACAACTAAAAAAATACAAACAGAATACAAATGCAAGCAGCTTACTAAAAACTAGTTATGTTCCAACTTGGAACAGTACAAAATAACAGTATAAAAAACACTTGTTAAAAAATTAATTAGCTTCCTTCTAAAATACAATCCCAATTATACACAGACTCCAATAAAAGTGATACAAGACACAGGGTTTGGATTTTGGATCACTGCCACAGCCTTGGATGACACCAAGTTGTTTAAAAATCTTTATTTTTCGTGTACCGATGCCTACTGGGCAAAACGGCCACTTAATTAAACTTATGAATAAAGAAATAAAACATAATACAAATATGCGGGCACACCAGACCCGACTTGACCGTTATGGGCACTTGAGGCCCGACGGGTGCGGGCACACCAGACCCGACTTGACCATTATGGGCACATGAGGCCCGACGGGTGCGGGCACACCAGACCCGACTTGACTATGGGTACGAGACCCGTTACCACGGGCACACCAGACCCGAACATGCTAGGCACACCAGACCCAGCTATATTCAACTAAAGATAAAATCAAATTCCTTAGACATAATTGTTTGCAAAGTATGTACAGTTGTGTTCCCACCGATGTAGTACACTCGGTCGGGATCATAGCCTGATGACACTTTCCAGCGCTATGAAAATGAATACTTTGCAAAACAAAAGCAAGTATTATTTATAATGCACGACATTGTATGATAAATGATACCTAAGCCCGTAAATGGGTTAATGGCTGACTGTGTCCAGCAGAACAATTGCTACCCGCAACAACAAAATAGCCAGCTGAAAATCTATGCTTGGTGGAGTTAAACGGAGTGGAGGTGGGTGAAAATGTTCCGTAAGGAAACCTAAAAACCGCTCTCTGTCCTTTGGATGGCTGTGACAAAGTGGCCAATAATTCCAACCCCGCGAATACGCGGCGTCCGTAGCAACAGGAGTTGCCCTCCCCATTGGCTGAAAGTTATCGCGCTTCTGATTTGCATGTCAACGACCTTTCACCTATGCATAATTAAACCATATTTGGGCATTGAGGTATGCGGCCAATTCATGCATCAACAGTGTGTTAAAGGTCAAATGACGTGTTCTAACAACTTTCAGTGGCTATGCGTAATGCATACGCCGGCTTAATTCTTTGTATAGTGAATGAAGGGCTCATCAACAGTGCGGACGGACAGCCGGGGCGACCAGGAAACTGCACATTGTTATACGCTGTGTATAAGACCTTTTACCATGTACTGATAAAAGGAATTATCCGTTTGATTTGGACAGGTCTACACAAATCACTTCCACTCACAAATTGCAATAGACAATTTTTACTTACCGTAAATTACATGTACTGTCTTATTCTTACACTAGAGGTCTAAACCAGAATGCAAAACAAAATAAACATGAAATTGTTGGGCGTTCATATGCAGAGTAACTTGAAGTGGGACTCCCAGATTAATAATATGTGTAGAAATTTTAACCGAAGGCTTTATTTTTTTGCGACAACTTAAACGAAGCAAGGTTTCTGTTAAGAACCTCCTGACAGTGTACATCATGTATGTCAGACCCATGATTGAATATGCTTGTCCAGTTTGGTATTCAGGATTGTCCAAGGCCCAGTCTGTCACTCTACAGCAGCTGCAAAAGAAGGCCTTTAGAATTATTTTGGCCGGTGATCCCAAATCTGATAAGCCCTACAACGATATTTGTCAAGAATACGGGCTCCTGACCATTAAAAAGAGTTGTTCCAATTTCGGTAAAACCCTCCTGAACTCCAAAACATATAGGCATTGGCTCCCCCAAAACCGAAATAATAATTCTAACAAGACAACAATATATTTTTTTGGGGGGGTGGGGAAACAAACTGGAATTTTTTGTTAGTAAAACTAGGCAAGATTTTAGTTTAAACCTTCATCATTATTATAATTATTTTTATAAGTCTGGGGAAAAACCTTTAACCAATTGTAATGTAGACAAAATGCATGGTCTGCCACAACCACTTAACCCCCCCAAAAGTCTAGTCCGAGTAACTTGGACCCGACAAGTCACCCTTTTTTTGTCGAATTTTGAAATTTTGAGATTCAGGTGACTGAGGGGTCCAAGGATCATGGCTATATATGCATAGTGGTAATGTCATCTTTGAAAAATACCCCCGAGCGAAATCCCCAGATTTACCCCCCAAAACACCCGTGAAACCGTCCCACGCGCCCATTGAGGATTCAGTGAGAATTACAGATTCCAATACTGGTCATTTTGTTTTACTTACGTTTGGGAAAAGGGAGAAAATTCCCCTCAGTTGACTAGTCCGAGTAACTTGGACCCGACATGTTACCCCTTTTTTATCGAATTTTGAAATTTCGATAAAAAAGGGAGACTTGTCGGGTCCAAGTTACTCGAACCATGGAGGAATAAGGGGGAGTTCCTCCATGCTCGAACTATCAGTATCAGTTGACCGTTTAGCTGTGCAACTTATAAAAACGCGTAAATGAAAGAATGGCTACTTCGCCAGGAGGAAATTCAAATGGAGCTAATTTAGTACGCTGGTTTACTATACGCGCCAGAAGAAAATAAAGGTGAAAATAGATTGCGGCGGGCTTTCGCCTAACGCTAAATATTTACCAGTGCTGCAGCGATCACCGTGCCTTACCTATTGGCTGTATACTACTACTTACTACTGTCAAACGGATCTACCACGGCGACCGTGCAGCTTGATAGGTGGTGTGTGCCTTGACCGTCTCGATGTGGAAAGCAAGGTGGGGCGTGTGTGTGTTGTATGGGGGGTTATGGCACGTACTTACCAAGGTGGAGCAATTGTGCAGTCACCTTTTATTATGGCCAGCCCCTGGTGTTATGCAATAACCTAAGTGAAATAGTGCATGCCGACTTGGCTCACACAAAACGGCACAGAACACAAAAGAAAAGCACTCGGGGAGAAACCAGGACAAATAAAGGACTACTACTACTAGTACTACAACCGAGAACAGTCCCCCGAATCTCAAAATGTCAAAATTCGATTAAAAAAAAGGGGTGACTTGTCGGGCCCAAGTTACTCGGACTACCAAAAGTCATAATTTTGTGGTGCATAAGTGTGGCGCATAATATATTGTAGTGTAGGATGAAGAGTGCAAGGCACGTTCATGTTCTGCACACCGTGCATGCTGGCACGCACTAATGTCAGAATGACCGTCGACAGGAGTCACGCGTCACAAAATATTATGATTTGGGGGAATACCATGACCACCGTGTACTGCAATTAGTCCGAGTAACTTGGACCCGACAATTGTCACCCTTTTTTATCGAATTTTGAAAAAAAAGTGACTTTTCGGGTCCAAGTTACTTGGACTACTACAAGTCCAACTTTTTTTGGCAAGTTGTTGTGCCAGACAGTGTCGTTTCTCAACATAATACATAGTTGGTCTTCTCACTATAATCCCTACCCTACTCCTTGCCCTTCCCTTTGATCTCGCCCTGCTAGCTTTACTCTTTGTCCTTTGTTTTTAATTCTCATCCGTGTCCTATGCACTCTCTTCCCCCTTCCTTCGTGTAGGCCTACATGTATCTGTTTTGTCCTTTTTGTCACTCTGCCTTTGAGAAAGGTCCTGCTATATAGGATCGAAACGTCAGGCCCACTAAATTTTAAGATTTCCTTTCACGCGTGCGCTCCATCCATCGCATGGTCACATAACATCAAACATTATCACATTCTGCTCACGCATCCAATGTTGAATCTTTGTCACTGTTTGTGACTTTCACCGCTTCACTTCCGGAGCGCCGAAAGCAGACGACAGAGGACTAGACTCCGTTGCTAATAATACTAAAATGGCCTCCGAGCGATCCCCTTTGCGCAAAATCGCGCTATAGGATCTTTCGATGGACACTTCGGCCGTCCGTCCGGCCGGCAGCGCAGCGTGCACCCACACAAATGATGATTTATTCGGTTGAGTGCCAGGCGAATTAGAATAAATCCCTCTGCCTTTGAGGAAGGTCCTGCTAGGATCGAAACGTCAGGCCCACTAAATTTTAAGATTTACATTTTGGTAATTTTAGTCAGTAAGCAGTTTGCAACATTTTTGTACATCACCTTAGAATAAATCTACTTTATACTTGTTACGTAACGGATGCATGGTTCAATTAATCAATTCACTGGTTTAGCGCGCAATTTGAATAAGGTGTGGCTAGCGGAGCGGGAGAATTCACTTCAGGCAAGACTGCAGCGAAGGACACACGTTGAAATACGAGTAGTGTATTATCGTTAAAAAATGATACAGTGAAAGGAATTATGTAAAAAGTATCATATGCCATTGAAGCAAGTAAAGGAGCGTTTCACAAATGGTATTTATTGTACTTATCACTATCATATTACATTCGAATAATCAGCAAGGGTGTTACGATTTACTTTATATTTTAAAGCTTAATTTAGGACTTTTTCTACACATTCTATGAAAAAGGATTGATTTTTTGTCCTGTTTTTCGGAGAGCCGTTTGCGTGACAGACAACACTTAGTCGGACTGCTAGCTTAGCCTGAAAGCGTTGGCCCGCATACGTTCCCACAATTTTCCTGTACGGTTTGTGTGGGTTTTCGTATCTGGCCGCCAACACAGCATCCATAGTTTCTTAAAGGTTCATAACCTTGTTATTATTGTCAATAAACGAAAGAATTGAAAGAAAGAAAGAACTGAAAGAAAGACAGAAAGAAAGAAAGAATTGAAAAAGAAGTGATCAGAAGTACTGTAATTAATTGGGATTAGTTGACCCGGTTGCTGCAGCCCGCAGTCTTTCCAATCTGGGAGTTAAGTTGCCTTATTTGTATCAAGTGTTAAAAGCATAAGTCTCATTATCTGTGTCCCGTGTCCGGGGCGTTTTTTTTCCTACGAGGGTTGGGGGCAAATATCATAAAATATCATAAATGGGCGTGTCGAATTGGTTTTTAAAGAAAATTACGACAGAAGAAGATTACGACACGCCAACATTCTATGATAATTTTAAATTGCCCCTAACCCTCCTGCGAAAACAATATTACGCGACCGGGGTCACGCAAGTGAGAAAAACAAATATCGGGACCGTAGGCCTATAGTTACACCATCTTGGCATGATCTTGAGCCCTTTTCACACTATGAACGTTCAACACGTGTTGAAACTTACACGGGTCCGACATGGGTCCAATCATGGAGGAAGGCAATTAACCCGTGTTGAATTCAACCATGTCTCCTTATTCCTCCATGGTTCACACGGGTCACTCTCGCCGCGATTTTTCATAGTGTGACAAGCCCGTTGGAGTCAAACTTTAGTTGGAGCTATACAGCTCCATACTCATTTTTCCTTTGTCCGACAGAGCGATTGCGTAATATCATCATTTATTTATTTTCAAGAACAGAATATGCAAAATTGTTTCAAACTGCTTAAGGACTAAAAAAAATACCCCAAATCGAAAATCAAAAAAATAGGATCGTCGCAGGGCGTTTCGATCCTACTTAGCAGGACCTTTTCTCAAACATGTCAAAGGCAGAATCAAGGTAGCAGAACCGTTCTGCCCATGACTTTGAGCTATGCTTCGAGAAAGTTAAGCAGGAATTCCTGCTAGTGCTAGGATCGAAATGTCAGGCCCTCTAAATTTTTGAAATTTTATTTTTCAAGATCACACCGGCTTCGCGCGGTTGCTACGTCAGATCGAGGGGAATAGTTGATAACTTCACTGTTGCTGCTTACTCGGGCGTTAAAATAAGAGCGAGGACTGCCACCCAACTCAACACGTTGGTAAAATTCATGATAAAGCTATTTAAAGCTGTTTTATATAAAAGAAAAAAAGGGTTGCGCTTCCTTTTTATCAGCCTTTTTTTCATATGATGGCCTCGGGTCACTTTAGCACCAAAATGTGCTCAAGCTTGAATAGACTCCCTTGATAAAATCAGGTTGCCAGCTAAAGTTCCTTTTGTATTTCATTCTAATTATCCCCCCCCCAAAAAAAATATATATATATATATTTTGTGTTCACTTTCCTGCTTCTCTCAGTTTCACCCTTTCCCTTTGATGTCCGTCCCTTTGATCTCACCCTACCAGCTATACTCTGTCCTCTGTCCTTCATCCATATCTCTGGTACTCTCCCCTTCCAATTTTGTTAAATTTTGTCCCTGTCATTCTGCCCTTGATTGGATAGAGAATGAGTTTCAAGCGCTATACATGTCCATGTACATGCGTACATGTAGGGCTACGATGAACGTGTTCTAATCACCCCTTTCTTTTCTCATTGAACTTATTGAATTGATTTGTAGAAACATGCAAATGTCCATATGTTTATGTTGAAACCTTTATAAAGGGGCCACCTCTCAATAGTGGTCACTTTCTCTGGTTACGTAGGTGGCCGCTATATGCAGGTTTGACTGTAGACACACACTGTCATGTGCAAGGATACAGCCTCAACAGCCCTCTGCACTATGCTAAGGTGTTTTTGCATTTGTGTGCCTGCTTTCAGGGTGAGATGGCCCATCTCATAGTTGAAATATGGAAACACTGATTTGTGGTAGCCCCATGCAATTTCTCTTTTGCATCCATTGTGGTTCTACAAAGGAACCCTTCAGGAATCTCTCATTCTGCTACTCTCACCATGAAAAGCGTCAAATCTCATCAAACTTTTTCTAACATGACAATCCTGATCTGCTGACTGCCTGACTCACCTCATCGACAGCCTGCTGTGAATATGTTTTGTGATGTTGTGGTTTACAAGTACATATGATAAAATAATGACAAGTTCAACGAGGGTTTGCCCTGATAGACCCGAGTGCCCAATGAGCAGTGCTTACCCCATCGAGCAGGGCAAACCCTCATTGAATTATATTCTCCTCGATGCAAACATCATGTTATATCTATGATGCAACACTGTACCAGCCGCTATAAATTATTCATTTCCACCACACAACCTTGACCAGCCCAGTGGTCAAGTGGTAAAGACGTCTGCACTAGAAAGCAGGAGTCGCAGGTTCAAATCCCGCCCGAGCTGCCTCATTTTTATTTTAACAGGCATTGGGCACAACACTGGGCACTCAGTGCTTCCTAAATCACACAGGGCAAACACTTATTGAATTTTATTCTCCTCAACGCAAAACATCAATGATCATGTTATATAAAAAATGACAAGGTCATCTATTTCGTCTTGTTAAAACAAGATTCTTGAAAGACCTTTGGCAGCAATTAGTGATCTAGGTATAGTTTCTAAGGAAACCTTTTTCCTTCCATTGTTACAACAACATGATACAGGAAGAAAGAATTAGATCAAGTCATGGCGTTATGTAAGGGCAGTGTTTTTATTTCTTGTATGTCGTTTTCCCGAAAGCAGTTTTCTGGTAAGACTACTGATAGTTTATATAGATGAAAAAACAAAGACTTTCTCAAACTTTCCTGTCAGCTCTTTAATTCCTTGTGTTTATTCTGTGATGGAAAATAGCAAAGAAATGTTAGGATTCCCACTTGTTCGCAAAAATTTAAACATAATTATTTCTGTATTGGGCATTGATTTTCTGCATTTGTGGAGTCACATATGTACTTTTAGTCAATCTACGTGTATGACCATATTTCCACTAACTCAGCCATAATTCCTTGTCTCTGCAAGTGCAACCCATGCAAATCATTCCCAAATCGCATCCTAATCACACATCATGAATCATGAATTCAAATTCCCATTTGCACTGAGACAGTTTGAACTTTGAAACACCAGCATTTACAGTATATTGTATCATTAAATCCTATTAACCACTTCACGCCGGTTTTTTTTTCAGCGCAGATGACCGCCATACGGGGGTTTTTGAACAATGCATCATTTTCAAATCTCGCTAAAACAATCGGAACAATATATATTTCTGTGAAATAAATCGATAAGGGTATACTATGGGTACAAGAGAGTAAAACCTGGCACAATTCGGACGTCGTTGTGGCTTTTGTCAACTGTCAAGAGATTATCCGTTCGAAAAAGAGCCCTTTGTGCATCGTCAATGGACCATAACGGATGTGTGTGTGTGCGTGCGTGTACGCTGCTGACAATCCCTGACCGCAGACTCCAGCCTCCGCTCCAGGCAGTCAAATCTTCGAGTTGGTCGGCCACAACCGAGCGGTAAAGAATGTGGGGGGAATTCCAATGCCAGACCGACGACCGTTGGGCTGTGTGGCATGCAAAGACAATGTCCCCTGCGTGCTTTCAGCTGCAGAACAGTATTCCTCGATCCTCCACAGTAAAAGTCCCACAATTGCACAATTACTGCTGCTAATCTTGCAATTCATGTGGCAACTTGCGTCAAAAAGGGTCTTTGTACTGATTCGTATTGCTTTGTTCTAAGCTGAAAAGAGTCTTTGTTTAGAATGTGGACAATAGTGGTGCCAGGAATCGGAGGGCCCCGTCGCATCGTCAAGCCAATGGAGCTACGGATTCGGAGGTTCCGGCGCGAAGTGGTTAAGAGACTTTTTTATTGCAGGGACCGTTCAAATTTGCATGGGTTAGATGAGTATGCTGGATTTCATTTGCCAAATGCCAATAGAGCAATGCTTTTTGTACATACTCCCTTTGAGTTCACCAAACCACAGATTTTCTTTCCTGATTCAAAAGTTAAAAGACCTGGACAACCTAAGTAAAATTGTGTGGTTCCAACATTACACAAATAAACTGGCACGAATACCCACAGAATAAATACTTGTTATTATACAAATTTCATTTGGAACACTCACATTAAAATCCCCTTGTGTAACACAAACTCTCAGACTAAGAGTTGTGGACGACAATAAGTAGTGACCAAAAGGAAGTGATGGTATGCTATGGGGATAGAGAAAAAGGATCAGCAATAGCTCCTATCAGCAGAAATTGATAAGTAAAGTAAAGTCAACACATTTTTGCGTAATCTATCAAACCTTTTATATGTAAATTTTCCACAGCGTGACCTCTTGACCTCTGAGCCAGTTTTTGCCATGGGTGGAGAACTGGAAACCATGTGTAGCTCCATCTTCTAACAAAATTCCAATTTGAACAGCGTCTACAGAAGACCCTGCCTCCCTCAAAATAACTAAAAAGCATTTCCAACTTTCAAAACTCATAAATAACTCAAAATTGTCATTTCCTAAAACGGATTTACATTCAAAATGCAATGACGGAACACCGTTTCTCTCCTACGATCCCCGGCACCATCTCAGAAGCGACGAAGGACATTTTGGTGGCCACTGTCGCTATTGCAGCAACAGGGGCTGACAATGGATGCAAGCCCTTCCGAGGAACTGAATACCGAGTGGAGACAAGGCAGGGACAAGGTAGCAGCGACTGCCCTTGGATGCTGTGGGAGACTCTGAGAAGCAGACAGCTGCAAACATATTGGTTCCATTTCACCCCACGTCGGCCCCCCGATTGGCTCTGACGTCATAACCCGCCTGCTGCCAGCTGCGCTGTATTGGTCGTGGATGTCAAGAGAATGCCAAATTACCTAAAGCTGCCATGTACGGGGAGGTCACACAGTGGAGATGTTGGAGGACAAAGATGTGATAAAGCGTCATCCAACAGCTGCTGAGCTTTGATCCCGACACATGGGAAAGTATAGCTGCTAACTAACCACTCAGCTTGGAGCAAAGTGATCCATGTGGTTGGTACTGAAGTGGAAAAAAAAACGGAAAGGAAAGTCTTTTGTACTGTAGTCAGAGGAAACCCTAAACTTGTCGGGCCATCTCCATCGATATCGATGTCAAGCCATCTCCATCAACATCGATGGGCAGCCAAAGATGATGAACATACCCAGCGTGAAAGCAGGGCCACTTGGGAGGGGTTACCCCGGTCTAAACAGGGAAGCTTATCAAACGCACCCAACGTTGGGCGCACATTCAGTATTACATGCACATGCCCAAGGACAATGCGCAACTGCTCAGAATGGGCAAACAGGAAGCAATATGTTCGGGGTATGCTACCACTAAGCGTCTCAATGTCTCTGGACGGATAGCAAATTCAGCTCTCTTTCGAAAGTGCTGGAAGACAACACGCATTGACAGCACTTCACACAATGTAATGCAGAGTACTACTGGAACCAAGCAGGCTGAATACGCCCTGTCCCATGGCGACCGATCGCAGGGCTGTGTCGTCAAAGACACCACGCATTGACATCACTTCACTTAAGTAATGCAGAGTAGAGTACTACTGGATTAAAGTTCATTCGGAACCAAGCCGGCTGAATACGCCCTGTCCCATGGAGACCGATCGCAGGGCCGAGTCCTCCGGCACCAGGCTGGCCGGTTTCCGCTTTCTCTTCCTGGCAGAGCCTGCCTGCACGTCCTGCCCGGCCGTGGGGGTGGCGCCCATGGTGACGGTGAATGTGGGCGTGGTGGAGCTGGCCTCGGCCTTCTGTAGCCCCAGCCGCTCCTTCACCTTGGCCGCCCTGACGGGCAGGCCCAGGCGCTTCTGCACTCTGCCCGCCCGCGGGCCGCCGGCCGCCACCTTGACCGGGGCGGCCGCCTTCTGCTTCCGGCCCAGTCTGGCCAGCACCCTGGCCTTGGGCTCCGGTCTGGGGGCTGTGGCCCCTTGGCCGGGGGCTGTCTGGGCTCCCAGGCGCCTCGTCAGGCCGCGCTTCAGAGCCTGGCTCGCCCCGGCGGCCGCGGCGGGCTGCGCGGCGCCTGTCTGGGCTCCCAGTCTCGCCAGGACGCCGGGCGTCTTCTGCGGGGCCCCTGCGGCGCTGTCCCTTCTGAGGGCAACGGTCTTCTTCTGGGCGCTCGCCGCTGGAGCGGCGGGCTTCTGGCCGCCCAGACGGGCCTGGAGACTGTGCTTCAGGCCGATGGCGTCCATGTGGGTCTGGGTGGTCGTGGAGACCTCGGGCCGCTGCACGCCCAGACGCTCCTGAATGCCCACAGTCAGCGGCTTGACCACGGGCAGCGGCTTGCTTGCTGCCACCGCCACCTTCGGCGTGGGGCTGGCCCTGGGCGAGCTCTTCAGCACGCCCTGGTACTGGAGTGCCGGACTGGCTGGGGACAGTGTCTTCTGACTCCCCAGACGGTTGAACACTGTGGCAGAGTCAGCCTGTGAGGAAGAGGCAAAGGTTGGACTGAATGTGATGCAGCAATTGGAAAGAATGAAAGCGGATGCTTCACACATAGCTGCCAACCTATCATAAAGGAAACTAGGAATAGTTCTGCTGAAAAAGAGGTATCACATAGTAAACTACATAGGAATATTGTATAGTGTATTTCCAAGCCAGAAATCCGAATCTGTAGTCAAGAGATTGTAAAAAATGATAAGTTTTTACCCAAAAATTATAAATGGTTCCTCCAAAATAGGAATGGTTGGCAGCTATGTTCACCCCATTTTCACATCATTCTGGCAACGGAAGAATGTCTAATGAGATGAACTCAAAAGGATACAATGTCAGTCTGACCAGAACGCAAAACTGCCACAAAGTCAGACAGCTGTACACCTTTCTGTGCATGCCACAAAAACAAGCTACTTCAATTACCAAACCAGACCAAAGAGCTCTGTGTTTATACTGTATTTCATCCATACAATTTTCAGTTCATAGTTAGGACATCCACCCATCCACAAAAGGGTAGATGCACTGTTGCTCCTAGTGACAGCCATAGCCATGCACTTTGGCACTAATCCCCACGAATGCCAAAATAAAAAAACGCACACACAGAATGGGGACTGCCGGAAGACCCAAAACTAGACTCACCTGTTTGACTAGTCCAGCTGGTTTCGTCTTCTTCACCGTCTTCCCACCAGTAGCAGTTGCTGCAGACAGTGCAGTACTAGCTGAACCACCACCAAGCCTTGCAAACACAGAGCTCTTTGTATCTACTGATAAGAAGAATAACCAAATATACGTGTAGCTCAGATTCTGCAGTGCTTTTTGTCTTAATAAGTGTCAAGGGCCCAATTGATGTGCCAATCCAATTCTAACTGATGTGCTCTACAGAGCCACACCTACTCACAAAAAGAGCCGTTCTCACATGATACTTGACATCTTTGTGAGTCGCAAACGACAATCTCAAATAAAGTATGAAATCAATCTATCGTGCATTAACTATAAAATCTCTTTTCTTCAAACCTCCACTCCAGTCTTCACGTGATCCAATCTGCAGTTTATACACTATAGTGGTAGGATTCAAGTTCCAAATTCAATTATTCTGTCAATTTCAGTACTTCTCTTTTTCTCAAAAATTCTTCCTGATTCAATTCTTTAAATTTTAGTACTCAGTTTCACATAAATTCTGTCTTATTCACCCAAATATAGCAACCGGTAATTTTCGACTTACAATTCTTATCCTTCAAAGATTCCCAAATATTCTATTCCTACCACTCTTCCATTCACTGCAACTCTGCAACCCCATTAATAATAATATTCATGGCCCTAACTTTTGACAAACAGAAAACAAAAATCGCTACGTTTAGATTAAGACATTGTTTCATATAATATACACTCACAACTGTTTTCTGGGAAAATCGTGGGGGAAAAATGAATTTCTAATGCCACTTGTGACAGTGGGACGTGGCTCCTCGCTCACCTTTGACCCGCTGGTCCAGGATCTTCTTGGTGCGCTCCGTGCTGCCTTTGGGCATGGAGATGACGTACGAGCCTTCCTCCTCAGGCGGGACGCGGCGGGCTTTCTTCACCGGGATGACCTCCACCGATTCCGGGACCCCTACCACCTTCTTCTTGGTGCCTGGAGGGCAGAGAACAATCAAATGGCCACGTTTGACGGCTTGAGAATCTAAAGTCTTAACCACTTTGCGCCGGAGGCATCGCATTTGGGGCGCGCCCTGGTTTTACTTTGTGACGGGCCCTTCCGTATGCGGGCACCACTATTGTCTCAAGATCTAGTGTAAAGTCTAAGTTCTAAACAAAGACTCATTTCAGCCTCGAACCAATCATAACGAAGCATAACAAAGACCCGTTTGAAGGCAAGTTGCCATAGATGGATTGCCAGATTAGCGGCAACAATTGTGCTATTGTTGGACCTTTACTGTGGATGATCGAAGGATAGCACACTGCCGCAGACTCAGAGACATGTTGGCATGCCACACAGCCAATGGTCGTCAGTCAGGCAGTGGAATTCCACCTACATTCTTCACCGCAAACTGTACACTCGGTTGGGGCTGAACACCTCAAAAATTTGACCGCCTGGAGTGGAGGCTTGTCTGCGGTCAGAGGCTATCGGTATATATAGGCTACTCAGCACACCTGCACAGCCGTGCTATGTTCCATTGACGACAAACAATGGGGCATTTTTTCAAATGGATACTTCCAAGACAAAAGCCACATGGATGACTGAATTGTGCCAGGTTTGACTCACTTATACACAATAGTATTGATTTATTTCACAGAGTTATAATTATTGTTCCTAATTGTTTAAGTGAGTATTGAAAATGAAGCATTGTTAAAAAAAAAACAAGTATGGCGGTCATGGGCACTGGAAAAATGCCCAGCGTGAAGTTGTTAACCATAAGTCACCTAAAATCCTACAGAATCCACTTGCTTTTTGTAGGAATTTGGAGGACAGAGGCTGGATGGTAAAAAAAAATGCATTGGCTGATTGCGGATGGTGCATTGTATCACAGCTAGAATGCCATACTCTGCAATGAGGTGCATAAACCAGCCCCTCGTTTTCCTCACAATCATCCACACTGCCTCTGAAGTCTGCCGAATGCCATTTGACTCCTCCTGAAATCAGTATCGGGATTGGTGGCGGATTTTTTGGGTAGGATTGAGCTTGGGGTCACCCCTCCACAGGCTTCATTCGATAAAGTTTTAAACCCCAAAGGATTTTGGAGGATTGAGGCTGTGCTCCAGCCAGATGGCCTGGGGAGTCATAGAGATTATAGGTCTAAATCAAAGTAAAGAGCCTGCAACGTAACGCAGACAACTGAAACCAGTCATCAGGATATTGCCTACATTCAGTGGTGATTTCAGTGATTTTTTTTTTTTTCAATTTGGATACAAACTATACTGAGTGAGTTGAAGAGCATAACATGATTGACCACTCCCTAGTGATGCATTTAATGTCTGCATTTTCATGGACTGGAGAATCCATCCATTTTGAGAAATGAGAATAGTGCTTGGAAAGTTAGCTATGCTTTCAAAGCATAATTTTGCACGTCTTTTAATGGACAGTGTTACAGTTTCCTTGTGATACGGTGGTCTATGTGCATGAATTCTTTGGTTGAAAATAATGTTTACTAAATTAGGCCCTTTTATGATAATACTTGACACCGCAGTACACAAGGATAAACAAAGGCACCGTCAGTAAATAAATGCGGTGCCAGTATTCGATTACACTGTATTCAAGCTTCATAAGTACAATGCAACTCCATCAGTATTAGAAAGAGGCACTTTGAATGGTCTATTGCAGCTCAAATTTTCTACAAGACGTTCTTATTTTTGCCATCATAAAAAGTTGACGAGAACTTTTTTTTTAAAGCCCCTACACACCATTGGTAAAGGTCTTAGAAACGCATCCATACTTTGCCTGATCCAGCATAATGCACGAAATAACACACCTGTGAAAGTTGCAGATCAATCTGTCAACCAAGTCGCGAGAAAATGGTGAAAAACTGGCTCATCTTTTTATCAAACTGTGCCAGCTCCGAGGATCGTAAAATGCACTTAACATGATTTTCAATAGCGCCACCGTGCGTTCAAACCGGAAAAATGTGAGTAAACAGTCATCGGTAATTGCAAATGGACCATGTTGGATTTGTGCAAATGGTGTGTAGGGGCTTTAAGGCTGGTAAGCATGTTTTTTTTTTCTTCAAAATGTCGTTTTAAAACGACTGTTGGCAATCCATACACAATTTCACTTTTCATGAAAATGGCAGCATTCCAAGCGCTAAAAGTTCACAGCAAGTCTGATACTGGTATTTACTTCCACTTACTTTAACAAAAATTTTCATGTCGAAATTTGGATTTGTGCAAATGGTGAGTAAGGGCTTTAATGAATCCACACCCTGTGCTTGACCGACGGCTTGACACTCATTCATACGCACATTATCTTAGTGGTTTACGGATGTAATGGTTTTAATGTTGTGCACTGTTCAGAGGTATGTGTGGAACTATGGTGACATCTATCACTTGGATGGATGATGAGTGGCCAAAGGCAAAATGGTGGCTGGTAATCGGGGGGGAGGGGGGGACGGGACCTACCCATGGTTGGCACTGCACCGAGCCTGGTGGCCATCGCTGTGCTGACCTTGACCTTGGTGTTCTCCTCCATGATGCCTTCCTTGCGCATGTAGTGCTCCAACATACGATTGCCAGCTGTGCACATTGTAAAGGATGGGTTGAGGCGGGGTGGGTCAGGTAGGGTGGAGTGAGGTGGGATGGGTTGGAGTTGAATTGGGGTGGGTTGGGTTTAGTTATAGATACAATCACAACTAATGACCCTGATACCGTGACAGCTCAAGCAAGGCACTGCGTCAGCACTGGTTGGGTGTAGGGTAGTAGAGTGTAGCAACTCAACAAGAAGACCATGTCATATCTCCTTTTAAGCATTTACTGTCAGAGAGCATGGATCTGTGGCTAAAGTTTCTCTAAATTCTCCAGACTTCTCACTCGTTGTACAGTTCTCGAATTTGTTTTTAAATATCCCCTTCTCATAGTTAACCTACAGCCCATTGCACGCGACATACACCAACCGAGATCTGGCCACGACCCGACAAGCTCCTCACTTGACCGGTCAATTTTCATGACTAGCGACAAAGCTTCCTAGCCGGCAAAGCAACTGTGCTTGATGACTCGGAGAGAAACGATGGTCGTGACTACCACGTTAGATTTCACAAAGTCTCACGATCCATCTTCACTCATCTTACGACGGACATCCCAGCATAATTGTGATAGCCACGTAGTATCTGTACATCGCTCATCGTCTGGCAGTGGACCCGAAGTTACGATGAGTGTGATGAAATCGACCAGGGTCTTCAGAAGCTGATTCCACCAAACTTATCGTAACTTTATAATCAATCACACAAAAAAAGAGACACACTGAAGCCGCACGGCCCGTCACAACTGAAGATGAAGACTGAAGACGGACATCCCAGCATAATTGTGATAGCCACGTAGTATCTGTACATCGCTCATCGTCTGGCAGTGGACCCGAAGTTACGATGAGTGTGATGAAATCGACCAGGGTCTTCAGAAGCTGATTCCACCAAACTTATCGTAACTTTATAATCAATCACACAAAAAAAGAGACACACTGAAGCCGCACGGCCCGTCACAACTGAAGATGGGCTAACCGTTGTAAGTTGAGTTACGATGTATTGTAACAGAGTATGCAGTAAGCTGTAGAGACACACTCTTGATCCTCCCCGCACTATGTTCTGCATGGCGCGTGAGAAAGTGGTGGACATGGTTGTGGTTGCTACTTACGGGTTGTCTGCCTTTTCAGCTCTATCTTCCCGTCCTCTGGTTGTGGCATGGCTTCCAATAGTGGCCTCTCTCGTTCATACTGTTAAAAAAAACACATTGCACATTATACAGGCATGCAACTGTTGAACTGTAAAAAAATAAGGAAAATGTCCGAATGAAACTGCGAGCGCGAAGCACGAAGCCCTTACAGCGTGGGGTGTGGGGCCCGCTTAAAAGCCCCATAAAATTCTGAGCAGTTTTAGACCACTTAAGACTTTAAGCTGATTGACAAATTTTAACCTTTTCCAAGGTATACACCCAGAAAATTGAATTTTTGTTTCCACAACATGAGAAGTAAACATCAAAGTTTTTAACCTGATCTCAGCATGTGTTTTAAATAATAGTTAGGGGAGAAGACACATCTTTTTTTCTTCTTCTTCTTAAATTTTTTATTTTTATTTTATGGATTTTTTTTACGGCCGAATAAAAAAAAAAACGGAAATCCGCGGATCCGCGGAAAAGTTGCATGCCTGATTATATGACTGTGCCTGCAAACTCTACATGCACATCATTTCCCAAACCCTGGGAAGGTGTTGTCCAATGGTCTTGGACGTCATTTCCAATAGTGTACGATAACGATCCTCACAGACTGGCATGAATTGATTGCCTGAACAGTACAGTATTCGCATCCCATATCTCATGGCCATTACAATGTGCATGCAAACTCTGCATGCACATCCTTTCCCGAACCCTAGGAAGGTAAAGGAGAAGGGTGAACAAAGTCAAGCGATGTCCCGTTGCTGGTAGCGATGTTTCGGATACTGAAACTGCTAACCTTCATCAGGCAACTGAAGATTGGATGCTGCAGTGTCCGCTTATAACCGCTCCGCCGGCTTCTGTGCGCCAGAAGGAAGGCGTTGTCGAATGATCTTCCACATTATTTCCAATAGTGTACGATAACGATTCTCAAAGATTGGCATGAAATGATTGCCTGTACAGTACATTATCTCGTATCCCATACATGTATCTCGTGGCCGTTACAATGTGTGTGCAAACTCTTCATGCACATTGTCTCCTCACCCAACCCCCCCCCCCACCCCCGGCCCCCTGTTCTCCCTCCCAGCCACCGACCTGCGAGTGGGCTGACTTGGCGTGCTTCAGGATGCAGATGACATCCCCCATGATGCTGATGCCCATGTCCTTCAGGTACTCCTTGGTCAGGTCCATCAGCATGCCCTTGTTGATACGGTTGTCGATGAAGGCCATGGCGTACTTGGCGGCCGGGCCCGGCGGTATGCCGGCCGCCGTGAAGAACTTGATCCACTCCGACATTTCTGCAGCACGACCAGAGGCAGGGGGTGTATAACAGGAAAATGGAGGAGATTGAAATAGACTGATTGAGCGCGGTGTCATCACGTGACTTATAGTCAGGGCTCGAAATATCCACTAGACCGTGGACCGAGTCTAGTGATTTCAGCGTCGGTCTAGTGCTGAGTGTGACTGCACTGGACCGGATGTCGAGTGACTGTTTTCTTGCATCATGAAGAAAATGGCACTCAAACTGTTTACCACGTCGAGTAAGGGCAAAACCTCTTCGAATTACATTCTCCTCGACGCAAACATCATGTTATATCTATCACAGACGGGAGAGAATCTTCTCGATCAACCGAGGGGAAATTTCTCCTATTTCCCAAACGTGAGTAAAGCAAATGGCCAGTTTTTAAATCTGTGATTCTCACTTAATCCAAAAGGGGGCGTGTGGGACGGTTTTACGGGTGTTTTCCGGGGTAAATCGGTCAGGTAGTTGAACAATTTGGTAGAAGCGTTTCACATGTACTGAAAAGCTAGGACCCTACACAGTCACCCAACTCCTCCAAATTTTGAACAAGGGTAACTTGTTACCGTTACTCCTACAGTAGTTACTCTGACCTTGCTCGGACCATGCTCGGACTATCCTAAACTAAAGTTTAGATTGCAGCAATACCATGGCAATGGAAATGAAACTGAAAGTTAATCTTGAAGTTGAATTCAAAATGTCAATTCTTAGTTCTGTCTGAGGAGTCAAATAATTAGATTGGTTAAAAATATAAAAGTATCAATTGCCAAACCCTGACCCCTAAACATGTTAACACGGTACATTAAAACGACGAGTCGAGATCTAGCTAACCCTTTATAATACCACATTAAAATGCAGTTTTGTGTCCAAGTTATTTGACACACACTGATTTACTGTGTAGATACAGCACTAGCTGCCAGAGCCCGTACATGAACTTATTCATTGTTTTCAAAAGATCGTACAGGAAATGATGTCAAGAATTCACGAAAATGTCGATAAATAATAGGAACAGAATTCCATAATCTAAAGGTAAGTGTAAATAAACGCACAAATATCCCTACCTTTATTCGATTTTGAGGCCATTCCTCCGGTGTTAACGTTGGCAAAGTTGAGAGAAGCCGAGTTCACACACGCTCCAGTTTCAGGAGTCCCAATGGCAGGTAATGGTTCAACCACAAAATTCCAACCGTACACGTTCAATGGAGGATCGCGGGTTCCCTGGGAGGCCCACTATTCATTACGGCAAGTTTATATGGAACCAGCGAGTTAAATTTAAAGTTTTAACAGCGTTTTGCGTTGGTAGTCTTCATCCGTACGTTATCAATCGTGGTGCAACCATTATGGGTTGACAAAGCGCTGGTATCGGGGTTAAGTCCCGGTCCAGTCAAAGTTTTCTTTACCATCCCCCCCCCACAAAAAAATAAAAATTAAAAAAAATTGTAAATGTTTACAGTTGTACATTGATACATTTTGTTTACGGGTATTTTATTTCAAATTCATGTATATTCTTCCATGGTAAAATTTGTGATATAGATTTATAATTATTTTTCACGATGTTCCCCTGTATGAAAATGTTCACACACTTGCTTCTTCTTGCTTAGTTTGGAAAATGCAGGATTTGGAGGTTTCTACACCCACAGTCAATCTCTTTTCTATCAAAAAGTGGTTCAACTGTTTTCTTTAATTTCATCAGTAATTTTGTTGAATAAGTTCCAAAGCTAAGTTCCCGGCAGTGACATTTTTCCATTGCTTCCCCTTCTTGCATCCATGGAACAAGGAAAGTGGCATCCAACATTGTTGATTCGATCGTCTCCCGTCTAAATAAACTCTCTGTCGATGGGTAATTCTGCAAAATTTTATGATATCAGGACTTTGAGATCCCTCTTTCAAGTCAATTGTCCGGTGCTAGATTAGAGCATATGTCAATATTTTATTTCGATAAGATTTATCTCAAGTTGTTTTTGTATTCTTAGTCATGACAACGAATTTATAAAGCATCATAATTGTAGTTATATACACGATTTGGTAGAATTCTATTAGTATTTTGTGTTCCTCAAAAAGTGTAATTCTTGATTGGAAAATATCTCTGAGCAATTTTGAATAGTAATTATTGAAAATTTCTTCCAATCAACAAATCTGGCAGCACATTCAGTAGTACGTGGTAATAAACATTCAAAACAAACAGAAATTAGATCAAACAAAATAAATGAAGAAAAAACTGCTGGGGTGGAACTTTTTAAAAACATTTGAAAAATGGCAAAGGAACTGGACCGGGACTTGAACCCGAGACTTCTGGTTTCGCATACCAGAAACGTACGCAAAACCAGAGGTCTCCGGGTTTAGGATATATATAGCCATTTTTCATAATAACAAACATTTATCAGCTAGATCATTACTTTACGCGTGTACGGTTGGCAGGCTTCATGAGGCGCCGTAGTCCTTGGATGAATTTACTGATTTACTGTTTTTAGGAAAATGTCCTGTGTATCTCCTGTTCCGCGGCCTTGGCAAACAGGTGCGTATACTCGTCCACATCAGTCAACCCTACCGAAACCAATTATAACCGAAAGCAGAAATGAAGAAAAAGCGACACGAGTGAGAGACTAAGGTCTCCTCGCTGGTTCCGCAATCGCGTGGGATTAAAAACGCGTGGCGAGCAATGGGGGATCGGTATTATGCCCGGTATCCCATCGAACGTGCGCGGTTGCAATTGTGGTTGTCCCTCTAGTATGTCCAGGTAGAGGTACACATGTACATGTGTAAGCATGTACCAAAAAAATACACTGTACATGTACATGTACATATGTGACCCGGCACAACGACATGAAGAATATCCCACCAAAACACTTTTTGAGTAAACAACACCTGAAGTTAAAGTATCTTCACAATTCGATTACAAATTGATTTTCTTTTCTTTTTGTTTTCGGAAATTTTAAGTATCAGAGGATATTATTTTTTGATATCATTTGAAAGCTAATGGTATACTCTTTCACATCATTAGAAAACCTTAAAATCTCAAAAGTGGGGTTATTCTTCTTTATGCTGTGCCGGGTCACATATGTACATGCGCCGTGTACATATACAATACGTGCACATGTCATAGAGATTATAAATAATTAGACCTCTATAATGTACATGTACGTGTACACAATCGATTATAATCTCTATGGTACATAATCTTAAAATTTAGTGGGCCTGACGTTTCGATCCTAGCAGGACCTTTCTCAAAGGCATAGTGATAAGGACACTTTTTTGTATATCAGAATTATCACTGGTACATAATCTATTATGTGTACATGTACATGTACATAATAGATTATACTCTCCATGAATAATATATGCACATTAACATGTGCATGTATCACATGCATTTGAACGTACATATCCGTACTGTACAATGTACATGTACATGTACATGTACATGTACGTACAGGTACATGTACATGTACATGCACATGCACAATATAAAGCAACATGTACATGTACATGTACATGTGCGTACGTCAGATATTCAACATAAGTGAAATAATTATTATAGTCGCTCCATCACAATAAAAGGAGCACACAAAGACGCCCATTGATAAAGACCATCGATTTAGATTAAAACCATGAAGCTTTTGTAGGCCATACAAGCACACAATCGAGGCAATCCTGAATGCAGAATTCTCAGTGAAATCATCTCTGACTCATTATGCATCATTTTTGTCCCTTTGACTGCTGCAGCATGCGCGCATCATAGAAATTCTTTGAATTGTTCGTTGCGTTTGTTGTGCAATAAGCAACGAGGAAACCGTAGCGTAGCGGAAGCAACCGTCTCAGTTGACAGACGCAGGCCCAGACTGAGCTACAAAACCTAACATTTGTAACAACGATCGTATTCGTAGATTGTTTCCGTCTTGCCTGTCAGCTGGTATTATCAGTCGGGCTAGTATTATCGGTGAGTAGATTTGACAAAAATTAATTATTTTGATTCATTTTTCGGTATTTCTCAGTGGAAATCTGGTAATCACTGGTAATATTGATCTGATTCTGAAGACGTGTTGTGTAAACATTATAACGGCCTACGAAAGTGAAATCACTCAAAAGTACTAAAACGTTTAGTACTTTTGAGTGATTTCACTTTCGTAGGCCGTTATAATGTTTACACAACACGTCTTCAGAATCAGATCAAAAGTAAACATGGTAAAAGTAAAACCATTGTCTTTTGTTGAAAAGAAATCCTAGTATGAACTAGTACTACTATAGTACTAGTACTTAGTAGTATTTTTTGTTGAAGAAGAGAAGTACTCCTTTGACTTTGACTTTGAGGAGAAAATGTCCCGGAATGGGGATGGTCATTGTCATCATGGGGGAAGGAGTTCTTCTCCACACAGTGGGGAAAGATTCAGAAAATGGGGACTGTGTTGTTGTTGATGCTATTGTTGATTGTGTTGATGGTGGTGGTGCTTAATTGTGGTGATGATGAAAAATGATGAGGAGGATGAGGAGGTGAGAAGGAGAAGGATGAATTGATGAGGATGGTGATGACAGTGATGATGGTGAATTGGTGATGGTGATGGTGGTGATTGATGATGATGGTGATGAATTGGTAATGGTGAATGCGATGGTGATATAGGGGGGGAAAATGATGCTGAGGATGGTGAATAGAAATAATCGATGATGATTGGTAAGGGATTAGCCATTACTCATTAGGGTGGCTAGTGATGTAGGGCGATGATGGGGAGGATATGAGGAGGAGGAAGATTGATGAGGAGGTTGAGAAGGATGATGAGGATGCATGGTCGTGATGGTGGTGATGGTGGTGGTGATGATGGTGGTGGTGGTGGTGGTGATGGTGGTGGTGGTGGTGATGATGGTGGTGGTGGTGGTGGTGCATGGTGGTGGTGATGGTGGTCAGGTGGTGGTGATGATGGTGGTGATGGTGTCGGTGGTGGTGGTAATGGTGGTGGTGATGGTGGTGGTGGTGGTGATGGTGGTCAGGTGGTGGTGATGATTCATGAGGATGAGGAGGAGAAGGATGCTGAGGATGGTGAATATGGTGATGATGATGATGATGATGATGATGATGGGATTAGGGTGGTGAAGGAAGTGCACGATGATCATTGATGTGGAGGTTGAGAAGGATGATGAGGTTGAGGATGGTGTTGATGGTGATGGTGATGATGGTGATGATGATGATCGAGGAGGAGGAGGGGGAGACAGATGCTGAGGATGGTGTTGATGATGATGGTGTTCAGTATGCTGAGGATGGTGTTGATGTGGTGATGATGATGAGGGATTAGCGTGGTGACTGGTGAGGGAGGTGATGGTCATTGATGAGGAGGTTGAGATAGGATAAGGAAGTTGAGAAGGATGATGAGGTTGAGACAGATGCTGAGGATGGTATTGATGGTTGAGAAGGATGATGAGGTTGAGACGGATGCTGAGGATGGTATTGATGGTTGAGAAGGATGATGAGGTTGAGATGGATGCTGAGGATGGTATTGATGGTTGAGAAGGATGATGAGGTTGAGACGGATGCTGAGGATGGTATTGATGGTTGAGAAGGATGATGAGGTTGAGATGGATGCTGAGGATGGTATTGATGGTTGAGAAGGATGATGAGGTTGAGACAGATGCTGAGGATGGTATTGATGGTTGAGAAGGATGATGAGGTTGAGACGGATGCTGAGGATGGTATTGATGGTTGAGAAGGATGATGAGGTTGAGACGGATGCTGAGGATGGTATTGATGGTTGAGAAGGATGATGAGGTTGAGATGGATGCTGAGGATGGTATTGATGGTTGAGAAGGATGATGAGGTTGAGACAGATGCTGAGGATGGTATTGATGGTTGAGAAGGATGATGAGGTTGAGACGGATGCTGAGGATGGTATTGATGGTTGAGAAGGATGATGAGGTTGAGACGGATGCTGAGGATGGTATTGATGGTTGAGAAGGATGATGAGGTTGAGACGGATGCTGAGGATAGTATTGATGGTTGAGAAGGATGATGAGGTTGAGACGGATGCTGAGGATAGTGTTGATGGTTGAGAAGGATGATGAGGTTGAGACAGATGCTGAGGATGGTATTGATGGTTGAGAAGGATGATGAGGTTGAGACGGATGCTGAGGATGGTATTGATGGTTGAGAAGGATGATGAGGTTGAGACGGATGCTGAGGATGGTATTGATGGTTGAGAAGGATGATGAGGTTGAGATGGATGCTGAGGATGGTGTTGATGGTTGAGAAGGATGATGAGGTTGAGACGGATGCTGAGGATAGTGTTGATGGTTGAGAAGGATGATGAGGTTATGACGGATGCTGAGGATAGTGTTGATGGTTGAGAAGGATGATGAGGTTGAGACGGATGCTGAGGATAGTGTTGATGGTTGAGAAGTTTGATGAGGTTGAGATGGATGCTGAGGATGGTGTTGATGGTGGTGGTGATGATTAGGAGGAGGATGAGGGTGATGATCAAAATGACAATTGATGAGGAGGATGAGGGTGATGATAATGATTCAGGATCTGTATGATGGCAGGAATTTATTATCGGGTCAGTTCTACATGGTTCTCCACAGTTCTACATGGTTCTCCCCCTAACTTGATGAGGAGGATAAATGATGATGGTACACATGGTGCATGAATATCTTTGATGGTAGTGCCAACGTCATTTGCATCCTTTGTGTCGTTTCAAGAGGTGATGATGGCATGTTGATTGAAGGGGTGACAATAAAGAAGATGAAGAGGCTGGTGGTCGTGGCGATGGGTAGGATGAGGACACCAATTAAAGGAGGAGATTGATTAGGATGAGACAGAAGATGGGGTCATGGATTTTCAGGTTTTGTCACACGGAGACAAAGCCTGAGCACGAGCCAAAGCCTGCGAATGATTTAGAACCCCCAAAAAGTTGATGATCAATGATCGCAGAATTTACAGCTAGTTGAATTGTCTTCACCCTTTCTTCCAGAAACTCCCTGGTGGACAATAAGCCAGCCCATTGTTGTTGTCGGAGCACCATGGCCAAGGCAGTCTCTCCGACTGCTCTCTCCACGTCCAACGTGACCATGCGCGTCCGCAAGTCGCCCTCGGGGGGCCGGCCGCCCCCGCCCCCGCCGCCGACTATGACCTGCCCCGCCGGACCGATGGACGCGCCGGGCCTGCCGCCTCTGCCCAAGAGCCTGAGCGGCCTGCTGAACGCCAACAGCGGCACCTGGCGGGAGACGCTGCGGATCCAGACGCACAAGAACATGATCCAGGACGGCCTGGCCTCCGGCGCCGGGGCAGGGCCCCCCGGCCAGACGGACGGGGGCTGCACCTCCATCTCCTCTTCCTCCTCCTCCTCCTCCTCCTCCTGCTCGTCCTCATCAGCCCCGCCGGTCGCGGGCGCCACCTCTCCCGCCGCCGGCGTCGTGGCGGGGAGGTGCCCCCCGCCGAAGAGGCGGAAGATGCGCAAGGTGTCGGTGCCCCAGGGAAACCTGGACGGGGCGCTGGCCATGCTCCGGAAGGAAATGGTACGTCCTGGGTCAGATAAGACTCAAAAGGTTGTGCTCGGTGGCAAGGTCACCATGATGGTGTGACCATAGATTTAACATCACGATGTTTTGCGTCAAGGAGATTGTAATTCAATGAGGGTTTGCCCTGCTCAACTTAATAAGCACTGATGAATGCCCAGTGCTTTGGCCGATGCCTGATGAAAAATTTCAAAGACATGGTAATATCTCTCCTTGACGCAAACATTATGTTATTATATATGCAACGCGGTACCCACCACTTTACATTATTCAAATCTGCCACACAACCTCGACCGGTGGTCAAGTGGTCGAGACGTCTGCACTAGAAATCTGGAGTTGCGTGTTCGGATCCCGCCCAAACTGCCTGAAATTTTGCATCAGGCAAAGCACTGGGCATTCAGTGCTTATTACATGTACATGTACGTTGAGTAGGGCAAACCCTAATTGAATAACCCACTAAAATTTAGATTTACATTTTGGTAATTTTAGTCAGTAAGCAGTTTGCAACATTTTTGTATATCACCTGAATAGCATCGTGTGAGTTGTCTCTTTTTTCTGAAGGAGTATGGGTTACCTGCTCTTTTAATGGCCCCCTTCTAATCGAAACAGATGACTTACATGTTGGCAGTGAAACAACAGGCTTAGGGATAGGTCTGCAGGAAAAACAATAATTTTCAGAAACTTTTGTAAACAACTAATTGGGTTTCTGTTGCATGATCCGGTGATGACATCACAAATTTGCTCATGAATAGCATAAAAACTGAAAACTCCCAGAATGAGTGTGGAAAGCAGTTTGATTGTCGGCACCATTGCAAAAAAAAGTAAAATGTCTATTGCAGAGACCCTTTAAAAGATCTTTGAAAAAAAACCAACCCTCCCTCCTCAGGTTGGTCTGCGGCAGCTGGACATGTCGCTGCTGAGCCAGCTGTGGTCGCTGCATGAGTCCATCCAGGAGTACAAGGTGGTCGTGGAGACCATGTCCTGCATGTCGGACCGGGACAGCGCGGACTTCGACAGTGAGGACCTGCAGTCCCTCAGCCCGCTCAGTCCCGGCATCCTGTCCCCCACCTCCATGGTCTGACCGACCGCCTGACCGACTGCCAGTCTGAGCGGAGAGAGGGGCCCCGGCTTGTGCATCCTCGGAAGACACGCGTGGTGGCGTCCGCTGTCAAATCCCTCTCCGTAAAGGTGAAAAAAAACCGAGCGTCCTAAACTTGTCTCCACTCTTTTCATGTGCTTCCCTGCAAATGAAACGTGTAGCCTAAGTGTCTCTGTACAAGAGGTGATCATTTTTCGGTGATGTTCGAGCGCAATTTTTGTAGACCTGGAGCTAATTTCATATAGTGCCAATGATTTGCTACAGCACAAAGAGTCGCAATTCATAGGATCACCCTGCCGACCCAAACCTCACTTTTGGTTCATGCTGACCAAAGAAAAGTGGAGTGCAGTCCAAACTCAACTGACGTCGGATCACAATATACGGTTTGCAATTCTTTTTTTGCAAGGAAGACGTTTCCTGCTTAGTGGAATTTTCACGCTTAAGCGGCTTCATGACATTGGGACATGCTGAAGCATGGAAACTCTTGGCACTATTTCATAGAGATACTTAAAAGCATTAAAAAAAAGCCGGCATGAAAGTGCCTGGGTGTAACTAGACCATGTAGCCGCCCAAAGTCCCGCTTACATTTTACGCCAAGCAACCGACATTCAAGCGCACTAAGCATCGCATGAAATGAAATGGTCGGCATTCTTGCTGTAAGTTAACCGAGGAATAATTTTCCTGCTTAGCAGATCTTCTTGCTTCTGCAGCTCAATGAAATTGGTTCCTGGTGGGGATGGGGTGTATGTCTTGATCAGTTCATATTGCCAACCATAAGCTACTTACTGCTTTTTGAACGAGGTGAAAAATTAGGTGCTTAAACATGAAAGAAACCAAGTGAAATTTTGGCTGGCAATCTGGGTCCAATTTCATAGAGCCGCTTAAGCGTGAAAATCTGCTAAGCAGGAAAAGTCTTCCTCATGTAAGCAGGATTACAAACTGCACTGTGATGTGATGTCCATTGCTTTTGACTTGTTTTCCACTCTCCTTTGCTTAGCGTGAAACAAAGGTGAAGTTTGGGTTGGCAAGGGGATCCTGTGGCTCATGAGTTTTTGCACTTAAGCACACTTTGACGCTTAAGCGGCTCTATGAAATTGGCCCCAGATTTTATGAAGCAAAGCTTGTCATTCTGAAGCAAAAAATTGGTGCTGGGCCTATGTCCGTGTGAGAGTTCCTGCGATCATTTTCACCAAACCCATCGTAACTTACGATCGATCACAAGTTGATGAGCAGTGCACAAAAACCATAGGCCCTTTCAAATCTTATGATGGGTTATTCATCGCAAGCTGAGCTACGATGCATCGTAAGGCTTTGTGAAATCCACCCTAGATGTCTTAATTTGTTTTCGGCCACTGTGACGTGTGAGTACAGTTTGGCTCTGAATCACAAAACCAGGTATCCAATGATACCCAGAACCCATCGAAAGGCCACCTTTTGTCCTGGAACAATAGAGAACCAGTAAGTGAGACTAGACATTTTTGTTTTACCATCCTTGAAATATGTTTCCTGTTCATACTTTTTATCCCACTGAATTCTACGTTTGCAATTTTGTACACTGTATATTTTTGTATGTGTTGTATATATATATGTTTTGTTGTTGTTGACAGGGTTTGTTTATTTACTGAAAGCTTGGAACAATGAAGCGGTTTCTTGTCTGAGCAGTGCTATGTATGTTTGGGTTTTTTGTCATTCTTGTTGATCCATTTATGGTCCATTCTCATGTGATGTAATCAGGTGCATTTAAAGAACTTTCCTCCGCTGTGTAGGCCCTATTCTTCCCTGCCGCAAGTCGGGGGGCCGTTGTGTAGCCGCATTGGGAGACCCAGGGAAGTTGCGGTCTGTTCACTCGCAAGTTGAGCTTGGCCTCTTTCAAAAAGCTATGGCATGCCCCCCCCCCCTCCTTTCCAGAATCCGTTACGGCACAATTCTGTGCTTACAGGCAGCATTAAGCATACGGTGGAACGTCGCTATAACGAACACCGCTACACTGAACATTCGGCTATAACGAACATGCCCTTTGGCTCCCGTTTTGGTGTATAAGATACGTGGCCGCAACCGCTATACGGAACGACCGCTATACCGAACAATTTACATGGATCCCAGGATGTTCGTTATTGCGAGGTTTATCCACTGTATCTCTATTTCATAGAATCCATTAGCAAGACTTTCTGCACAGTTTATGCAAAACATAAGCAAAGAATATTTGCGAAGATTTGTTGCTACATGTAACTGTAACGGATTCCATGAAATTGGACCCTCAAGTGGCTCTTGCCTGTCAGTCAAGACTGAAGAGTGGCACCAATTTCCAATGAAGCGCGGCCACATGGACAACAGTACACGGACCAGACTGATGTCACGAATATGCTCGACCTCTTCTTACAAGTGAACGGACTATGAAGTGGAGGCACCTCTTGTCAGAATGACAGGTTTATATCAGGATTTAACTAAGTACTGTATGTGCTATTGAAGCAGACCCTAGTTTTTCCTATGGAGACTGTTATGCAGTAATTTGATGAGAATAATCTGACACCATTATTACATTTATAGTTCCCACACCCAGGCATGGGTCATTGGGAATCCACTCATGCATCTTCGCAATCAGTGAAATTATGATAGGTAATCATGTTTATTCACGTGACACCTCAAAAATGTGACACGACAAGGATGGTGTACATTCACTGACTCAGTGATGCAATCTACGATGCAATCAATGAGATAAATTGAACTCAATTACACAGTTTACCTCTAACAGTGAAGTTAAGTCTAATTCCTACATAGATCAGTGCAAGGCATGCGGATGCTTTCACTTGCAAGACAGTTTTCGCCGGTAGTTTTGTTTGAAGGTCCTGGAAGGGTTAGGGTTGATGCTGGGGTAGGGTGAAATACCTTGGTCGGACAGTAGTGAAGCACTCTCTGTAATAATGGGGTCAAATTGTCAGATTACAGATACTTTTTTTTACTTTTGCAAAGATTACAGATAGATAAAAATCTAAATTACTGATAATGATGATTACTTCAAATCTAGTACTTCTTGTGTCCTGCCATTCTTTCCATTTGTTATTTCAATAGAGGGTGCTGATAAAGGTTCTAAACAATCTGAAGGTGGCAAGTAATTGCAAAAGTTACAAAATGGCATTAATAAATTCTGTAAGCAAATCAGCTTGTTTATTATTATTGTTATTATTATTATTTGCCCAGGTACTAATCTGCCAGGTACTAATCTGCCAGGTACTAATCTGCCAGGTACTAATCTGCCAGGTACTAATCTGCCAGGTACTAATCTGCCAGGTACTAATCTGCCAGGTACTAATCTGCCAGGTATTAATCTGCCAGGTACTAATCTGCCAGATACTAATCTGCCAGGTACTAATCTGCCAGGTACTAATCTGCCAGTTACTAATCTGCCAGATACTAATCTGCCAGGTACTAATCTGCCAGGTACTAATCTGCCAGGTACTAATCTGCCAGGTACTAATCTGCCAGGTACTAATCTGCCAGGTACTTATCTGCCAGGTACTAATCTGCCAGGTACTAATCTGTTTTTTTTTTATCTGAAATGCTGTAAGATTTGAGAATGGTTTTCAAAAGGAGTCAAACTAGATTATCTTTCTGGCCATTGGTGGCAGCATACATTGTTTCCACTAGTCAGTTAGTAGCATCACAGCTGCCCTGATTTCTCCTGCTAGAATGACTACTGACCAAACAACACAACAGCTGATGTCATTGAATACAAATGCTGTTTTCCTCGTGGGCCCGACTGCAGTATTTCAAGATTCAAGATACTTTATTGTCGTGTAAAAAAAAAATTGATGACATTTTTTACGGGCTCTTTCTTCAGCATACACATCTACTCTGAAGTTACACTCAGCACATGTACATTGTGAATGCAATCTTCAAAAATGTTAAGCATGTACAAGGATATGCCTTTTTGTAAATTATGCATATTTATACAGAGTGGTGTCATGGTTTTACATGTAAATTCGATTTCAGACCAGACAGTGCCTGGACCTTTTTGGTGCTCTTTCAGGTTTTTTTTTTTTTAGGACACAGAAATGGGCCCCTTCCGCAGGAAATAGGTTGAGCCGTGTGGTCTAAGCCCATTGGTCCATTCTGGGCTCTGCATTCACTGCCGAAAAGTTGCCATCGCTTCATCATCGTCATGGTTATTGAAGGTTGTGGCCTCATGCGATCAATGGGGGGGGGGAATGAAAGTCTATAAAGGGGAGGGTTTGCAGTGACGCCATGTAAATCAACTCTTGCAAGATTGCTCTGAAAAGAGTTACCGGCACTTTTCAGAGTCACACTTCATCTCACAAGAGACGATTTAATACTTGAAGTCACTGCAAACCTTCCACTTTGTACTTCCACCATGCAAACCCTCAAATCCTACCAAAAAGTTTATATATGTTAACATTATAGTTGTTTCATAGGTCTTTATGAATTCCAGTATTTCATCCAGCACTGAAGTTTGTATTCTGTATCCTGTTTGGAATTTAGTACTGTAGCTGTGAGACCTGAATTCATCGACTATGATTTCATATTATTTGGGGGTAGCCTTTAATCAAGTCATTTGGCCACGATTTATAAATCTAGTCAAACGAACAAAGGAAAAAACTGACTTGGGAACTTTTAAACAAATTGAAAAACTGGCAAAGAATACATTGACTGGACCGAGACTTCAAGTACCAGTCCGGTCAAGACTTTCTTTGCCAATTGTTCAATTTAGAAATGTGTTTAAACCTGGCAGGCAGCCCTGTTTGTATACGTTGCATGCATAAATACTGTATGGTGCTCTGCGCAATAATGTTGCGAGCGAAATCCGGCGTGCAGCCTCATTCTACATTCGTAGATTGCATGCGTGCGTGCACTTTTCCTGGTCCGAAGGTGGCTTGTACATGTAGGTGCATGCAGGCTTGTTCGCATGTACTACGCACATGTACAGACACACACTGTGTGTGTGTGGCCCCTGTGCCATGGCTTGCATGCGTATGACCTAGAACTCTACCCGGAGCGGTACTGGAGAGACCGCCTTGGACAAGGCTAGTTCTGCAGCTGCAACCAAACCCCATATGCATCATGTGCATGCAGTACTCAATACATTTAGACATGATTGTACTTTTGTTATGACATTTGTTCATTCATTCAGGGATTTCTAGCAATCTTAAAACTATTTTGAAAAACTGGCAAAGGACACTTTGACTGGACTGCGAACATGAACCCGAGACCTCTGATTGCGTGCACCAGCACTCTTACCATCTGAGCCATCCAGCTCTTATGGTGGCCTTCCCAAACAGTCAACTAGTCTTTGCCGAGTTGGGGGCGTCAGCTTTATATCTCCAGGGAACCCCCCCCCTTTCATTCAGAAGCAAACAACCAATTGTTGTCAACCTGGCTACAGCAACGCAGGGATCCCACAAAGTAGATGAAGTTTTTATTTTTTATTCCTTTCAATTGTTTCCTGTATTTTTTCCTCTATTTGCCAATTTTCGAGATTTCATCCAATTTTTATAATGTAGGTTTCTAGAATTTCAGCAATTCAATGTTTTTGTGGGTTTTTTTTTTTTTTTTTTTACTGTAAAGCAATATTAAGTTTTATGTCATGATCAAACCACAATTGTCATGCATGTTTATCTTGCCCTAACATTAAAATTGATTTGCGAACAAATTTTATATGGGAAATATGAATAAGGTTGTTGTATTGTTTGTTGAATATGAGCTTTTTTCCATTTTTTTTTTAGTGAATCCTTCAGTAAGGCTTCAAAGGCTAAAACATTGTATTCTGGAACAAAACACTTGGTTTTTGTTTTGATATAGCATTTTCAAATTGATGTTAAATTGGGTGTTATTGATGTTGTGTAAAACGTTTTTTATAGTGCCGGTGGTTGGTCAAGGAGAGGAAAAGGAAGTTAGTGCCTATTTTGTGGGTTGTGATTTTTTTATTATCTTTTTTTAAGGGGGATGTTGAAATGTTAAAACCAGGCGTTCGTAAATATAACATGATGCTTTCTAAGATGCCTGATGAAAACATTTCAGGCAGCTCAGGCGGGATTTTTCTATCAGGCATTTGGGCAAAGCACTGATCACTCAGTGCTCATGACGTCCAGCAGGGCAAACCCTCATTGAATTACCAGGGGCTAGGTCTGGCGGTTACAACTAAAAATTGCTTCGACTATTATTCAGCTGAGCATTTCTCTGGCAATTTTAGATAGGTTATGGGTTAAGATTGGGGGGGGGGGGGGGATGAGGTGTGTAAATGTTCCTCCGGCCGGAAACAATGCTCCCAATTCTTCCATTCCCCAGCCCATTACAGAGCTTTCGTTTTGTACACGACAAAAGGTTAGACTGATCCAGTGAAAAGTTCAATGGAATTCAATAATGGTTTGCCCTGCTCAATGTAATAAGCACCGAGTGCTCAGTGCTTTGCCCGATGCCTGATAAAAACATTTCAGGCAGCTCAGGCGGGTGGAAATTTCGTTTTGGCACAACGCAGACTCATGCTATGTACCGTCGCAGAAATCGCAGGCCGACGAGCGCTCAAAGTAGATGCACTGTCCCAGAGCCATCCTTCAAACAAAACTAAAGCTCCCAATTGTCAATTGTCCTCCGGCCATCTTTGTTGCCAAGGTAATTGAGTGGATGTGGTCTTCCGCTAATACATGTACTAAAACTGAGCATAATTTTTGTTTAATCCATTTTCCAAACATTTTCATTTTCCAAACATTTTTATTTTCCATATCATTTAAAAAAAAAACTCATAACAGCAAAAAAAAAATTATCCGGGCAAGCATTTCTGCGCAGTTCACACATCAATGCTCTATGAAGTTTTGGATACTCGGTACTAAGGAATGTTTTTTACTTGTGAGATTAGTGCAGAATTTGGGGTGTTTTTTTTTCAAACAAAACACTGTAAGGAACTTGCTTGCTTCAGTTAGTTCCATGAAATGGGCCCATATCAGTATTATTATTTTCACATTTGATTGTTAACATAAAACAGAAATTCTTTAGAAACTGCGAAATATTGTTAGTGTCTTGGGAAAATATTTACTTTAAAAAAATGTCAACATTTGTGTGGTTACAACCGGGTGTGTGCAAATTTTGTATTTATTTTTTTGCTTCATAAAGCCAGTGATTGCTGCAGTGTGTGTATTAAAGACATAGTGTGCCTTGTAACTCTTGCTTCTGGTAAATTAAAGGAATTTGCTAAAACAAATTACTAAATAGATGACCTAAAATATTACAATTTGCAAACATTTAAACGGCCTGGTGTTTAATCTTATGAGTGGCTTTCGCAAAGAGATTTGTGAAAGGCCTTGGTAGTCTAGAATCATATTGTTGGGCCCTCAAAATGTCTGGTAAATAGATCAATGTGGACACACTTTCTGCACAAAAGAAGTGATTGTTTTCAATGTCCCATCTGACAGTGCGTCCAGCCTCCTTACTGTCTCCAAAGAGGCGAGACAAATCAATGATGGACCGATTGGGTAGATTCGTTGGTGGGTCAAATCAATTTTGACCTGCTTTTTGCAAGGCTAACAGAAATCCATAATCATTGTGATGCCCATCTGATGCGACATCACTTCACTTCTGGTTTGGTTTTTTTATATATACATCGA
The DNA here is from genome assembly GCA_949987565.1 of Luidia sarsii. Classification (NCBI taxonomy): domain Eukaryota; kingdom Metazoa; phylum Echinodermata; class Asteroidea; order Paxillosida; family Luidiidae; genus Luidia; species Luidia sarsii. The sequence goes on along the minus strand of OX465101.1, from coordinate 22,580,093 downwards.
AATAGGCTGAATCGATGATCCATTGTTTGAAACATGCAAGGCTTGCCCAGTGGTGACTATTCATTCTGTTGCCTTGTACACGTGTGCATAACTCAGGTCGCGGTCAAATTCACAGGGTACGGGGCTTCAAGTTTACAGCCGTACTGTAGTGTCCGGGAGAAGGTCACAGCTGCAGCCTTTTTCCACATTAACCAGTGTAATTAACAGATGCAGCCAATCAATGCATGCCCTTACTTGACAAGATTCAATTCCAACTCCCTAATGCTTTGGCCCGCCGTAACTGTCAGCGTAGAGTATACTCATTGCAGCTGTGGTAAAGATGGGAACTGCCGTCCCATTCAATCAATAGGAGATGTTGGAATGATATTTGGTTGCATTTTTATTGGGTTTCAAGTTCGCTTTGGCACTCCCATCAACCCATCAAAACTAGATTGGTGCAATTAAGTGTGACAAGTACGTGTAGCGATATTGAGCCAAGTCTTTGAATGTGTAAACTCCCAACGTGCCAATTGAAGTGTGCAACGTTTTAATACCATAGTATGTTTTCATTATGCTGCATGCAGTCTAGCGAAATAGAGTACTACACATGGTGTGTTTTCAGGTTTTTTGGGGAAAAGTCTATTGTATTGTGTGATTCATTCTGGTATGGGTGTGAAGTCCCACACCGGCCCCATCTCTGCTATCCAAAAGTAAACGCAAAGGTGGATAAAGCCGCGTTTCCACTGGCCTTTTTTTGGTCAAAGTAACCGAGACGATGGTTACTTTTTCCTTTTTAGGTCCAGTGGAAACAGCCCAGTCAAATTTCCTCTCGGTTACTCTAACCGAGCTGAATGGTTACTGTTACCGGCCAACCTCTGCCCAGTAGAAGTGACCAAGTAAGTTTAACCGAGCCGATTAGTTCAGTGGAAACGCACACTCAGTAAAACGCAACTCGGTAAAAAAAAAAAAACACATCCGGCCTATGACGTAACACGTACATGCACTGTGCACAATGTCTGCTTTGTGTCGTGCGCTAAATGTACACATGTACGAAACATATGAGCCATTATATTGCCAGCTCAGTTACTTCAACCATCGTCTCGGTTAAATTGACCGACTCAAAAGTCCAAGTGCGAACAACGGCAAAATTGGACCATTAGAAATTTAACCATCGTCTCGGTTAAATTTTAGTCCAGTGGAAACGCGGCTTAAAGCCCCTACACAACATTGGTAAGATCGAGAAACAGAAATGTTCACAGATTTACATGAAACTTATACAGTTTGAAGATGGTTATATAAGAAACCTCGCATTGAAATATTTCTGCCTAAAATGTTGTATTTTGGGAGAAAAGAGTAAAAGAAATTGTTAACGTCTCATCGAGATCTAAACTATTTTTCGGAACAGTACGACGTTGAATGCTGCATTTTTGCAAAACAAATGAAGCGGTTTTCACGATTTTCTCGAGACTCGGTTGGCGGATTGAACTGAAATTTTCACCGGTGTGCTATTTCATGCATATGTTGGATCAGACAACGTATGGATGCTATTCTTCGACCTCGACCAATGTTATGTAGGGGCGTTAAGACTTGCAGGTTTCCATCGTGGAAGCACAAAGTGGAAGGTTTGCAGTGGCAACATGCATTCAAGTCATCTCTTTCTAAAAAGAGCTGTATGGCTTTGCAAAGAGCCAGTTTCTCAACGTTTCGGGCAGTGTATGCTCTGTCCATTGTTTGGAGACACTCTGGTGTCAGCTTGCTTGGAACGGTCTGTCTGAAATGTCAAGATACCGGCTCTTTTCAGAGCCACACTCCTCCTAGAAAGAGATGAGACTTATAGTACTCCTAGAAAGAGATGAGACAATACATAGTGGCAATGCAAACGTTCAACAGATTTTAAGATTTGGGCTCCTTATGGAAGCTTGAATTATGTCTTGTCTAAAAAGGAAGTATGTGTATCTTCGCTGAAATCAGAGGCAATTTTCACATTTAGCGCTGTTACACAGATGCGAGTAATGAAGAGATGGCCACATCTGTTTCCCCCAAGTCCAAATTTGAAGAAGCTGAAGAGGGTAGCTGCCTGCTTCTCTCTTTCTTCCAGACAACACAGAATATCGCACGCACGCAAACCCGTGCGAGTGCTAGAGAAAAGACCAGACTGAACCTGGCCCTAAATTTGGGCCTGAATTTCAATTGCGCTTTACGTGCCGGCCAGCCGAAATTCAGGCCCAAATTTAGGGCCAGGTTCAGTCTGGTAGGGAAAAGAGGACGAGTACGTACATTAAGATGGGATAGGGCATGGCCTCTTGAGGGCGCTCTTTAACGGTGGTATTAAAACGCTAGCGAATGGAAGCCTTCAGCTTGGGAAATATGCAAATGTAAGGGTTTAACAGATAAGGGAGTCTCTGAAGTAAACTCAAAGGTCATTTCCGTTTATTCATCTCAGACCAGTGACACGACTCACTGATATTATGTCTGCAAACATGAACATGTTTCACAGCAAGGTTTACAAATTCAAAGCATGTGGAAGAAGAGGAAACACAACTCCAAAAGACGAAAGCATGGTAGCCCCTTGAGACCCACTTTCGTCCAACAAGCGCAGAGATTCGGAGTGAATTTGTTGAGAACATCTGGTCCAAATTTATTTGGCATTTGCACATCCAAAATGTTAGTATAAACACTAGGAAAACTGCGCAATATATATATAATTAAAAAAAAGAAAAAAAGAGGAAAAAAATGAGTTCACAAAAGTCACAAATTTCCATGACACAACAGATATATATCTGTGATTCTTAAGAAGGAATAAATAAATAAATAAATGACACTGAAAGCATACTTTTTGTTCTGGACAAAAAAAAATATCCACAACTATTCACAGGTTACCTGTTACAACATATGGGGAAAGTCAAACAAATATCTTAGTTTAAAAAAAAACACTGTAAAAAAAGAAATATTCAAAATTGGTCCATTGATTCTTAAGTAAATGTTTTTATCGTGGGAATTCTACTTGTATTGGTATCAAATATCCAAAATGATATTAGGAATCTGTACAAAAAAATAGAGGTATTGCAATCTGAGGTGTTCTAGTCCTTGGAATGAAAATTCTTCATTTGTCTGGATTTCTTAGCAAAATTTAATTCATCGCCACATGCAGCTTCACCAGTTATTGTCATTTATATACTCACTAAAATCATCATCATTTGCATTATTATTTCATGAGAAAAAGGTTTCTCAAAGAGCAATTACGGTTTGTGTCGGTAGCAAAAAATACCTGATTCGGTCAAGTCTGAACTTTCAAAAACTGACATTTTATGTCAGCGCTCCACACAGTATTGTAGCAATTTGATTTATCCGATCAGGGAACATTCTGGGGGCAAAATAGATCAGATATCTTTAGTGGAATAGTTATGTAGCTTGAGAGGGAGTTAACACAGATTCATGCTTAGTTTTGGAGGTACTTGTGACATTGGGGAAGATAATCTATTAGGAAGTCTTCAGACTGTCCATAAGGAAATTGCCTCTTGGCTTCTACAAAACTTTGTTGCACCACAATTGAGTGTCTAGTCGGTATCTGAAAGTTTACTATTTATAAAGTTTTGAAAAAATGGAATAGCCTGTCACTTGCTTCTTCTTAAACCATTGAGCTGAGAATGACTTCAACAAACTCCTGCTTTCTAGTGCAGACATTTTAACCACATGCGGTGGATTTGAATCTGTATGAAATTATATCATTTGAATCTGTAAAATCATTTCAATCATTATCTATGATATACTGAGAAGTAGTAGCAATTATTGCAAAACCACATAGTACAGGAATACCATCTTACATAATACATGTGTACCACCTTTGACAGAAAAAATAGAATGCTGATAATATGGTTTGTTTTTGTTTCTATAAAAATTATAGATAGATATGTGGTTGTCTACTTTGACAAACCTGGAAATTGTTATCGAAGGCAGTGATTGATTCCAGCTTGAAAATATCAGGAACAATTGTACTCTTAACCTTAAACATTTTGATAGAAAACTTTGATTTTTTATCTGATTTTTTATCCGATATACATAAACAAACATAGATTTCAACAACCCTGATTTAAACAGTGATCACTTTTAATGATACTGGAAAATATGATTTGATTCTTGCATCAGTTCAACACAAACGAGCATTTGCTCAACAATCAATATAAATGCCACATTCTGGGTGTTGTTTTTTTTGATCCTTGTTTTACGAACTAAAATTTGTCACGATATCCTTCTCCTTTTGGGGTTTGGAAAATAAAATACACAGAGAGACACCATCTAGCAGAATGACAAAAAAAAAATCATAATTGTAATTCCAGAGTACTGATAAAAAATTTCAATAAAAATTGACAGCAACAAAGGTAGTGATAAAATGGTTAAAATCAAGGTTTAAAATAATTAAATACCACTTAATGATCAATAGAATCAGATCAGCACAGGAGAAGGTTGCATTTTCTCTTCAAGAAAGGAACCCGAAACAGCAACAACAACAAAACCCACCAAAAACCAATACAAATTAAAATCTGATGTTCTTAATCATATCATCTCCACAAAAAAAGAAGATCAACTTTATACACATGATAAAAAAAAAAAATGGAGAAATAAGGCGATTGAGTTTTCTCGCGTCTTCATAAATTAATATATAGAATATAAACATGCTTATTAACTTACATATATATCATCTCAACAAAACAATCAATGTACACTGTACATTATTTACAGCTGCTTTTGGCTAAGGGTCCTCTTGTTTGCGCTCAGCATTGCAGGGTCATGTGACAGCCTATCAGGTGATCCAGCGTGCCGGCTACGGGTCACTGCACTTTTGACTTCATGGAGGAGGGGCCTACCAATTTTTTTTTTGTTTTTTTTGTTTTTTGTTTTTTAGTACAAATCTCTGGCTGCTACCTTGCACATCGAAAATGATACAAACAAGGAGGGAGTGCGGATCTAGAGGAGGTCCCTGTTGACCACATCGCGCCGGGCCAAATTCCGGTGCCCATGACCGCCATACAGGGGTTAATTTTATCAACAATGCGTCATTTTCAAAACTCGCTGACATTCGGGAACAATAGACATCTGTGGAATAAAAAAACAATAAGTGGAAAAATATGCGTACAAGTGAGTCAACCCTGGCACAATTCGGACGTCGGTGCGGCTTTTTGTCAAGGGATCTGCCCGAAAAAAAAAGGGCTCATTGTGCATTGTCAACGGAGCGTAGCGTGATTGTGTGCGCGTGCGCCCTGCAGAATTGCAGACAATGGCTGAACATAATGACCCCCCCCCCTCAAAAAAAAGAAGAGTTTAGCATTTCCCTTAACGTGGCCCCAAGTGCAGTGTAAGTAGCTGAGTAACTGTCTGATTGTTGGAGTAATCACATCAGAACTGACCTGGACTTGTACACAGGCTCATCTGTGTACCTCTGCCCCCCCCCCCCCCACCACCACCACCATCACCACCATTCATGTCCTTTTTCAAAGCGACATACGTTTTCCGACAAAATAGTCTTGTGTGCGCAACCCTCCTGAATTCAGAACACCTTCTGCCCTGTGCACGAGATGATGATCACTGACGACTTGACTGATTGAGTAGAGGGTCTCTCTAACCGACTCTGTACCGTAGTCGGTGCTCGATGGGACCAGCCTTAGGTCCACCCTCGTACGACGTGCTTGGCTGCTTCCGTCAAAATCCAAAAAGGTTCCTCTCTCAAAGGTGTTTTCCGTGACTGGGAGGGTGGGGAGAAAGAGTCGTGGTTTCAGCATGTCTGCGCACTCATGCAGTGCTTCTGCCGGCTCTAAATCCTGTGCGTGGGCGCGTGGCCTCAGCAATGCGATTCCGGCTCCATCTAACTCTTCCGTTTTCCCACGGCTGGCCCTCCCAACCATCACACCGATGGCTTCTGGACGGGCATTATTTCTCTTCGGCAGACATCACCTTTCAGCATTTCTCTCTATCCTCCTTGTTCCTCTCTCTCTCTCTCGCCTTCTCCTCCCTTACTGCTCAGCATGTCGTCCTCTGCTCGCCAACACTGCTGACCCGCTGAAGTCTTCAGAAACATCAGCGGTGACAGTCTCTCACTCTAGTATCGGCATCTCTGGCTCTCTCTATCTCTTCCTCCTCCTTCCTCCAGTGGTAGAAGGTGCACGCGTGCACACTGAAGAAGCAACTAGAAATGGGCTAGCACACTGTTAGCCCGACTAGGGAGGCGTTCTTCTTAGTTCTGTTGTGCATTTCCAGTCTGTTGCGCTGGGCCTCCTGTGTCTGAGCCTTGTACAGGTCCACCACCGTGCAGTTATTTCCCTGGGCGGCCGGAAAGTGCCCGGCTACTGCGGGCGGCGGCGGCGGGCCGCACTCGGGCTCCGGCTCGGGGACCAGCGCCACCCGCACCTGGGGGTCATCGTCGGCCAGCAGGGCATCCTTGGCCATGGCCCAGGCCCGGTTGTCCCGGCGCTCGGCATTGGTGACCGGCCGCAGGTTGGTGCGCAGGTCCGGGGCGTTGCCTAGCGGCGGCGGCATCGATCCTGCTGCTGCTGCTGCTGCAACCGACTGGTTGGGCCGGCCGGAGACCAGGGAAGAGCTTCGCGCCCCCGGCGTTGGCGGCAGCCGCGGCGAGCTCTCGGGGTCGTGCCGGCGGCTGCAGTGGAAGCGAGACCAGAGGAGGAGTCCGCCCAGCAGGACGATGAGGGCGATGCCTGAGAGGCATCCCAGGAGCCACATGACGCCGGCACCTAACGGACGCAAACAACGAAAGAAAAAAAAACAAAAAAAAAAACGATTGATCACTCCCCACAATGACAGCAGATTAAAGGATGCGATTATAACAGAGGCCATTCATGAAATGAAGCTTTAGGCTTTGGTCATAATTCCTCTCACCCCGTTTTAATGTGACACAGGCATCTAGAATCAAGTATTGGGCCCCAGTTTCTGGGTGAAGACTCTCTACTTAACAAGCCAGCAAACCTACAATTTCGGCGATCAACCACATCCAGGTTTTTTTTCTTCAGGTTTTGTCAGGCAGAGACAAAACCTGAGCCCCAGCCCGCGCCCAGCAGCCGATTTCAAGACAAGTTGCGTAAGTCACGCAACGTACAAACGTTGCATAAGTCTTGCGCCACAATGGCTCTTTTGTGCACTTTGTAGAAAAAAGGCAGCAAAATGTTGCATAAGTTACGCAACAAAATGTTGCGTACGCAACATTTGAAGTTTCGTGAAATCGGTTGCTGGTTCGTATAGGGCCATAGAGCCTGGGCTCGCTCGCTTTCATGGAGCCACTGAAGCGCCAAATTTTGCCGAAGTATGAAGAAGCCTTGCCCAATCAAAATCAGGTTGCCAGCCAAGGTACCGCTTGTATCCTAACTTAGCTAGACACCCAGTCGAACGTAATAAGTACCAAATGACATTAGCAATCTGGTTATGATCAAGGTTCAATTTCTGTCACAAGTTGAATTTATAAACAAGAGAAATTACTCTGACAAAGCCAGTTGGAATCCTGAAGAAACAGAAATTTAATTTTGACTGTCCGTGCAGCTTGAACGTAACGGCGTTCGAGCGTCAGTCTGTGATTGAGGTGGGTTTTAATCCCCAATTGTTATCCTGGGGTTGTGACGATTTCCATGCCGGTTTTCACACTTACTACGGAATTGGGCCCTGATTTCAGCATAGAAGAGGAGCCCTATTTGTATAGAGCTGCTTAAAAATAAACCAAGAAATAAAAAAATAAAAAAAAATAAAAAAACAACGTTGGGTGGAACAGCCGATTATGCACAAAGGCATGGCGCGAATTAACATTATGAACATCTAAACCGTGAAAAAGGGGTGAAAATGTCATTTCGCCGTGAAACTAAAAAGTCACTGTGATTTCACAGTATATTTTACAGTGACTTTATCGTGAAAATAATCGCCTCTCTGACCTGATGATGGCATCTTCAGGTCACTAAAAAGTGACCGTGACAAAAAACATGAATATCTAGGGAGGCAATTGCTCCAGCCTTGAGAGATGGCTAATTCAATTACCAGTAGGGACCACCAGCCCCCATAGAGGTACTGTATGGTGTCCTTGTAACTGTCACTCCCAGATACTTCTAAATTGCCTCTAGCCATTAACCACCAGGTATGTGGCCTTGGAGACCACTGGTGAAAACACCGTGAACATGACTTGGCTAACGGTGTGCCATGAAATAGGGGTGAAAACACGTTGAATTTTCTTTTCACTGCTAAATGACATTTTCACCCCATTTTTATGGTTTAGATGTTCATAGTGTAACGGCCTTTTTTAATGTTGGCAGAGCGAGTCACATTTTACGTACCCTTTTCGTCGGAGCCCTGCGGGGAGTTGTTGGTGTGTCTGCTGATGGTTGTGATGGCCAGTGTCAGGGAGCTGCTCCAGCTGGGCTGGCTGAGATGAGTCACCAGACTGTCCACTATCTCCTCGGCAAGGCCGCCGCTGCCGGACCCGGCCTCCACCCACTGGACACACCGAGGAAGACACAATACACAATGCAACTGACCGTTGACTTTCAACACTTCCACTCGCTAAAGCCTGAGGATTCCTGGCACGCATTATTCGGTCACGGCACGACGCTGAGCCTGTGGGAACGAGGGATGCCAAAGGGGGGCCTGCAGCAACCCCAACTTTTACGATGGGGGTGATGGAATATGCTACAGCACACCCTGTCTTTTTAAACAGACATTAAAGCAAATCTCAAAATTTAGTGGGCCTGACATTTCGATCCTAGCAGGACCTTTCTCAAAGGCAGCGTGACAAGGACAAAACAGATACATGTACATGAAGGAGGGGGGAAGAGAGTGAATAGGACATGGATGAGAAACAAAGGACAAAGAGTAAAGCTGGTAGGGAGAGATCAAGGAGAAGGGCAAGGAGTAGGGTAGGGATTAGTGAGAAGAGGGGGAAAGATCAAAGAGAGAAGTGTGGAGGAGTGAACACAAAAGAAGGATTATCAGAAAGCTGCATAATGTTAGTCATTTAATACCCTCCTGGATGTTGAAACCATGTGGTTGAAAAGTCCGAAGACACTTCATCCACATTTTCTCACGGCTAAGACGGACAGCATTACTACAGTGACCAAGGGATTCTATGCCCAGTTCACTCATATCTGATATCGAATGATCAGGGAGATTGAAGTGATACCCAACACGAGAATGCCATGAGAATCCGGCACCAGCTGACAAAAATGAGTTCAAGCGGCGCCAGGACTGAGATTTCTCGGGCTAATGGTGCAACGGTTTGCTGCCCTCTTTGGTTCAGGCATTGTCATGTTTATACTGTGCAAAATGAAACTACATGTACCGGCTAACACAGCGGAATCACTTCCAGGCTGGTTTCTGCTGTTGCTGTGCAATGATGACAGCGTAATAAATGCAGCAGTGAGAGTGTAAACCAATTGGTGCTATACAGGAAGGTTTGCGGTGACACCATGTATCAGGTCTCTTAAAGTGGTAACTCGACGTTTCGACCAGTATGCTCTGGCCTTCATCAGGAGCATACTGGTCGAAACGTCGAGTTACCACTCAGGTTCTTTTCAGAACCAAACCTCTTCCTTTAAGAGACCCGATACATGGTGACACCACAAACCTTCCTATATTGATTCATCCACCATGCAAAGCCTTAAGTCTTATCAATTGGTGCTAGGATATCTGACTTCGGTGCACCAGTGGTGCTACCATGCATTGGGCACCCTGAATTTTAGAGCTCTGACTGTGTTGCTATGCGGCAGACCCTACAAATCCAGGCACCACTAAATGTCCAAGTTTTAAACAAAGACACACAGATGTCCAGTGGCGGAAGTTGCACTCGCTTGTACACGCAGCGCACTCTTATTGATTTATTTCGAAGGCATTGATTGTTCCCGATTGATTTAGCGAGTTTCGAAAATGGCGCATTATTAAAAGAGATCCCCTCTTTGGTGGTCATTGCAACTGAAAACTGAGCAGGTGTGAAGTGGTGGCTATGGTGCAGTTATTTGGTGGGTTTTTTGGTGGCAATTCTGTTATGATGGTTCATTTCTAGCAATGTGTTATACATTTGGTGGGTCCCGGTTCAGCCTCTTCCTTGGAACCTCCATCTCACCGGTGCTCTGTGGTCACACCGGTCCTTTTCAACAGATATTGTCATGGACGGTGCTCCAATGGCATTTCTGCCTTGGTTCCCCCAAGATCGTCCCAATGCTAGAAGCACGCGCTTCTCTTCACGTATGCACCCATATGCAGTCATGGCACCTAGAGCCACTACTATGCGGTACTCTTCTAGCTCCTTCCCTTGCACTGCTGCACTGTGCAACAATCATGGACTCTGTCCCAAAACCCGGCTAAGGCTCAGGCTCCGGCTTTGTCTCCAAACTCTGTCATCTGTTTTAAAGTGTAAGACACGTGAATGGGAGGCATTCGACTCCGATTTTGAAGATGACAAGATTGGAACAGACGTCCCAAGCTTCAACTTCAAACAAAGAACCCGAACCGGTGTTCTCAGATTTTGGGACAGCAGAGACAAAGCGTATAAGCCGGAGACTGAGCCTGTGAGGGACAGAGGATTCGCCTGCTCTTGGCTCTGAGCTCACCAGCGACACGTAGACGTCGTAGTTGTCAGGATGCTCGGCTGTAGTGGCCGCACTACACAGCAGTCTGACGGCGTGTAGGCGGATCTGCACCTGCAGGCCGGCAATCTGCCGCAGGTCTCGGCACACGTGCTCCACGGAGACTCCCTGGGAGTGAGAGAAAGTCGTGTTACAACCAGAGCAAGAGCTACACCTCCTAGGATCACCGCTACAGACGTGGACTTGATGCTGCCCAGAGACGCTTCTGTGCATGGCTTCCTACAGGCGTAGCGAGCTACAGAGAATCAAAGCAAAGGCAAGATTGAAGAACACGTAACGCACATGTAGAGAGACAGAGGGACAGAGGGAAAGAGGCAGAGACGGACAGGCAGAGATACAGAGAGACAGAGAGGCAGTAAGGCAGAGAGGCAGTGAGGCAGAGGCACAGAGAGGCAGAGGCACAGAGAGGCAGAGAGGCAGTGAGGCAGAGGCACAGAGAGGCAGAGGCACAGAGAGGCAGAGAGGCAGTGAGGCAGAGGCACAGAGAGGCAGAGGCACAGAGAGGCAGAGAGGCAGTGAGGCAGAGAGGCAGTGAGGCAGAGGCACAGAGAGGCAGAGGCACAGAGAGGCAGAGAGGCAGTGAGGCAGAGAGGCAGTGAGGCAGAGGCACAGAGAGGCAGAGGCACAGAGAGACAGAGAGGCAGTAAGGCAGAGAGGCAGTGAGGCAGAGGCACAGAGAGGCAGAGGCACAGAGAGGCAGAGGCACAGAGAGGCAGAGAGGCAGTGAGGCAGAGAGGCAGTGAGGCAGAGGCACAGAGAGGCAGAGGCACAGAGAGGCAGAGGCACAGAGAGGCAGAGAGGCAGTGAGGCAGAGGCACAGAGAGACAGAGAGGCAGAGGCACAGAGAGGCAGAGAGGCAGTGAGGCAGAGGCACAGAGAGACAGAGAGGCAGAGGCACAGAGAGGCAGAGAGGCAGTGAGGCAGAGGCACAGAGAGACAGAGAGGCAGAGGCACAGAGAGGCAGAGAGGCAGTGAGGCAGAGGCACAGAGAGACAGAGAGGCAGAGGCACAGAGAGGCAGAGAGGCAGTGAGGCAGAGGCACAGAGAGACAGAGAGGCAGAGGCACAGAGAGGCAGAGAGGCAGTGAGGCAGAGGCACAGAGAGACAGAGAGACAGAGGCACAGAGAGGCAGAGAGGCAGTGAGGCAGAGGCACAGAGAGACAGAGAGGCAGAGGCACAGAGAGGCAGAGAGGCAGTGTGGCAGAGGCACAGAGAGACAGAGAGACAGAGAGGCTGAGAAACAGAGAGACAGAGAGGCAGAGAGGCAAGCCTCCACACAGAGTCAGAGAGAAATCGTCCAGACCAGATTGCCTGGAGGGATAGGAGGGATAGCCAGACCAGATTGCCTGGAGGGATAAGAGGGATAGCCAGACCAGATTGCCTGGAGGGATAGGAGGGATAGCCAGACCAGATTGCATGGAGGGATAGGAGGGATAGCCAGACCAGATTGTCTGGAGGGATAGGAGGGATAGCCAGACCAGATTGCCTGGAGGGATAGGAGGGATAGCCAGACCAGATTGCCTGGAGGGATAGGAGGGATAGCCAGACCAGATTGCCTGGAGGGAAAGGAGGGATAGCCAGACCAGATTGCCTGGAGGGATAGGAGGGATAGCCAGACCAGATTGCCTGGAGGGATAGGAGGGATAGCCAGACCAGATTGCCCGGAGGGGTAGGAGGAGATGGCCGGATACTTACGGCGGGCAGCTTGGCCGTCTGGAAGGTCAGGGTGAAGCTGGCGCAGCTGTCGTCTCCCTGGGAGGCCCCACAGACGGTGCTCGGCCCCCCCTCCTCCCCGGGGCGACTGGGCTCCGTGGTGCCCTCACCGGCGCCCGGCAGGCACAGGCCCCAGGGCGGGCAGGGCGGGGTCAGGCAGTGGCTGTCGGCCAGCGTCCGGCAGACGTGGTGCTCGGGGCAGGCCGGCTGGTCCCTCGTCCGGTTGGCGCCCGCCTCCACGCTGCAGGTCTGCGGACCACACCACACCTGCACAAATAATGTGACAACCCTTAAGTTTGGGGTTTTTCTGTTTTGGTGTCGGCGGTTGCAAAGGATAACAATTTAATGAATGCAGCAGTGATAATGTAAACAATTGGTGACGGGACCTCCGAATTCGGCGGGCCAGTGGTGTTGCCATGCTCCGAACCAACTATCTTTGCTGCAGTGGGGTCGCCAGACAGAGGCAATTTCGGCGACTAACTGTCGCATACCTCCAGGGATCAGAAAGCCATTTTCATTCAGATGTGAACAATTGAGTGCAGTTCAACAATTCTGAATCCAGCAAAAGGCAGACAGTGAAGTCCAAGCACCGATATTGGGTGTAAATCCAGAATTGAACATGAATACTGACCAATAAATATCCAAAATTAGGAGGGCTAGACATTTTGATCTTAGAAGGACCTTTCTATGCCTGTGAGAAAGGTCCTGCTAGGATCAAAAACGTCATTCCCTCCTTAATTTTGGTATCTGCATTTCAGTCAGTAAGCAGGTTTTGTGCGTAATACAGTGGAACGTCGCTATATCAAATGCCAATATACCAAACATTCGGCTATAACGAACATGCCCTTTGGCTCCCGATTTTTGTGTACAAACGCTATCCTGAACAATTTTCATGGATCCCATGATGTTCGTTATAGCGACGTTCCACTGTACTCAAAATAAATGCCCCACAATAAATAGATTGTTTGCAGTTTTCCCACAATGAGGACATTTCTTGAGGCTACAAGGAGGTTCCGTACTCGGTACGTTTGAGTTGTGGCTTTTGGCTAAAGACTACCACCTCCACCTCTTCCCTGCCCTCCGCAAACCGTGCCGGCACTGACCTTACTGCACTGGGCGGTCCCCTGCTCACACTGGCAACTGTTGCAGTCTTCCATCCAGGTCTGCCCCTGGCTGTAGACGCGCCGGTCCACCACACAGGTGGGCACCATGCCAGTCACTAGACCGGAGACGGAGGGGGGGGGGAGTGAGGAAGACAAAGGTCATTAGCGTTGGGGCTGCTGCTAAGCGTTGCTGGCAGTTGGAATCAAGAAGGGCCCAATCTCATAGAGCTGCTTAAAGCCCCTACACAACATTGGTCGAGGTCAAAGAATAGCATCCATACATTGTCTGATCCAACATATGCATGAAATAGCACACCAAAATTTCAGCTTAATCCGCCAACCGAGTCTTGAGAAAATCGTGAAAACCGCTTCATTTGTTTCGCGAAAATGTAGCATTCAACTCCGTACTGTTCCAAAAAATAGTTTAGATCTCGGTGAGACTTTTACTCTTTTCTCCCAAAATACAGCATTTTAGGTAGAAATATTTCAGTGCGAGGTTTCTACTATAACCATCTTCAAACTGTATAAGTTTCAGGTAAATCAGGTAAATTTGTTTTTTTATCTTACCAATGTTGTGTAGGGGCTTTAAGCATGAAAATCTGGTTAGTGGTAACGTCTCCCTTGTGTACACAAAGGAAAGGTCCTGCTAGGTCCTGCTAGGATCGAAACGTCAGGCCCACTAAATTTAAGATTTACATTTTGGTAATTTTAGTCAGTAAGCAGTTTGCAACATTTTTGTATATGACCTCAGGAAACGAAAGTCTTAGTTTGGCTTGGCAAGGTGATTAACATACCAGTGCTCCTACCACCTGAGCTATCCAGCCCTTAGATGGTGGCCTTCCCAATTCATGGTAATTAGTATGGTGTTGTTCGGTTTTTTTGTTTTGTTTTGTTTTGGGTTTTTTTGGGGGGGAGCAACTTTGCCTGTACCTGTTGAGCAGGATGGGCCATTTCTTCCTGGGGGGCAGACACAGGCATAGGAGCCAATACCATCCACACAGGTGCTGCCATAGGAGCAGGGATTAGAGGCACACTCGTTCAGGTCTGTGAGGAGAAGAAGGGAGGGGAAAGCAGGCGCTCATCAGCTGGGAGGCGGGCTATAACGCGGCAGGGCTGAGTTTGGAGTCCGGGCAGTGCAGGGCTCAACCTTAGCACTAGCCCGATGGTCATTGTCTAGTAAAAACAGATGCGGGCTAGTAAAATTACCCACTTTGCTAGCCCGGTGGACTAGTCAAAAGTAGGCAGCGGTGTGGAGGCAAAAAACAATGCGGGCGGGGATGAGAAAGTAGAAACTAATAATTTATTTCACTTGGCCTAATAACCGTGTGTTAAATTCAATATTAATTATACAGGGCTAGTAAAACTTGCTACGTGCTTGCAAAAAACTCAGTTTACTAGCCCGGTGGGCTAGTTAAAAAAAAACCTTAAGTGCGAGACTTGCAGTGGCTGGGTGGGAGTTGCGTAGGGCGAAATCAGTGTGTCCCCCTGCATAGCAATATATATATTATTGACGTTACTCGGGCCGAACTCGGCTCGAGACGTTGTGACCACGGGTTTTTACAATGTTAGAAATTCTCTTTTGCCATCCAGCCCTATCCTGGGCAGCACGAACTGCCTGGTCGTGTTGGAGGCCGATGGCGTTGAGGTCGTCTGTGATCTGTGATATGTAGGTGCAGCGCAGGCTTCCACCCTGCCGAAAGGGTTCTGATGGTTGGTTGAGTGGGTTCAGGAAGACAGCGAGAGGCACCTCTGGTCTCCGTAGTGCATGGCCAACTAAGTTGCATAGCAAATGGCGAGGTGGCCCACCTCACTACTCTGATAGACCACCTCAGGTATTTGTCACCCCAAAATGCCACCTCAGGGCTCAGAATCAGGCCAGAAAAAAGAACACAAGGTAAGAGCATGTAGTTGTGGTGACTGTAACCCTCATCCTCTCGGCAGTCGAAGACTTTTTAGTGCTCATGTACAAAGTGATGCAGAAAGGATTTTGCAACAGGCGCAGATGACAGTGCTTTGTATACATGCATCCCCTATTAAATACATCTAGCAAATCATGCCACTTAGGATTCACACAAAGCCAGGTGAAATCCCCGCGTTAGAGTTTGGACTTTGGAGGCTTCAGTGTGGGCAGGGGTTGGATGAGGGTGATGGTTCTCATGGAGGTTGGGGGGGCTGGGTGGGGGAGGTATGGGATGGTGGGTGTGGGCTGGGCGGTGGTTGGATTGAAGCTGGGTGTGGGCTGGGTTAAGGGTTGGAAAGAAGCCGAGTTGGGTGGGGTTGGGTGGGGGTTAGACTAGGGTTGGCTGGAGGCTGGGTGGGGGCTGAAGGGAACAGGGTAGAGGTAGGATGGGGACTTTGGTGGGGGGGGGCATGGGTGGGGGCTGGCTAGGAGTTGGATGGGCATCAGGTGGAGGTTGGGACAGAGTTGGGTAGGGGTTCGGTGAATGAGGGTTGGATGCGGGTTGGTTGGGGTTTCGGTGTGGGGTTAAATGGGAGCTGGGGGTTTGGTGGGATACCACGAGGGGCTTAATAGGGGATAGTTTGGGTTGTATGGGGGGGACTGGATACGGAGTGGGTGGGATTTGCATGGGGATGAACTGGGGTTATGCAGGGTTGTGTGGGGGGTTTCCAATGGGTCAGGAGGGGGAAGTTAACAGCGTGGTGGGATTGCTTTTTTTGGGGGGGAGGGGGGGGGGGGGTGTTCAATGAACCCGGAGGTGTTGGGGCGAGGGTTGGGCAGGAATGTGGGAGGGCTGTTTTTTTTTGGCTGGTTAGGGTTGCTCCGGCCGATCACTTACTGATGCGGCAGTCAGGCCCAGCAAAGCCGTGCGCACACTGGCACAGGAACCAGTTGATACCGTCCACACAGTGGCCGCCATTGTAGCAGGGATTCTGCCTGCAGTCGTCCACATCTGAGCAGAGAACACAACCACGATACCATTACAAATCACAACCAACACACTCACACACTCACCCACTCACTCACCATACCATTACAAATCACAACCGGGCTGTTCTGACAATTTGTTTTTTTTAACTAAAGGCCGAATAGTCCTATTAGGAAAAAAATATTCGGCCCTCCATATTTTCTGAGATTTGCAACCGGGTCATTTAAATTCAGTAAGCAGAAATCTACTGAATTTCAATTTGAAAAATTGGCAAAGAAAACGTTGACTGGACTGGGACTGGAACCCGACACCTCTGGATTAACGTACCGGCACTCTTCCCATCTGAGCTATCCAGCCCTTAGATGGTGGCCTTCCCAAATAGTCAACTAAACTTTGCCAGGGAGGGGGCGCCAGTCAGAAGCAATTCAACCATTAACATTTTTTGTGCCAATTTTTCAAATTGTTCAAAAGTTCCCACTAAGATTTTCTTCTGTTTGTTTGACTTGATTTTATTTTGAGAATTATTTTTTTCTGGTTTGGATGGAAATTATGGTGCTTAGGGAGCACTACAAATAAATGGGGTTGGCTCTCGGTACTGGTGGCCTCTACAAATAAATGGGGTTGGCTCTCGGTACTGGTGGCCTCTACAAATAAATGGGGTTGGCTCTTGGTATTGGTGGCCGCTACAAATAAATGGGGTTGGCTCTCGGTACTGGTGGCCTCTACAAATAAATGGGGTTGGCTCCTGGTACTGGTGGCCTCTACAAATAAATGGGGTTGGCTCTTGGTATTGGTGGCCGCTACAAATAAATGGGGTTGGCTCCTGGTACTGGTGGCCTCTACAAATAAATGGGGTTGGCTCCTGGTACTGGTGGCCTCTACAAATAAATGGGGTTGGCTCTCGGTACTGGTGGCCTCTACAAATAAATGGGGTTGGCTCTCGGTACTGGTGGCCGCTACAAATAAATGGGTTGGCTCCTGGTACTGGTGGCCGCTACAAATTAATAGGGTTGGCTCTTGGTACTGGTGGCCACTACAAATAAATGGGGTTGGCTCTTGGTACTGGTGGCCACTACAAATAAATGGGGTTGGCTCTTGGTATTGGTGGCCGCTACAAATAAATGGGGTTGGCTCTTGGTACTGGTGGCCACTACAAATAAATGGGGTTGGCTCTTGGTACTGGTGGCCACTACAAATAAATGGGGTTGGCTCTTGGTACTGGTGGCCACTACAAATAAATGGGGTTGGCTCTTGGTACTGGTGGCCGCTACAAATAAATGGGGTTGGCTCTTGGTACTGGTGGCCACTACAAATAAATGGGGTTGGCTCTTGGTACTGGTGGCCTGATACCTACTTGTATCACAGAGGTGTCCTTCAAATCCCTCTCTGCAGACACAGGTGAAGGAGTCACCACTGGATATGCACGTGGCTCCATTACGGCACTGGCCGTTGGCACACTGGTCACTGGTGGCTATTCATAGGAATATGGGGACAAGGATAACAGTTACATGTACCTCCAGACGATTACCCAGACTCGATGGGAACATTATTAAAGGGATTTGGAAGCTTACCTTAGTCACAGAGGGGTTTTTTCTTACAGAGGACGTTCAAACTGAAAGCTTGAAGGTACTCTTTGAACAGTTTCTTGGTGAAATTGTTGGGAAATTATGTCACGAGTGACAAGTAAAATTTCAAAAGTAAGAGGGCCTGATCCTACTCCTAGTCAGTGAGCAGTATGCAGCAGTTGTCTGTAATAATCTGTAATAATATGCAAAAAAAAAATAATTGCAAACTGCTTCCTGACTCAAATGACCAAAATGTGAACGTCCAAAATTAGGAGGGTCTGACGTTCTTGATCCTAGCAGGACATTTCTCTCACTCGGCCTTTGAGAGAGGTCCTGCTAGGATCGAAACGTCAGACCCACTAAATTTTGAGATTTTGGTTATTTTAGTCAGTAAGCAGCTTGCAACGTTTTTGTATATCTCTTTCACAAAATTGAAAAGTTCCCAGTCATTTTTTTTTTCTTTACTTGTTGGAGAAAGAAGACGACGATGAAGAAATCACTCAGTATCAATTGACATCATTGACCTATTTATACTGGTGCTATAGATGCAGAGATCCCAAACGTTCTGTGACACTTGGACACAATGGGTGCCTCATCTTCAGATAATCCCCGGATAATCCCCCCCCTTTAAGGGGGCCGATCTGTTTAATAACCAACTTATCTATTTAATAGCCAACTAGCTGCCATGCTCCTGGTCTGAATAAAAAAATAACACCTCTTAAAGCTTCTTCAAAAAGGAGAAAGGGCGGCATTTGATAGGCAAGAGAGGGCGAGGTGTGGCCCATTGTTCTGTACAGGGGCGACTTATATTGAGAAAAAAAAAAAGCCAATTTCACTGGGAGGTGCAGTTTGATACAGGAGGGCTTATTCAATTGGAGTAAACAGAATTTGGGGGACGAAGGAAGGCTGGGGATAATGCCAGATATCTGGCCACCATTGAGCCCTGTGGGAAAGTAGCAGGCATTGTGCGTGGGATGCTCAGCTGGCACTTTCAAGCTTAAAGGCACATGCGCTCGCAGTCAACAGCTTCTGGTGGTCTCCAAACATTCGGGAGGGATAGACGTTGCGATCCTCGCAGGACCTTTCCCCTGAGCTGAGATAGGCCCTGCGTGGATAGAAAAGTCAACCCTAAAAATGTTGAGTTTTACTTCTTTTTCTGGTCACTTTAGTCAGTGAACGGTTTGCAGCATTTGTGAATCAGTCTGCTTGTCTCGGAATTCAATTGTCATTCATCTTTTTTTCTCAGAAAGGATAGCTACGATGGAAAACGTCAGGCCATCCTAATTCTTGATAAATTCAATGGCATTAGAGTTTTTATAATGGCCTCCCTTTCTGCAGACAACAGTCACTTGGGGTATCACTTTAAGCTTAAACAAATACAGGAGAAACTGACTGGGAACTTTTAAAACAATTTCGAAAAACGGCAGAGAAAACTTTGACAGGAGCGGGACTTGAACCCGAGACCTCTGGTTTTGCGTACTGCCGCTCTTACCACCAGAGCTCATGCCAGTCTGGGCTGAAAACTGTTATTCGTGCGGCTACATTGGAATTTCGCAGCACTCCTGGCTGTCTTGACAGACAGACTTTGGGGCTGACTGTGGGTAAGGAGGAGGAGAGGGGACACGGGGGAACGGGGGGGGGGGGGCTGGGTGGACACACAAAGGGTGACTCACAGAGTTGGCAGGAGTTGCCCTCCCATCCAGGGGTGCAGGCGCAGCTGAAGGAATGGCTGAGGTCGGTGCACGTGCCCCCGTTGAGGCAAGTATTGGGGTCGCACTGAGTCTCCCCTGTGAAGAGAAACCCCCACCCTACATCTTTAAGATGGCGTCTCGTGACGGAGGGAGGCCGACTGACAACTGTGACAACTGTCACGGTTGTACGTACGGGATACTTTTTGCATCGGTGGCGATTCGATAGGAGTTTGCCACAGGCCCTGCATGCCCAGTGCTTTGGAGGGAACTGAGCACACGACACTTGGGGTAGGGGCAGACCCTCATTGGACTGTCAAAACTGGTTGCAATCTTTGAATGTGCTTACATTACCAATCCTGTTTCACACTACTCTTCTTTGAATAAAGGGATCTACTTTGGACCTACATACAAGAGTGTCTACATTATCAATCCTGTTTCACATTACTGTTCTTTGAATAAAGGAATCTACTTTGGACCTGCATACAAGAGTGTGTCTACATTACCAATCCTGTTTCACACTACTGTTCTTTGAATAAAGGGATCTCATTTGGACCTACATACAAGAGTGTGTCTACATTATCAATCCTGTTTCACATTACTGTTCTTTGAATAAAGGGATCTACTTTAGACCTGCATACAAGAGTGTGTCTACATTACCAATCCTGTTTCACACTACTGTTCTTTGAATAAAGGAATCTCATTTGGACCTACATACAAGAGTGTGTCTACATTACCAATCCTGTTTCACACTACTGTTCTTTGAATAAAGGGATCTACTTTGGACCTACATACAAGAGTGTGTCTACATTACCAATCCTGTTTCACACTACTGTTCTTTGAATAAAGGGATCTACTTTGGACCTACATACAAGAGTGTGTCTACATTATCAATCCTGTTTCACACTACTGTTCTTTGAATAAAGGAATCTACTTTGGACCTACATACAAGAGTGTGTATACATTACCAATCCTGTTTCACACTACTGTTCTTTGAATAAAGGGATCTCATTTGGACCTACATACAAGAGTGTGTCTACATTACCAATCCTGTTTCACACTACTGTTCTTTTAATAAAGGGATCTACTTTGGACCTGCATACAAGAGTGTGTCTACATTATCAATCCTGTTTCACATTACTGTTCTTTGAATAAAGGGATCTCATTTGGACCTGCATACAAGAGTGTGTCTACATTATCAATCCTGTTTCACATTACTGTTCTTTGAATAAAGGGATCTCATTTGGACCTGCATACAAGAGTGTGTCTACATTATCAATCCTGTTTCACATTACTGTTCTTTGAATACAGGGATCTACATTACTTTGGACCTACATACAAGAGTGTGCCTACATTACCAATCCTGTACCCAATCCAATCATCAAGTCAAACCCAATCAAACTCCATCCAATGTATTACAACTTGTGTGCACACGACCAGCTTCATGCCCGCATCGTCCATAATTCGGATCAATGGTTTTGCCCCACGATGGGAAGCACGTTGCTATTGCTGGCTTTTTCTGCCCTAGAGGGTCAGTGGCCTTGTGGCCACTGTGTCCCTGACCCTATCTCCCTCTCCCCCCCCCCCCTCGGCCTCCCGGCACTCACGGGAGTTGCAGGTCTTGCCCTTCCATCCCTGGGGACATTGGCAGGCAAAGTCAGCGTGCAGGTCAATGCAGGTGGCGTTGTTTCGGCACGGCAAACGCTGGCACTCATTCACATCTAGAGAGTAAGTAAGTAAAAAAATAAAATATTAATCATTCTTTGAGAAAGGTCCTACTAGGATCAATACGTCAGGCCCTATTACATTTTTGAGAGGATAAGAAGAAGCAAGTTCTATAGCAGTTAATGGTTGAATGCTTCTGACTGGCCACCCCTCCCCACCCCTGGGTCAACAGGGGTCAAATAGTTGACTATTTGGGAAGGCCACCATAGTCTAGCTCAGATGGTAAGAGCTCTAGCACGCAAAACCAGAGGTTTCGGGTTCAAGTCCCGCTCCAATCAAAGTTTTATTTGCTATTTTTCAATTGGTTCGAAAGTTCCCAGTCAGGTTTTTATTTCTATTTGAAGGAGAAGAAAATGCTTGAGGTATTATTATTACCAACCCGTCATCACACCAAGAGATTGTCACCACTACACGGCACGACAATGGGAAAAACCTGCACAAGTTTTTCCATCCAAATGAGCTATTTGGGGGCTACAAAGTGGCCTTGGTTAAGATTATGAAGCAACCCCCCCAAAAAGCTGCCTCAAAAGTGATAAATGGGAAATGAGGAGAGACATGGTGGGGGGGGGGGGCCAAGTGAGGATAGAGACTCACTGTGCTGGCAAAGAAAGCCCTCCCATCCGTCCGTGCAGATACAGCTGAAGGAGGCCAGGCCGTCCACGCACACTCCGTCATTCTGACACGGCTGGCTCTCGCAATCGTTGATATCTACAGAGAGGTGCACAGAGAAGGGCCCACAGAATGGGCTGTAACCAATGGGTAACGGTTTCCCCTGATCTCACGTCCCGTCTTTAACCACTTTGCGCCGGGACCTCCGAATCCGGAGCTCCATTGGCTTGACTATGCGACGGGGCCCTCCAATTCCGGGCACCACTATTGTCCACATTCTAAACAAAGACTCTTTTCAGCTTAGAACAAAGCAATACGAATCATGACAAATAAATTTTTTGACGCAAGTTGCCACATGAATTGCAAGGTAAGCAGCAGTAATTGTGTAATTGTGGGACTTTTACTGTGGAGGATCGAGGGATACCGCGCTTCAGCTGAAAGCACACGGGGGACATTGTCTTTGCATGCCACACAGCCCAACGGTCGTCGGTCTGGCATTGGAATTCCCCCCACATTCTTTACCGTAATCTGTACGCTCGGTTGTACAGTAGCCGACCAACTCGAAGATTTGACTGCCTGGAGTGGAGGCTGGAGTCTGCGGTCAGGGATTGACAGCACCGTACACGTACACGCACACACACACACACAAGTCTGTTACGGTCCATTGACGATGCACAATGGGCCCTTTTTTGAACGGATAATCTCTTCACAAAAGCCACAATGATGTCCGAATTGTGCCAGGTTTTACTTTCTTGTACCCATAGTGTACCCTTTATTTCACATAAATATATTGTTCTATTGTTTTAGCGAGATTTGAAAATGATGCATTGTTCAAAAACCCCCGTATGGCGGTCATCGGCGTTGAAAAATCCCCCGGCGCGAAGTGGTTAATAAAAAAAAACAATCAAAAATTACAAGGTGGCCCTGAGATTTTGAGTCTGGCAGGACCTTTCTCAAAGGCAGAAATACCTTTGAAAGGCTGTGATCCTTGCATGCCCAAGAAATGACATGCGACGTCAGGGCTGAACAATTCTTATCATGCGAGGTATGTTACGTACATGTACGGCATTCAAAACTTCTCAAGTAAGAATGGGAAAATCAAGCCCTATATGAAACTGCAGCAAAAAAGAAAATGCTCATAAAGAATAGCTAGGTGAACACATCTTTTCTTTTCCAAAATCTAGGACTGATTTCTTTTTTTCAGTTTGACCGGAAAACCAGATGACTGGAACTGAACTCATGTTGTCTCAAACTAATCCTGAAGTCAATACCAACAAAACTGTTGCAAACTGCTCACTGACTGAAATGACCGGCAATACATCAATCAAAAAAGTTAGAGGGCCTGACGTTTTACATCCTAGCAGGATTTTTCTCAAAGGCAAACCAATCCTGTGAAAACGTCTTTACATGCACGTACCACAAGGACTTTGGTTGCATGACAAGACATTTTGTTTTCTTTCCTCCTTTTTAAATTTCTTTTTTCCTTTCTATCATTCCAATCAAGTTCAGCCCTGGCAACTCAAGCTGTGCTGACAACAAAAGAACCTCAATGTTAACTGGTGCATAGTTTCCGTTATTACTCAATCCATGAAATTGCTTCCCCAACAACCCCTTTCACTGTCAGACATACTTCACTGGCAGAGGTCCTAAAAAAAATACTTAAGGCCAAGTAAAAAAAAGCATATTACTTTCTCATCCCCGCCTGCATCGTGTTTTTGCCCTGCATAATTTTTTTTCTAAAACGATAAAAACTAAATTAAAAAGACAAAAGTTTGATTGTTTTTTCGCTGTTTCCAGCTGTTGAACCCTGAACGTGCACAGCCAACACCGTACTGTATTTAAAAACAACTGGAAATTATGCTACACATCTTTAGGGGGAAGAAAAATTGTTTTGAAAAAGGCCCAAAAAAAAAGGAAAAAAAAAGGGCCTGCATCGTCCCTTTTTTTTCTTCACAAGATTAGGATGAGAAACTAATAATTTGTTTTACTTGGCCAAAATGAATAACCCACCCCAAAAAGTGGGGGGGGGGGGAAATAGCTCCAGTCAACCATCCAGCGCAATGCGAGTGCCAAATGGCCATACCTAATCCCACTGGCGCGTGCCCCAAACCACAATAATGCCCGCTACAACGGGCTTCTGGGTCTAGTCAAGGCCCCCCTTACACTATTATTATGCCCTGGGCCCAAAGGCACTAACCAAACAGCTCGGTCCTTTACTTCATCAAAGACAATACACACACCTGTTCTAATTCCCACATTAATCCTTCCAGAGGAAAACAACCAAACAAAAGTAGGATAACAAAACAAAACAAAAAACCCGCACAAAAAACATTGGATAGACAAACACAAGTGTGGGTCTATCCTGTATGGTCTATGGAGGAGTGCTTGGTGTGATGTAGGATATATTAATTACATAAGGCTAGTTTATGTCTTGTGTAAGGGTTAGGTAGGGGTGGGGGGTGGGGGTTAATGGTTGGGGGAGGGGGAGAAGGGGGGTGTCTCCTGGCATTTCTTTGCCGACCACAATTTCTGACCTTTGGCTGACCCTGGCACGTGCCGGCACGTGCACACTTCAATTAATCATTGATTGTCAAAAAAAGAAACTGACTGGGCCATCTGATGTCACGTTGTTACTGCGCCACACTGGCCCAAGTCAGTATTAGGCAGATTATTGTAGTAACTGGTATCTTATTATAGTCCCTCCCCAACACCTTTATTGCAACATTCATTTCTGGTGGAAAATAAAACCCCAATTACAAACATTTTAAGCCACCAAGATCTGTGTGGATTTCCTTTATCAAACATGTCAATGGATAGATATATGGATAGATGGATAGAAATGTAATGTTTGATTAATTTCTGAATTTATTTTCCGTTTAGCCTTTTTTTTTTATAACTGGCAAGAGGTTCTGGTCGGAGATGCTGCAAGACAAATCCCAGCCAAAAACTTCTCACATACAGACGTAGAGAAGGCACAAATCAAAACACTGGGCCCTCTAAAAATTCTGAAAAACAGACTCGGTTTGAGGGTACCACCAAAACGGAGCACTCTGCAATGTGATGCCTTTCAAGTTGAGTTTGTTTGGTTTTGGGTTGGTATTTTTAGAAGGTGTGGTAGGCTAAAGCCGTGTCTGCAATCTGCACTGGACTTTCTTTCTTTTTTGGGGGAAAGGTATCACCAAGATGATCATGGTACAACGAAATATGGTCAAACGTAACCACTGTCTGCAATTGGACTTTCGACGCAGGACATTTTTTACAGTGGTAGAAGTAACCGAGCTGGCAGTATAATGACTCAAAACGCTGCAATGCTCATGTGTGGTGGCCAGTGAAGCATGATCTCGCTCCCAAGGCCGGATGCAGGGCTGGATATATTGCTATCCCGTGTGCCGCTTTTACCGACTTGCTCTGCATGCGCTGTCCGCACTGGACTTATTGTCTTGGGGGAAAGGTGACCAGGTAACTGTTCCAGGGCAGACGTTGGCCGGTAGAAGTACGGTAACCGCTGGACTCGAGAAAAGTATTCCTGTGAGAAAAATGTCCCAGGCTGTCCGCACTGGACTAAAAATGTTGAAAGGTTTGACCAAAAAAAAAGGCTTTAGAAACAACTATGTAGGCATGTTGAAGACGGACAGTGGTCTGGACAACACTAATGACCTAAAATCTGGCGCCAATTTCATAAAGCTGCTTAGGCAGCAACATTTGCTTCAGCAGAAAAAGACAAGATTCGTAGTTAGTTTGCCAATCAAAAACTCACTTTGTTTCATGCTATGTAAAGAAATGTGGAATACAAGTCAAAAGCAATACCACAATGTGGTTTTAGTTTCACGCTTAGCAGATGTTCGCGCTTAAGCGGCTCTGTGAAAATGGGGCCTGCAGTGCTGGGCAGGCTAGTATGCACATCCATGCAGCTTAAGAGAGCGTTGGTCAGAATGCTGCTCCAAATGTTTACTAATGAGCAGTAGCACTTGTACAAAACTTGCAGTCATTCATGGTCATTTAAGAGCCATTAAAATCTGAAGCTACGAGAATAACAAGCCGAAGCAGTTGTCAAAGGTTGTCAAAGCCCGCAAATCGCCTTGCCGAGAAGCTCAGACATTTCAACTCTGATCAAACTGCTTAAATTCCAAATGAACAGTTACGATCGTAGCACAGAGACCACAAATGCCACCACTGACTGGTGCCAGTCTCCGTTTATAGACGGAAATGGAAACGAGCCATTGTTGACCCAGTTTCTCCCGGATCGGTCATGCAGGTGGGGAGAACTTCAAACTTGATACCGGATGTTTCAGAGAGCCAAGTTCACAATGGACTCCTGTTCTGTTGAATCAACTGGCCAAACACTTCGGGGTTCAAATATTCAGAACCCCAGCCCCACTGAACAAACATGCCACTGTTCCTCACTTTCTGAGCCCAACGGAAAAACGATGCACCATTGATGTGCTGTGAACTGAGTCTGCATCGACTCGCAAATGCTATAATCGGAAGAGCCAATCACAACTGAAGATTGGTTTGGTTTGCCTAATTCAGGTTTGAAAACCCCCGTCTGATCCTGGAAAGGAAGCCAACAAACTACTACCTCATGAAATAAGTTGACAGGAGAGAAACTTTCCCTCATTTTATGCTACATTAGAAGCAAGGTTTAGCAGAGAACCGTAAACGATTCCACTGTTATACCTCGGCTGCTGGCAGTACATGTATAGTGTAATTCACCAACCTAGGACTGGAGGAACAGGCTTTTGAGTCACAATATTTTCACATGTGTTCCTCCTGGCCATCTTAGATTGGATTGTTCTTACTCTGCTTGTTTACTCCTTCCCTCTTACCCTCCTGCCCAATCTCTTCCCCAGTCCTTCCCCATCTCTTCCCCTTCTCATCCTGACCTATCACATATCTGATACATATGCATAATATTCTCCTTGTTTGGTATTTATTCATCAATTTATCTCCCATCCTGAATTTCCATGATATAGACTGTATGACCTTTCTCACCTTGAATGTACTTCTTGTTTGTTTTCCTTGGCCGAATAAATAATAATAATAATAATAATAATAATAATAATAATAATGAGTAACGACCCTAATCCTAAGTTTCCTAACTGGACCTACAAAATACAATGACCGTGTTTCACATTCAAAGTGCTCTGCCCTGGTGTTGATCCAGCAGCCTTCAGATCATATAATACCCAATACCATCCCAGACCCAGAGATCTTTAGGGTTTTGGGGGCTTTACGCAAAATAATGGACGCTTACCCTAAATCTTCACGTTGAAGTTTGTCTACTGCCGGTCACTTGCTGGTCGCTGTAGACTTCTCGGTTTTTATATTTACAAGTATATTTATTTTAACCTAAGTTTATAATGATTAGTTACTATGTACAGTTTCGTACTTTGTAGACTTTGTAGCTAATTTGGTCTTCCACGGGGGTGATCGCCGTGTAGGAGTGAATACTGCCAAATCGGTTCCTATCCCCGCTTCAGACCAACTGCTCACAAGTATACTAGAGCTAACAGGGGTAGGTGCTCTGATGCTGTCTCTCCGAGGTGTGGCTGAAGAGTGTCGTCTCTAAGAACCGAGGAGAGGCATGGGCTTTTTCTCCTCAATGGCCTAGTGTATAATAATAGCTATTGTGCCTAACTGGGCTGGACAAAAGAAGGGTTGAATAACTCCCTAGCCAGGGTGGAGTCCAAACTATTTACAATAGGACCCTTGTGCGTTTAAATTGGGTACAGTGTAAGGAGTGGTATGGGCATCCTAGGCTATCACACACCTGGAATCAAAGCTGACCCAAGGAATGTGCAAGGGATGAAGGGATTTCACTACAGATCAATTGCCATTTCCTTAATCTTCTTCAAGCATACTGTTCATAAGATTACTTTTCTGGTGTTCCAACTGAGGGGAACTTCCTTTTGAAACCTCCCCACAAATGTACCAAACCAAAACCTTGGACTGACACCCCGACTAGTGTCACACACAAACTTGTTGTAAACTGCTGACTCAAATGACCAAAATGCAAAGTCTCAAAAATATAGAGGGCCTAAGGTATTCGATCCTAACAGTAGCAGGACTTCCTCCAAGGCCTTTGAGAAAGGTCCCGCTAGAATCGAAACGTCAGTGACACTCCGACTGACACTAGTTGTCATCAAAGAGAAAACGGTACGAGTAAATGCAAATGGGTGGGCATCTCGCACAACTAACATTCACTACCAGCAATAACGTCAGATTCGACATGCATGCGAGTGTTATCATGACATCTGTAAGCACGAACGTTAAACAAAAAGACAAACAAATATCAACCCTTTGATATTTCATGGACGCAGTGCATTTAATTGATCATTAAACACCCCCAGCTCTCGCCAGCTGGAAAAGTGCGCAGCTGATTATCATTGGCTGTACTGTATTAGCATGTGGCCAGATGTTGCCTCTTTTGTGGAGTAAAAGGGCTGGGGAGTCTTTTGCGGTTTCATTTGATAGTGTCATGAGACATGACCCCCATTTTTTTTTTTTTTTTTTTTTTTTTGAGGGGGGGGGGGGGAGATATTTGTTAATTAGCCCAGGGTTTCTATGATAGAGGCGCGGAAGGGTGACAATGGGGGTTTGGGTGAGAGTGGAAAGGA
The DNA here is from genome assembly GCA_949987565.1 of Luidia sarsii. Taxonomy (NCBI): domain Eukaryota; kingdom Metazoa; phylum Echinodermata; class Asteroidea; order Paxillosida; family Luidiidae; genus Luidia; species Luidia sarsii. Next base: position 22,551,581 of record OX465101.1, on the reverse strand, counting down.
TGTCAACACTGCGCTAGGAAAAAAACTGTCGACCGTGGGCCAGTGAGATAGCTCCTTTTGTGGGACAGCTGCAGGCGCGTGCCGTGCTCGGTGACAATGCCCCCCAAACAATGAGCAGCAAGTGGACTGTGTGTTTATCCCCATTGTCAGAGGTGATTTGCAACGCATGTCGGCAGGCGACAGAGGCCCTTGCCTTAAGCCGAACATGAACCTTTGAACTTAATTGCTATAAAAAAAGGAAAAAATGACAAATTCCTTTGCAAGACTTACTTTTCATAAGATGAATTATAAAATAGATTTTTGGGGAAAGTTGCATGAATGTCCATTTTGAAATAAATTATTCTTTTTCCTTTGCGATGTTTCATACCAATAACTTTCTATTTCGTTTCATTTTAATCCATTCTTTCTGCTGAAGTTCAAAATACCACAATACTTATCAGGGGTGTGTCAAGTTTTTCAACGAGGGTTTACCCTACTCGATGTAAATTCTACACTGTGCTATTATTATTATTATTATTATTATTTATTCGGCCAAGGAAAACAAACAAGAAGTACATTCAAGGTGAGAAAGTTCATACAGTCTATATCATGGAAATTCAAGATGGGAGATAAATTGATGAATAAATACCAAACAAGGAGAATATTATGCACATGTATCAGAGATGTGATAGGTCAGGATGAGAAGGGGAAGAGATGGGGAAGGACTGGGGAAGAGATTGGGCAGGAGGGTAAGAGGGAAGGAGTAAACAAGCAGAGTAAGGACAATCCAATCTAAGATGGCCAGGAGGAATAAAAGTGAAAAACACCGTGACTCAAAAGCCTGTTCCTCCAGTGCTTTGCTGGATTGCCAGCAGAAAAAGCACTGAGCGTACAGTGTTGACTAAAAAGTCAAGCAGGCAAACCCTCAATGAATAACATTCTCCTTGATACAAAATTATATCATAATTCATATCCATGCTTCAAGTTTGGTTTCATCATCGGATTTTGGGGGCGTTTGGTTGGTTTTATTTTTGTTTTTGTATTTGTCAGACCATGCCCCATTTTATGGAAATTTATTAATTAACCCGGGGCTTCTCTGATAGAGGCGCGGAAGAGTGACAATGGGGGTTCGGGTGAGAGTGGAAAGGATGTCAACACTGCGCTAGGAAAAAAACGTCGACCGTGGGCCAGTGAGATAGCTCCTTTTGTGGGACAGCTGCAGGCGCGTGCCATGCTCGATGACAATGCCCCCCAAACAATGAGCAGCAAGTGGACTGTGTGTTTATCCCCATTGTCAGAGGTGATTCGCAACGCATGTCGGCAGGCGCACAGAGGCCCTTACACAGAATTAAGCCAGGCATGAACCTTGGGGAATTCATCATTCATATATGACAAATTCCTCTGCAATACTCAAAGCATTAAGTTGAGCATTAATCCTAGCAGGACCTTTCTCAAAGGCAGAGAAAGCCTTTGAGAAAGGTCCTGCTAGGATCGAAACGTCGGGCCCACTAAATTTTAAGATTTGCATTTTGGTAATTTTAGTCAGTAAGCAGTTTGCAACATTTTTGTATATCAAAATAATAGATTGATAAACAAATTAAAGGGGTTCAGCCTCTTCCTTGGAACCTCTATCTCACCGTCACTCTGTGGCCTCACTGACCCTATTCTACATCACGGACAATGCTCCAATGGCATTTTTGCCTTGGTTCTCCAAGATCGTCCCAATGCTCCTGGCACGCACTTCTCTTCACATATGCACCCATGTTTCCCCTTTGATCTTCACTCCCTTTATGTGTACATCTGCATCCCACTCCCTTCCCTTTTGTCCTTCCTCTGGCATGTGTGTCAGGGCTTTCCTTCCCCTGACTGTCTGTGTATGTCCTGGGCACTTTGCCTTTGAGAAAGGTCCTGCTTGGATCAAAACGTCAGGCCCTCTAACTTTTGAGATTTATGTATTGCAGGTCATTTCAGTCAGGGAGCAGTTTTTTGTATTTACTTCAAATTTGTACTAGTTTGGATGGGGGCCAAATGAGGATGAGTACACCATACTAGAGAATGCTCAAGTAGTGAATTACGCTTAAAGTAATCTGAAAAGTTAGAGGGCCTGATGTTCGATCCTAGAAGGACCTTTCCCAAAGTCAAAAAGAAAGCTTTGCCTTTGAGAAAGGTCCTGCTAGGATTGAAACGTCCGACTCTCTAAACTTTTTGAGATTTATGTATTGCAGGTCATTTTAGTCCTTGTATTAACTTAAAGTAATCTGCAGAAATGTTGCGAACTGCTGACTGACTAAAACGACCCAAATGGGAATAACCCCCCCCCCCCAAAAAAAAAAAATAGGAGGGCCTGACAGTGCGATCCTAGCAGGATCCTTCCTCAAAGACAAGTATCTGATCTGATCGACTCACTCTCATGGCAGTAGGTCCCGGTGTAGCCTGGGTCACAGAGACAGGAGAAGCGGTCCCCTCCCTGGCTGAGGCAGGTGCCGTGGAGTCCACAGACCCCTGAGGGCGCCAGAGTCACCCCGCCTTCCCTCTGGCTGGCCGGCAACGCCACAGTGCAGCTGTCCACATCTAGACAGAGAAAAGGAGGGAGGGGGGGGGGGGCGGCCAGAGAGCAAAAATTACCAACTCCTTTACTCGCCTTTTGAATGTTGTCTTTTTTGTCCATTTAGAATCAGTCTGCCATTTAATTGCTCACAAGAATGTGAAGAGAACCAAGCAATCTAGGAGTTGCATCCCCACAGAACAATATGCTCTGAGAGCATCCACACAACTCACCCTTGTAAATGATCATACCCCTTTTAAGTTTTGAAGAACTGAACAAAAGCAGGTGGTATGGATCTCAGTACGTGTGCATGTAACGTGCTCATGCTCTTCCATGAGAAAAATGACACTTAATAGAGTGTTTTTCAATTGCAATTTTCTACTGCATTTCAATTTTGAATTTGCCAGATCAGAACAAGCCCATGAAGAGACGATTCAAGAAGCCGGTCAATGCAATGCAAGGGCGATTCACTCCAAGCCTTGGTGGGGAAGATCAGGCAGACTGTAAGGGTCGGGCCTTGGACTCACCTTGGCACTGGGGTCCCCTGCACACCACCTTGGGCCGAGAGCAGTTCTTTCCCTGGTAGTCGTCCGGACAAGCGCAGTAGTAGTCACCCAGTAGATTGAAGCACTGGGAGTCATGGTGACAGGGATTGGGGTCGCACAGGTCAACATCAAGCTGAAAATCACCACACAAAAGAATGGATACCAAGTAATACACACAAACAAGTTTACCAACTCCTTACTGACTAAAATAAGTAAAAACGCAAATCTCAAAAAATGAGGTTTCGATCCTGGCATGACCTTTGTCAAAGGCAGAATTGCAGAATGATCCTGCCTTTCAGAAAGGTCCTGCTAGGATCAAAACCTCAGGAGAAAAGATGGTCTTTTCAAAATGTGAAATAGAACTTTTACTGTGGAGTAACTACACAAGTCTGGGAGAAGACATAAGTGTTTGGCTTTTAATATGATATGGAGGCACACATAAAACACTTGAATCCAGGGGTCGAACCCAGGACAGGGGTCGAACCCAGGACAGGGGGTCGAACCCAGGACAGTGGGTGACACAGGACAGGGGTCGAACCCAGGACAAGGGTCGAACCCAGGACAGGGAGTCGAACCCAGGACAGGGGTCGAACCCAGGACAGTGGGTGACACAGGACAGGGGTCGAACCCAGGACAAGGGTCAAACCTAGGACAGGGGTCAAACCCAGGACAGGGGTCAAACCCAGGACAGGGGTCAAACCCTTAATTGAAATTCAGGCTATACAAAACAGGCTTCATGAATAACACTGGTCGTGCATTGCTATTCAAGGAATAGGCCACAGTCAATAGGGGGTCTTCATTACACTGTACAGTCAAAGCTGTGAACATGGCTATTGATTTCCATTGTACAACAGCTGGTTCATGTCCTGTATGACTCCACACATACTTTTTTTTGGGGGGGGGGGGGGTGTTGGGGGTTTGGGTTTCATTTGGGGCTCAGCTCCCAGCTGAATTTACCAAATTAAACCCTTAACAGACCAACAGACCGAAAGACCAACAAATCAGACACACACCCCCCCTCCAAAAAAAAAAACCCACCAATCAAAAAACCTTTTCACAAAGAACAAAAAAATTTTTTTTTTTACATAACAACAGACGAAGGAAAAAGAGGGTTCCAGTGAATGAAAAGAGGAATAAATTACATGCACCCGAAACCCACAAACTAATGAATTCTGGCAGGCAGCGACTCACCTGGCAGTGACTGCCCGAGTAGCCCGGCGCACATTCGCACCGGTAACCCGCCACCTGGTCCATGCACTGCCCGCCATGGAGGCAGGGGACACTGGCGCACTCGTCCACGTTCACCTCGCACTCCACGCCGGTGAAGCCAGGCTGGCAAGCGCAGCTGAAGGAATTGACCAAGTCCTAGGTGAAAAAAAACAAAACAAAAAAAACAGAAATCGCGACGTCAGAGACGGGCTCACTGCTGACAAAGACTGCCCCGCACACGTCGTTGCCATTTTTTTTTTAAACTGCCAAATCCTCCCATCCTGCAGAAAAAGACGCATTTTGAAAATGGCAATTTTTAAACTGGTCAATGCTTTTCCATTTTCTTTGGTCATTATCGTAATTATCATATTAATACACTTCTCAGATTGAAAACTTTTCCAGAAAAGTTAAGGACATGATGTATTAAGATAACATATTTTGACAATTGAAGATAAAAAATCATTTATACTCAGTGACATAATGGTTGGCTAAATTAATCTTATCACTCAGCGACTGGTAACAAGTCTATGCTCAAAGGGGCAAATACAGCTAAAAATGCATATAGGTTGGAAAGTTCTAGAGCAGAACAATCATTACCATATAAGGTAATACTTGGGGAATGCAAATGAGATATATGCAAATAATAGCAAACCACCTCCAATCCGGAAAGAGAGTGGAAAAACTTGCAACCAATGAGAGAGCTTGCTGTATCTAGGGACACTGGGGTGTTTGTGAGCTATAGTTTGTTGCTTCACTTTATCACAGCCGTTTGTACAACGTATTGAGAAAAAAAAAGGGGGGAGAAAAAGGCAAAAGTCAAGTACATTTGCTTGGTGCCTAGTTGGTGGACTCGCCTGTTCATGGAAATGCTTAGGATTTGCATTATTGCAGCTCAAATGACCCAGGGACCGATACTTTGAACCTAGCAGGGCTCTCTCAACGGAGCAACAAGGTGTGGGATCAGCCCTTGAGAAAGGTCCTGCTGAGACCACAACACATCCACCTCTCAAAACATTTTAACAAATCGGCAACTTTTGGGATTCCTTTTTTTTTTTTCATAAGAAGACAGGATCATTTCTGATAAAGCATACATGCCAGTACAGATTCACAACAATTGAAGATGAGCAACTCTATTAATAGAAGAGGTCATTGAGAGGTTAACAGGGTGAGGTCTTAAGAGTCATATCTAACATCTACATTCACACAAAATACATGGGATTCCTGACTTTGAGTCAATTCTTTGATAAAGTACCGATGCACTGTAGTGGGTTTCCCGTTACTCTTCATTTAAGAAAGGTCCTGCCTTTGAGAATTGTATGTATTCATTTATTATCTACTGAGTAAAGATATGCCACAGGTTTGGAACAAAGGACCAACAGATAATGGTCTAGGTCTACTTTGTGTGAGATTTTAAAACATACACATGCTTTAGAAAGGAATTAAATTCATCAGCTAATGCAACGTATTGCGTATGAAATATGTACTGAAGCAATAGCAGTCACTACTGACTCCGGTTAGAAACCCTCATGTTTTTTTTTTCTCTCCTGATAATTACAGACTGCGTAATAAAAACAACTCTTTGCATATTACCAGAATAGATGAAATGAAATTACTACCGTCAGAAAGTCCACAAGGCAAAACCAAAAATAATGATACTGGTAGGTACAGGGATGCTAATTGCAGACAGATCCTGTGTATGTACATTTACATGTACAGTACATTCACTGAAATAATTACATATTACATTTATGATATTGTCCAGGGTCGTCCTTCATTTTCGAGTGAAAGGTCTTCACTTACCAAACAATGTGTCTTTTAAACATTTTTATAGTGGCAACAGCATTATTAATATTAAATGAGATTTGAAGGTTTGCATGGTGATAATATAAGGATAAATAGGTTTCTTTTGTGAGTAAGTGTGGTTCTGAAAAGAACCGGAGGAACTCCGGTTCTTTTCAGAACCACACTTACTCACAAAAGAGAATTTACATGGTGTCTCCGCAAACCTATTTATCCTGATTATTAATATTAATTATTTAAAGCCGAGTGTCATTTTTTATTATTTTTGGGGGGTTGGCACTTTTTTTAACAAAAAGTCCCTTTGAAAAAAATGCAAAAGAAACCCCGATTTGACTGGACCTTTATCCCGATCCATTCCATTCTTATTTTTTGTTTGCAATTTTTCAGTTTGTTCAAAAGTTCCCAGTCAGTTTCTCCTTTATTTGTTTGACTTTGGAAAAAAAAATCCCTTTCTTCAAGCAACACACAATTTTCTTTTTCAAAAGACTTCCAGTGGAGTAACAAAGCTTATGCTTTAATTTAATTAATCTGTTGGGAACCGTCCACAAATAAAATTTTCTTTCGTGCAATTTTTTCTGAGAAGATACATGTTACTTTTGCTGTGTGCATGTCAAGCTCAAAAGCACACTGTCCTCGGTGGTTGGTGAGAAAAAAACAAATTTCAAAACAAGAATTTGTCATTTTCTGTTGTGGTGGGTCCTCGTAATGACGCCTATGAAATCCACTATTTATAATGGGGTTATATCTAGGCTTAAAGGATCACAGGCCATGACCAGTACAGAGTTGCCCCCCAATTATGCTTTTCTTTGAATGAGCCCCATCCAATTTGCTTTTGCCATGCCACCTCTATACATGCGTACCAGCAACCATGGGCATTTTAACTCTTTCACTACAGAGTTTATCTGCGAATTCAGACTGAAATTATTTGCAAAAAGCCGCTGCCAGTGCCTTGCAGGCCGGAGGTGAACATTGCTCAAGCCACTGCGAGCGCCACGTCCGTCGTAGAGACAACAGAGCTAAACAGATTATTGTTTGCAGGACTGCCCATCCTGATGCATCGTAACTCAGCTTACGATTAATAACCCATCTTAAGTTGTGATAGGCCCTATGGTTTCTGTGCATCGCTCATCGTCTGGCAATTGACTGTACAATGTAAGTTTACCAGACAAGGGTTTGATGACATCGACCACAGATTTTGACAAAAAATCAAGTCCACAGTCCCTGTGCAGAATGCATAAAGGGGTGTCACATTATGTGGATTGCGAAAAATGCAAATGCAAATCTGAATATTTCCAGTCTCAATCCAAATTGAAAAGACCGTTTGTGAGCATCCATCTAGTCACATGCTTACCAGACAAGTTGCCCCGTTTATGCAGTGACCAATGCAGTCGTTCACATCTGTAGGTACAAATACAAAACAAAATCAACAGTCAATTCATTCCCGGGACAGCAATAGGCCAGGGTTTCCACTCCCTAATTCCCTTCTTTATACATTGAAATACCCAGTGCTAGAGGTAATAATGATCATTATTAATGGAAGCAACTGCAGCTGGTTGATAAATTTGGCACGGCCCGGTTGTTCTGCTTCAGTGATACAGACAGGCCTCACATATCCAGGTCAGGAACTGCAGTGTGTGTGTGTGATACATGTTCATTACCCTGTGCATACGGCACATATTCACAGCTCTTCGGCAAACAGGCGTACTGGGTGGGTACGGCAGTTCGACCAAGAGTCTGAAAATCAGCACCACTATTTGGGGATGAGTTACTAAAGCAGGATTTTGAACCAACTCCCTATAAATCAGCACCACCCTTATTTCAGTTCAATGCAAAAGTAAGATTGGAAATTCAACCAAATAACTAAGACAAAAAACCACCACCACCATCTTTTTTGATTAGATAAAAAGTGGAAATTCAACCAACTATATACAAATCAGCATCACCATTTTGCGATTAAATACTAAAGAAGGATTGGAATTTCAACCAACTATCTAAAACTAAAATCAGTATCACCATTTTGATACAAAAGTAAGATTGGAAATTCAACTAACTATCTGAAAATCTGTACCACAATTTTGCAATTACCGTAGATACTAACGTAGGATTGAAAATTCAACCAACCATCTAAACACCAGCATCACCATTTTTCAATTCAATACAAAAATTAAGATTGGAAACTCGACCAACTATTTACAAATCAGCATCACCATTTTCCAATTCAATGCAAAAGTAAAATGGGAAATTCAACCATGAACCAAAAATCTAAAAACTTAGCATCACCATTTTTCAATTCAATACCAAAATAAGGCTGGAAATTCAACGAAACAGTGTGAACGTCAGCAGCACCATTTCGAAACTAAAGAACTGGTTTGCCCTGCAGGAAAAAATATACGCACTGACGGAATGTTCTAGGAACTGGTTTGGCAAACTTCACACATCTCTAGCGTTTGATCAGCTTTTCGGAGTGATCAAAATTGGATGTGGGTCAGAGGGGGGGGGAAAGACAATTGAAACGGCGATTACGCTCCGAGAAAATTTCTCCAAAAGAGAGGGGAGAAAATCCTACAGCAAAGGTGTTATTAGACAACATTCACTCCTTTTGAGTGGTCCAAATATTGAGTTATTAAAGCATTAGTTGCAGGAATCCTGCCTAGTTCAATCCGTTCAACCCCTGTCCAAAGTTCACTGGGTAAGGGCGGCCGACAGGCTCCCCAATGCAGTGACATATCGCGCAGTGTCAGATAGACTGTCAAGTGTTCTAACAGCGGCAACTGCCTCTGACACATCCGCCGTCTGATCCAAAAGACAGATGTGGCATCTTGCCTAGTGCTGACATCATTGTGGTTCTGTCAGCCCACTTGTGTGCCTCATCCGACCAAATCCCAAACGTCTTGACAGCAAGTGACAAAGAGAATCGAGTAAGCGAGGCAACCAACAACTGTCATTCGGCAAACAACTGCAAAGCAGGGAAGCTTTTGGGCTTGTACTCACTGACGTCACAGTTTTTCCCCGTCCACCCCGGCTGGCAATCGCACAGGTAGTCGCCCACCCGGTTTCGGCAGGCAAAGGCGTGCATGCAAGGCCTGCCCATGCACTCGTCGGCATCTGGTGTCAAAACACAGAGAGAGAGGGAGAGACAAGAGGTGAATAGATATAACATGATGTCTGGGAGCAGGCAGCTCGGACGAGATTTGAACCCGTAACTCCCACCTTTAAGAGACATATTAATTAACAAATAGGTGTCTAAAACCATCAAGCAAAAAACCTCATTACAAAGTGGGGATACAACTGTTTTCCTGTGGTGACGGTGGAGACAGATGACCGTGGTGACAGTGGCAACTGTGGTGAGGGTAGTGATAGGGATGATGGTGGTGATACAAGTGACAGTGGTGAGTGGTGGTGAAAGGAGTGATGGTAGTGACTGTGGTGATACAGATAATGGTAGTGACAGTGGTGATACAGATGATGGTGGTGACAGTGGTGAATGACCGTGAAGAGTGATGGTAGTGACTGTGGTGATACAGATGATGGTGGTGACAGTGGTGATGGTGTTGAAGAGTGATGGTAGTGACTGTGGTGATACAGATGATGGTGGTCACAGTGGTGAATGGTGGTGAAGAGTGATGGTAGTGACTGTGGTGATACAGATGATGGTAGTGACAGTGGTGAATGGTGGTGAAGAGTGATGGTAGTGACTGTGGTGATACAGATGATGGTAGTGACAGTGGTGAATGGTGGTGAAGAGTGATGGTAGTGACTGTGGTGATACAGATGATGGTAGTGACTGTGGTGATGGTGATGATAAGAGTAACAGTGGTGAATGGTGGTGAAAGGAGTGATGGTAGTGACTGTGGTGGTGGTGATGATAATGATGGTGATGGCGGTGATGGTGGTGATAGTGTTGACAGTGCTGATGGTGCTGCCACTATCTCACTTTTTTCACAGGGCTTTTAAACAAAACCAGAGTGCTCGATGCAGTGAGGCGGATGAGGGCAGGATTTGTTTGCACATGGCAAGGTCCCGGTACGGGGGACGCACTCACCAAATTGGCAGACGGGTCCTTCCCACTGCGATGTGCACAGACAACTGAAGGTATTGACTCCATCCACACACTGTCCACCATTCCGGCACGGCTGGGAGATGCAGTCATCAATGTCTGCCAGAATACGGGCACACAGACATACACAAACACAAAACACGCACACACAAAATTGTTATCAATGCCGGAGGGGGGAAAAAACACAACCCTCCCCAATTTCTGCGAACAAAAATTAAAAATCGATGCAGAAAACAGTCAAGCAACGACCAACTTGTTCAAAAAAGATATAAATAAAAAATTAAAATATCGACGCAGAAAATAGTCCAGCAACAACCAACGATATATTTGTTTTAATATCGATGCAGAAAAGTCAAGCGGCGACCAGCTTGTTTTAAAAAATATATATCAAACAAAATTGAAATATCGAAAACAGTCAAGCTACATGTACAACCAATTATTTTTTTCTCAAAATATCAATGCAGAAAACAATCAAGCAATGACCATGTTGTTGGTTTGGTTTTTTTAAGGGGAATCAGCCAAGTTTTGGCCCCTTGTGTTTCGACCGAAGCAGGACCTCTCCGATAAGAAAAGTTCCCATTCGCTTGAAACATCAGGCCCTCAGCATTGTTTACTTTTTTTTGCATTTCAGACAGTCATTGAAGTCAATAAGCACTTAAGCAGTTTACTATTGATTTATATCTATTTATTTTCTTCTTTTTTTCTTTTTTTTGGGGGGGATATTACTTTAAAATGTACAATGTTTGAATTTCTTCTTTTACAAAAATCAAGAAGATTTTTGTTTCAATGCTCTCAGGGGTTTGCCGGCTGTACAACTTACCGCATCCTTCATGCATCTCATGTACATGTACATAGCATACATGATTGATGCAGCTGTATTTGTAATGTCCATTTGATTGATAATGACTGTGTGTCAATAGTGTGTCAATACAATGGTAGTGGCAATTGGATTGGACCTTACATGTAAATTCACTATTGACACTGGCCGCGGAAGCTAAGGCAAGACCGACCTTCAACTCACAAGCAGCCATTCTTGCACAGACAAAGAGGACCGTGCAAATACCTGTTCTTCTATTTTAATTAATAATGACATTTAATTATATAATAATTAATAACAAAATATAATACATATAATTACATGAAATAAGTCCAAAGTCTAAAAATGATTTAAATGTTATAGTTCCATTTTTAATTTTTTTAATTTTTTTTGGGGGGTCCTATTTTCATTATAATCAATAGACCTATGCACTAGTGTGTGTGTACAGGATATGTAGATGTACAGTGGTGTCTAGCAGTCTGAGCAGCAGTGGAGAAGACAGCGAGCAGAGAAGCATGTGCTAGCTGCAGCAGCTCGCTGCAAAGCACTGGCTGGCCAAGTGTGCTCAACATCCACATACAATCTAACCATACATAGACATACATGATTACAGGTTTACAAACATATACAGTATTTATATTTCTTTTTTCTTTTTTTTAAAGAGAGGTCAAGTTTAAGCTACTCACTCTCCTGGCACGTCTCTCCGGTCCATCCCTGTGTGCACACACAGTGGAAGTCCTGCCCAATCACCAGGCATGTCCCACTGTTGCCACATGGGAAGTTCTCACACGGATGCTCCGCTGATGACAATCAATGGACAAATTGCACATCAGTGACATATTATTGCTGCAGCAGCGGCACAGGCAGTGGCAATGAGTTAGGCATGGCCCACAGATAATTAACTAAGGAAGGATTAGAGACATTTGTTTTCATTAAGACTTACCCCCCTTCTCTCTCAATCCCCTTTCCCTCCCCCTATCTTTCCTCCCTTTTCTCTCCCCCTCTCTCTCCCCCCTTTCTGCCCCACTCTCTCTATCCCCTCTCTCTTTCTCCTCTCTTTCTCCCCCTCTCTCCCCCCTCTCTGCCCCACTCTCTCTATCCCCTCTCTTTTTCCCCTCTCTTTCTCCCCCCTCTCTCTCTCTCTCCCCTCTCTCCCCATTCTCTCTCCCCATCTCTCTCATCACTCTCTCTCTCTCTCTCCCTCTCCCTCCCTCTATCCCTCTCTCTACCTCCCCCTCTCTCCCTACTCTCTCTCCCCATCTCTCTCCCCACTCTCTCTCTCCCCATCTCTCTCTTTCCCCTCTCTCTTTCCCCTCTCTCTTTCCCCTCTCTCCCCCACTCTTTCTCCCCCTCTCCCCCTCTCTCCCCACTCTCTCTCCCCATCTCCCTCTCCCCCCTCTATCCCTCCCTCTATCTCCCGCTCTCTATCCCTCTCTCCCTCCCTCTCTCTGTCCCCCTCTCTCTGTCTAATTAAGTCTAATTAATTAAGCATTGTCCTGGATTGAGAGGAGTGACTACTATGGAATGCCCAAATTACAACAATTAGCAACACAGACACAGACCATGTGTGGCACCTTAACCCTAAGCTTTAGTGGTTAAGTGCATAATAATTCCTAGGTACTAACATTTCCAGAATCTTCTGTACTGATACCCATTCAAATGTTGAACCTGTTTGACACTCATTCCTGGTTCACCTCTTACTCACTCACTCCGGATTGTTCCTCGGGTTTTTTTCTTTCTTTCAAATTCTGCCTTTGAGAGAGATCCTGCTACGATTGAAACCTCCGGCCCTCCAATTCTTTGATATTTGTGATTTATTTTGGTCATTTTAGTCAGTCGGGAGTTTGTAACATTTCTGCAGATGACACTTTAAGTGTAATTCACTTGGCATTCTCGAGTCTGGGCTACTCATTTTCATTTGGGCCCATCCAAGCTAGTACAAATTTGAAGTAAATCCAAAAAACAAAACAAAATGTTGCAAACTGCTCACTGACTAAAATGACCTGCAATACATAAATCTCACAAGTTAGAGGGCCTGACGTTTCAATCCTAGCAGGACCTTTCTCAAAGGCAGACAAGGACTTACACTTTAATACAGGGACTTACAGGGAGTTGGATGCGGATGTACACACAAAGGGAGAGGGATAAAAGGGGAAACAAACAAAAAGAGTAGTACAAATTTGGAAGAAAACAAAACCAATTCGGGTCCTTACCTTCCTCGCAGTTGATCCCATGGAAGCCAGGCTGGCACAGGCAAGTGTACTCATTGGGACCGCTATTTGTACACACCCCATCATTGAAGCACGGACGGTGCCTGCCACAGTAATTAAAATCTGGACATCGGGAAATGAAAAAGACCACCCAAAAAACAAAAAAACAGTCAAGTGACGAACATAACCATTTTGGCAACGTTGCCTCCACCCCTGTATCATCATGGCTTTTCACACTACAAAAGGCTTTTCCCCCTTACAAAAAGATCTCCAGGTTGATCACGGGTCCAACCCGTGTAACCTGTTCAAGTTACAAGAATTGAAGACCTGTGGTGACCTGTGTAGCAAAGTGCTCAACCCATGCTGAAACAACTGTACATGAAACCCTGCTAGAGGGAACTGTTGTGGGTGGTTGACCCATCTTGAACATTTGGACACAAAGCGTTGGTGTGAACACCTCCATATCGAGTAGTTACGCACGCCCACACTGCACGCAACAAGCAGAATTTGGGGACTGTTCTGCTCGCGACCCTTGCATACCCGAGCAGTGTGAACTGATCAATACAATATGCCGGTCGAAACTTGTACATGTACATGTAGATGCGACAGCCAATTTTGTGTTGTGTAGTGTAGTGTGAATGCATAGCATGATTGACCCGTGTCGAAATTTGGACGAGTTCACACTGGGTGGACCCGTGTAATTTTTTCAATGCGGAACGTAACCACTGTAGTGTGGCAAGGCGTATTGACTCGCTCACTGTAAAATGGTACGGATATCTTACACCGCTCTAAATGGGCTTTATTCTGCATCGCGAGGATGTTATTCTGTTCAGAAATAGTAAACACACAGGAAATACACGATTTCCTTTCCTGGCCGAAGGGCCCTGAGCAAGGAGTCTGTTTTTGTTTTTGTTTCAACCCCACACTTAAAATGGACTTTGCTTTTGGTGTCTTGCCAGAAGAAAGAAAGAGACAAAAAAAAAAAATGAAAAAAAAAAAATATGAAGGGAATCGGGTCAACAATCCGGTGGATTGGTGTGGGAGAAGTACAGAGTGTGGCGATTGGTGGTGTGTTTTTTTTTAGGTGAGAGTGTACTTGCAACGCTCAAAGTGAAAGAGGAGTTGAGGAAGTGATTAAGCATAGACAGAATAGGGATGGCAGGATCGGTGGCTACAATTGACCATAGATGCAATGCACAGCAATGCACACCTCACATGGCACTCCAATGCCCTCCGCAGAGCCTGGGAGCACACGTACATTGTACAGTGGTTGGCATTTTCATGAAGTGGCAAATCTTTTTAGATTTCAAAGTTTAGTGGGCCTGACGTTTCGATCCTAGCAGGACCTTTCTCAAAGGCAGAGAGAAAGGTCCTGCTAGGATCGAAACGTCAGGCCCACTAAATTTAGAAATTTGCATTTTGGTAATTTTAGTCAGTATAAAGCAGTTTGCAACATTTTTGTATATCACTCTAAATCTTTTTAGAGTGTAAAAAGAAATCACACATACGTGTGACCACACTTCAGACCAGTGCGGAATTCACATTGTTAAATTGTTAACACGCTCATAGTATGGCAACCTTTGGACACTTTTTCACTGCCCTATCAACAGACCAGTTTAATGTTAGTGACTCTCAAAATGCATCTTTCCTGTTGCGTGGGTGGATTCGCCCAGTTCGTGGAAATGCCGAGGACACGTACATGTACATGGAGGGAGACAGAGTTCACCGTCAGCAAAAGGAGTTCCTTTAATCTACAGACCATAGCTGCCAGCCTAACACTTCTGCAGGACTTCTGCAGGACCTCTATCAAAGGGGGAATCGAGTGCTGCTAGATTCGAAAATTCAGTCCCATAGCTACCAACCTAAAGGAAATGAGGAATACTTCTGCTAAAAAAAAAGAAAAAAAAAAGAGGAATCACAGAGCAAACCATATAGGAATGCATGTTGTATTTCCAAGCCCAAAATCGGAATCTGTTGTCAAGAGCTTGTAAAATGTGATAAATTGTTTACCCCAAAAAGAGGAACGATTCCTTTAAAATAGGAATGGCTGGCAGCTATGACTGTAACAGACTGTAACAGACTCACACACCATCCCCTGTGGGCCCAGCTTTACCCTCACCCTAGTCTGGTCTAGTCGGATGTCGAAGCCAATGGGCCGAGACTCAATATCAGCAAGAACAATGACTGGCATGAATACAACTTTGAGTCCACCGCATGACCTCGACCTTGGTAGTCAAAGGACGTCAGCATGAGGGAGCGGGAGAGGCGGGTTCGAATCCCACCCAAACTGCCTACATGTGTTGGGGGTTTCCCAAGCAGGCAATCAGGCAAAGCACTGACCATACAGTGCTAATTAGTAGCTGCACACCGAGATGGGCACAACCAACATTCTACATTTTGTACCGGCACAAAAATCATGATGATGATATACCGGTAGCCGAAAAATTGACCTCTGACATTTCCTCATTTCCCCCCCCCCTTTCCTTTCCCCCAAGGGTGTGAGATCGATTGGAAAATGCTTGCACGCGATCACTGGACTCAGCAACAGCCCCCCTCCCCCCCCCCCAACACTCACACTCCCCAATCACCCTTACCAGTCACCGGTAACCACGCTAGCTCCAAACACATTGCACTGCACATACCTTGGTCGCACAGGATACCGCCCCACTCGTGCTGGCAGTTACATTGCCAGGGAGAGTTGCAGTTGCCATGGACGCAGCCGGGATAGGGCGAGCAGTGGTCACACAGCTCTCCCTGCCATCCGTAACGACACCTGTCACCACCAACAAATCCCCCACCCCAAAAAAGAGGAAAATAACTCAAATGAAATCACACTACAGTGACTACACACGAAATCACCCAGAATTGACAAGAGAGACTTTAAACGACTAGGATCAGTCCCAAACCTATTGGAGGGATTAAGATCTCAGGAACGAGACAATTCCCCGACCGAGGGCTGTCACAAGAACACGCTCGGAGTATATATACATATTTTTTCCTCTTTGCCTCTCACTCTCTGCCCCGTGAACTTTCCTGCGTTGCATGCTGGCTTCACGCCACAGGGAAAGACAAACAGTGGTCTTCATTCATTCACTGTTGCACATACATGTACTGTACTTTGATGGTTTTGTGCGTGCATGGTGACCTGCCCACACTCTGGATGCATCAATCAAGTGATATGATAGGACACAGAAGTGCAACTCATCCACGGTCACCCCTTCCTCCCCCCCAAAAAAAAAAAATAGCTACATAAATAAAAGTGAGGAAAAAAACCCACACAACTACAAAGGAGTCCTTTATCAGTTTTGAATGTACCGGTACATGTTCACTGCTCATTGGTCACTGCATTTGAGAGCACATGACCACATTTCTCTCTATATTTCTTGCTTAGATGCGTTGGACACAGCTGGCACAACACCAGTTTAGATCCCAGATTTAGTCTGGCTTGTTTGCTTTTGTCTTATTTGCTGCCCTGAACCCACGAACCAACGGCAGACCAGACCCTGGATTAAGACACCAGTGGGTCCAGTGTGTTATAAATGAGACTAGTGGGTGATTTCATCGAGCTCATCGTAACTACCGTACAATCAATCGCATGGCGACGAGCGATGCACAGAAACCATATGACCTACGGTACGAGGGGTTATCGATCGTAGGCCGATTTCACAAAGCCTTTTGAGGCATCCGGCGTAACTTAACTGTACATCGATCGTCGTCTTGCGAATGATTAGAATGAGTTTGATGACATTGGCGACAGGGCACCGGCTGAACAAACCCATACACACTCATGGGATTTGGGACTCAGAGCACCACAGCACACAAGAGTGCAGCAGTTGAAGGCTCGTTGCTTGCCAGTTTCCAGTTGGCAAGCAAATCAGTGAAAGATTCAGTGCCAGATCCTTGCACAGGGGGACTCAAGAGCTACATGTACATGTACATGTACATGTAGTCATATTGAAAACACAAAAAAACACCCAAAAACCCACTAACACCATACACTGTACGTGTACGACTTGTACTATACATGTATTAAGACTTTGGAATTCCCGGGGTGGTCACAAATTAATGATGAAATGAAGCGCAATCTACATTGCTTAGTAACTAACAGAACGCCATGATGAAACTGCTCTTTGGTGCAGAGAATAGTCATGAGTACAATCTATAATACAGGGAACACATGTTCTTAGAAAAACTTCACATGTACACTTCGAAAAGCAATTTGGTACACTATAGGAAGGTTTGCGGTGACACCATGTATCAGGTCTCTTAAAGGAAGAGGATTACCGGTAGTTCTGAAAAGAACCTAAGTGGTAACTCGACGTTTCAACCAGTATGCTCTGGCTGTCATCAGGAGATGATTCACATTGTATACACGGTGCACATTCGGCACGGAGAGAGGCACTCATATTTTCAAAACCTCAAACTTGACATATTTCTTTTTTTTGGGGGTGGGATCTTTTTAGACAGCCCCAAACAATGGTTTGGATCAAAACATCAGGCCCTCATACATTAAAAAAAGAAGGCATTTGGGTCATTTTTAGTCAGTAAGCAGTTTGCAACATTTTTGCACATAACTTTCTCAATGAAATTAAAAAGAATACAGAGAACTTGAATGAATTTGTCACAATACTCTGTACTCGATGTGTACTGTACATACAAAGTACTATCATGATTTACACAATTGATTGATACTGTATCTTAATCATAGGAGCATAGAGTGGTACAGGTTTTTTTTTTTTTCAATAGATAACTGCAATTTTTGTCCCCCTGTCGAATGGTCTTAGCTGAACTGGCCCTTGTGGACAGTGGAAATTGGGAACTCCTAGCTGTCAACCTGTAGGATGCAAATGATTATAAAGTAGGGTTTAAGGCTCAGCTCTCTAAGGAGGCAGATAATAAAGACATCTAATCATGCAGTCCCGGAGAACAGCCAACGCGTAATGGCCAGTTAATTGAGTAAATAACATGCTTGGGTGCCCCTGCTCTTAAATGCTCTTTTACGGAAGGACAATTTGCAGGGAGTGAGTGAGAGCCGCAGCACCTCTCCGCAAGACGGCGGCCCAAGGGAAGAAGTTTCAAAGGAGTGAGCTGACCAGACTTACAGGCACTCTCCCGGTCGGTCACAATAGCCGTGGATTGTGTCGCATCCCTGCGTACAGATAGCTGTTGAAAGAGAAGAGGGGAAAGAGGAGGAACAATTGACCACTGGAGAACATAATGCTGACGTGTATGGTGTATAGCTTGGTTTACATGGTGGGTGGCTAGTTTGAAGGCATGCCCTGCATGTAGGCCCAATCGCCATGAATCTGCATTTAAGCACAAAACTGCATTTTCAGTAGCAAATAAAAAGTCTACTTCTGACTGACAGGAAGATTGTTTACGTGTGTCCCTGCATCGGCCACCATGCACAATATGACCACAATTGCTAACCACAATCGGCTCGCGATTTTTTTTACGGTCACATTTTGGGGGGGGACTTGTGTGAACGCTAGCAAACAAAGAAATAAATTAGTTTCGGAATCATGATTTTTTTTTGGCCCCTATGGACAGGGAAGGAAAATGAATTCCATAATTGTTTGCATCTCTAGTAGTAGTAATGGGTCATTTACATACAGTAGCTGCCAACCTAGAGTATCTTAAAGGAAATTAGGAATACTTCTGCTAAAAAAAAGAGGAAATACAGAGCAAACTACATAGGAATACATGTGAATTTCTAAGCCAAAAATCAGAATTTGTTGTCAAGAACTTGTAAAAAGTGATCATCTTTTACCCCCCAAAAGAGCAATGATTCCTCCAAATTAGGAATGGTTGGCAGCTTTGCATTCAAACACAGTCAATTATTATCATGGTTTTTTTTAAAAGAGGTACTCTGATGAATGGCATTTGCACATTGAGAGGTCTAAAGTATGACCCAAAAAAATATGCAATCTGGTGCGCAGGCAGGGAATTGCATCCATAGTGGTAAGCATGAAACAGCCATACCAAGGCATCAGTGGTTTTTTACTTTGACGGTGCTCACGAGGCACTTGTCAGCAAGTGCTCAAAATTAAGCAGGTGCCGCTAATAAACACACTAGATAAATGGAGGGAGGTGCGCACTTCACATCCCTGGGAACCACAGAGCTGATTTACGGGGGGCCGACAGGTGATCGCATTATAAAGTGGTTGTGACTCCACATGGGCCCGGGCAATAAATTCACATCCAAGCTTCAGTCCATTTGACCCAATTTGCCAGAGGGAAGGAGGACTGAACAGAGCCATATCTGGAGAGCAGTGGAGTTTGACTGGGTCAAACTGCAAACCAATTTGTGACGGGGACCTCCACATTCGGAGCTGGTCTTGCTACGGGCTAGGGCCCTCCCGATTCGGACACCACTATTGTTCAAGTTCCATTGCATGACTCCTTTCAGACTACCCCACATCCAGGGGCTGATTTCATAGAGCCGCTTAAGCGCCGAAATATGCATAAGCACAAAAAGCCAGGATTCATAGGGTCACCTTGCCGACCCAAACTGCACTTTTGTTTCGTGGCAATTCAAGAGTTAGTGGAATACAAGTCAGAAGCAATTGACATCACATCGCCATGCGGTTTGTAATCGTGTTTACACAAGAAAGACTTTTCCTGCTTAGCAGATTTTTACTCTTAAGCGGCTTGAAAAAAAAGGCGCACAAGGGCCATTTTCACTGCCCAAAATATCGCAATTTGAATCACGATTCAAAAACCGGGTTTTGTTTTCCACATTGGTGTGGGGGGTTGTGGGGTGTGTGGGGGTGTGTGGGGGTGTGTGGGGGTGTGTGGGGGTGTGTGGGGGTGTGTGGGGGTGTGTGGGGGTGTGTGGGGGTATGTGGGGGTGTGGGGGGTGTGGGGGTGTGAGGGTGTGTGGGGGTGTGGGGGTGTGTGAGGGTGTTGGGGTGTGTGGGGGGTAGGGGTGTGTGGGGGGGGGGGTAGGGGTGTGGGGGGTTTGGGCTGGGGTCTGGGGCCTCTCTGGGCCTGGCTCTCACCCGTCTGGCAGCTCTCCCCCGTCCAGCCCTCGTGGCACACCTTGTCCCCGCTGACATCGCACGAGTAGTGGCCGAAGACGTCGTCCCGCGGCCGGCAGAACTCCAGGCAGGAGGCAGCGTAGAAGTTGGGGTCGCACAGGACCCGGATCCGGTACAGGAACCTGGCGTTAGCACCGTTGTGGCGGAGAGTGGTCCACGAGGGGCCCGGCACGATGATTCCAGAGTGGAAGGAACGCTCTATCAGACACGTTGACTCTACAGTGGGTTCACCAAAAACAAAACCAAATAATTTAACAATTCCCCGTCAGTTTTTCATTGATTTGTTTGATTTGAATTGAAAAAAGCTGCATCCACTTTTTGGATCCCCGAGCAGCTGTAGCTCTAGGTTTACAACAATTGGTTGTTTGCATCTGAATGAAAACGGGGGATCCCTGGAGATATACACATGTACATGTACGGCAGTTAATGGTTGAAATGCTTCTGACTGGCGCCCCCATCCTGGCAAAGACTACCAGTAGTTGACTATTTAGGGAAGGCCACCATCTAAGGGCTGGATAGCTCATAGGGTGGACCCGTATAATTTTTAACAAATTACATGTACATGCACTGTACTGTAGTACGACAAGGCCTAGAGTATGAGAGGATTATGGCCTGTCTACTGAAGTACATATCATGACATGTACTATACATGTAATATTGTAATTACTGTAGAGGCATCAGCTTATTAAGTAAGGTACAGTCCATAAAGTTGCCAGCACAATATACATGTAGGCCTACATTTTACATGTACATACATGTATGTACAGGGTCTGTATCTTGACATGTACACAATGTACATGTACATGTACAGTGTAGGTACCGGGGTAAGTCTTTAATAAAGGAAAAATGAAAACCTAACCATCCCAAATCCTGCACAATCCTATTTGCCTTTTGCAGGATTCAGGGCACATGAGAGTTGACACATTGCAGGATTGTGCAGGATTGAGGGCATTAGGGATTTATGTCACTGTAGGAAAATGCAGGATACAGGCTACTACATGTAGTTTCAAAGTGCTGGAGAAGGATTTTGCAGGATTGAGGGCACATGAGAGTTGACACACTGTAGGAATGTGCAGGATTGAGGGCATAAGGCCATTTTGTCTGTAGGAAAATGCGGGATGCTAGTAACAATTCGGACGTTGTTGTGGCTTTTGTCAAGAGATTATCCGTTCGAAAAAGGGCCCATTGTTCTAAGCTGAAAAGAGCCATTGTTTAGAATGTGGACTAAAACTCCATATAAGCTCAGTGCAGGATTTTGCAGGATTCAGCCAATGGTCCACAGTAGCCAGTACTGCAGGATTTTGCAGGATTCAAGTCACATGGAGCTTTGAACAAGGTAGGATTGCAGGATTTTGCAGGATTCAGGTCACATGGAGCTTTGAACAAGGTAGAATAGCAGGATTTTGCAGGATTCAGGTTATATCTTACAAAGAATTGGTAGGGGTGAAATCAATAATGTATAGAGTAATGTGTATACGCAACTACACATTACTTGCTTTTCTGCATTGACCACACATGACGTGTATACATTGTACCCGTACATGCAAATTTTCTGCCAAACAGATCCATATTACCGTATGGAAAAAATATGACTTTTCCGTTGACACGGAAAGCCAATTACCCAACAGACAAACCATACACATACAGTGCTGTACATGAACATGTATGTGAACCTGACTGATCAATGCTCAGATTTGCTTTGCTCTGATCTCTACATAAACTGTACACATGTACAATGTACATGTGTGTCAAAGTCAAGCACTACACAGGTGGTGTGAAGGTTAGGGTTTTGGAGTTCAAGTTGAAATGTCAAGAAGATTGGACTCTCGTCTGAAGTACATGTACATGTACTGCATACATGTACATGTACATGCATGTATGTGCAACCCCTACATGTACATGTACCAGTACATGTACATGTACATGTAGCTGCCCACAATGTTTAGCACATTAACATGTTGTGTACAGTACCACACTTGCACATGCACATACCGTACAATACACATACACATACATGTACATGTTGTTCAGAGTTCTGGAGTTAAGGTCCTTGTTCTGGCTGGGTCCCCTGAGTTCTGAATAGTGTGCTGGTCTTTCGTTGGCCTGACCGCATTCCAGGACCGCTTGGCCGAGGCGCTTGGGAAATTGGGTGGAATCCCTGAGCCCCACCTTAAAAGGGACAGAAGCCCTTTGATCGGGGAGATACTGAGCTTTGGGTTCGCTGGGCTGCGGTACGGAACCGTAGGAGCCAACTGGTGCAGTCCACGCTACCACCGTGTCGGCAATCCTCGGTCGTCGGACTCCAGCGCCTGAGCCACGCCCTGCAGCTGCTGGTTG